>PVKU01000159.1:41790-513899 GCA_004027475.1 Anoura caudifer
AAGAGGAACAAGGGAGAAGGAATGGTGATTACTAGGCATTTATGTATATTACAAATGCTACTGCCTCTTGGGCTCACATTTGGCTTAGAACTTACCCTCAGAGAGAATCTTTTCTTCCCAATGACTCCACACCAGGCTAACCTGTCTGTTGACTTAATTCTAGCTTTTCAGAGAAAATAACAAAATTAATAGTGATAACTACCATTTATTGAATACTTATGAAGGGCCAAAAACTGTGTAAAGTACTTCTGCATCTGATAATATTATCTCATTTATGCCATACAACCCTGTGCAGTGAGACTGGTTATCTACATTCCACAGTTAAAAAACCTGAGGCTGAGGCCAGTTAAATATTTTATCCAAGGTCAGAAGGGTAAAGCAGGATTCAAACCCTGGTTAGTGAGACTGCAAAGTCCATGATCTTAACCACTGCCCTGTGCTGCCAGCATCTAATTTAATGAAGATATAAGCATTGATTAAACACTGGCACAGCTAGGTGCTATTTCACGCTTTAAAAGGTGTAATGCACAATGCTCTCCAGTTCTGTCCATGGTGTTGCAAAGGGTAGGAGCTCCTTCTTTCTTTCTGCTGCATAGAATTCCATTGTGTAAATGTACCACAGTTTTTTGATCCATTCATTTACTGACGGGCACCTAGGTTGCTTCCAACACTTGGCTATTGTAAATTGTGCTGCTATGAACATTGGGGTGCATAGGTTCTTTTGGATTGGTGTTTCAGGGTTCTTAGAATATAATCCTAGCAGTGTGATCTCGCCTTTAACAGGAACCTAATCAACAAAACAAACAAACAGGCATAATATAACCAAAGACACTGAAATTGAGAACAGGCTGACAGTCACCAGAAGGGAGAGGGGAGGGGATTTCAGGGGAAAAGGGGAAGGGTTTAGAGCAACAAGTATAAAGGACACATGGACAAAAACTAGGGGGGGGTGGAAATGGGAAGGAGGTGGGGAGGGCTGGGGTGGTGGCCTGAGATGGGAGTAAAAGACAAAAAACTGTAGAAGAACAACAATTAAAATAAAATTTTAAAAAAGGTAAGGTGCATAGTTTTTGCTAAGAAAGTATTGAAGCTATTTTGAAAAGACAAGACCTGTGCTTACTCAAAGATAAAAAAAAAAAAGTAGAGTGTTTTTAGTGACAAATGAGTGGAGTGAATAGTTCATAGAAGGGGAAATCATAGCCTACCAGAGTCATCAGTTGCCGGAGGGACAGAGGGGAAGTGGGGTAGGATGTGTGATTTTGTGGCCACACCAGAAGCAAGATTCTTTCACGGTGCTTTTCATTTGTTTGCCCTGAGTAAGAGTGTTACACAATAATAAGATGAGCACAGACATTTATCTAGAAGTTGCACCATCCTAGAAACTGAAGAGAAAAAGCTCTCTTCATTATTATCTGTTGTCAATGGGATTAAATTGGGTGAGAGATAAATACATCTTTGTCTTTTTCTTGTTGTATGTAAACTGCTCCACACATAGGTGTAAATTTGAAAGGCATTATTAGGATTTGTAGTCAACACTGTTCCACCTCAAAGCACTCTGACATTGGCTTCACACTGTTCTGTGTTGTCTAGCCTAGTCACTCGAGACAATGTCCCCCAGCGTCCTGACCTTCAAACATCTTCCATTGACCTGGATCAGAGCAATGGTGCTCAGTCATGAAGCCATGGACCTAAAAATGATGCTCTTATAAGCTGACCTGGTGATTTTTATTGAAATTGTCCTATATGTAGACCCAAAGAGAGTTAAATAGGCTTTAAAAACAAGAGAACAGAAAGGCCAGCTGGTAAACCTCCTATTTCTCAACAGGAGAAATAGTACCAGGAAGCCATCTGGGCACTGCAGGGCACATGCCCACACTCCCCCCCATTTCTTCTAGTTCCCTTACTGGAGTGCATAAGGATGTGGCATTTACAACTAAATACATGGAAACATGTTCTTAGGAAGCTGAGAACAGAGTAGCCTGGGATAAGACAGAAGAGGGAGAAAAGAAATACTTCTGTGAGCTGGGATTGTCTCTACCCATTAGATTCATTCTCTATGAATGAATGATACCATATACCTCAGGCATCATGGAAGAGTTTAATGTAAAAAACACATTGTGTAAATTGGAATAGTCTTCTTTTCCAATCAGAGCAAATGGTTTAGGCAGTAGGGCAGACAGCTTTGTCATTGGATGGAGCTGCATGTGGTTTTTGTGTTTGACAAAGAAGTGTCTGTTTTATGGATAGGTAGGGGCTGCAGCAGAGTCTAAAAGCTCCCACCACTGGAGCATGGCCTTGTCCCAGTATAGTCAGAGAGATCTGGGTTCAAGTTGTCCTGGCTATGTCCTTAAAGTGCTATGTCCTGGGCATACTGATCCCCTCTGAGCCTCATTTCTGTAAAATAGGGCTAATGCCAGCTTCTTTACTTGCTTAATGTGGACTATATATGACAGTGTTTTTAAAGGGTCTAGCATATAGTAGGCACTCAGTAGATGGAAACCATTTTTATTATATTGTTCCTGCTACCATAGTGTGCCTTACTCCTGCTATTGTTCTGTATGTCTCTATATCACAGATTGCAGGGGCATACAAGGGCAGTTGTTCTCAAAGAGTCTGTCTTAACTCTAAGACTGTCCTCAGCTGTGCTCCTAAGCATGAGCTATGAGCCCAAACAGCAGTCTTTACAAGCCCATGGGTATTGTAGTAAGGACAGCTTGTCACTCTCTGTGACTCTGCCTCTGCATCCCAGACTGTGTGACATCTTCCCCTCATTGGAGCCATTTTCAGTTTGCTTTTAATTGCTTCTTATTGGGATAACTTGTCAGCCAAGGCTACTTTCTGTCACTTGATGCCACATCTCTTTCTAGTTCAGTCATCAGTTGGGGACTTTCATTTAGTTGACAGTCTAATTATTTACAGAGAACCCTATACCAGATGCTAATTTGCCTTGTTAAGAGGGTCCAGCAGAGTTTCTTGCCTTCATGTCCTACCCAAGGTGCTGGCGCATTTCTGCCTTGCTGTGGTCATGTCCCTGCACTGAGCAGGTCGGGAAGATGAGGAAATGGATAAAATAGGACTCAGAGGTTGCCCAATTATCAGTAGGAAAGATGTGAAAACTTCATGCGTGCGTGCACGCGCGCGCACACACACACACAGAGTAATGTCAGGGCCAGGGAGGAGATAAAGAGCTCACCTTCAAAGAGTTTTGAGAGAAGTCTGGTTACCTTTGCCTGGCCAGTTTCTGGCCCTGGTTCTCCTCTGTGTCTCTCTAGAAATTGGCATTCTCGTCACCTTCCTTTATCCATCAAGTATCCTTCTTCCAGGAGAGTTCCTCATCATAGGACTCTGCATTCCTTTCCTTTAAAAAGTCTTTTTCTTTTTTATTTCTCTCCTGCAGAGATACCTGAGCTCTCCTGCCATTTATCATTCAATGGAACCAAGCCTCAGTCTGTCCCGTTGGGATGAGCTATTGCTATGTATTAATAATGAACCTTTACAAGGAGCGCTAGTCATAGGCATTTAACCCAATGCAAAGAAAGCCAAAGTTTTGTTATGACAGAGAGATTAACATGCTCGGGCATAATACCAGTGGTTAGAAATACCAGTGGTTACCGGTGCCAATTATTAAACTTTCATTTTCTTTTCTGGCTCACTCATGTAGAGACTGCTAAAGATTCTGCAGTGTTTCCTCTTCACACATGGTCAGTCCAGTAGAGGGAAAATGGCAAATTCAGCTCTTGAATTGGGGAGTTGAACATGCATGACTTTCCACACAAGGTTAAAGATGAACTTCCTGAGAGCTGCTAGTGGACCTCACTTCTAGTGTTCACTGTAGTAAAAAACACAGACTCTGGAGCCCAGCACTCTGAGATCAAGTCCTGCTCTGCCACTTCTTGGCTATGTGACAGTGAACTAGTTCCTTAAATATTCTCCATGTCTGTTTCTGCATCAGTAAAATGGGGGAATGATGGGAGTATCTCAAATGGGTGTTGTCAAGAGCTAATGGGACGGTAGGCTTCAGATCCTTAGCATAGAGACTGGTAGTAGGTGCTCAGTAAATATTATTATCCTTCTTATTTTCAGAGGTATTGTCTATGGTTACCATGGCCAAGGTCATATGGTAGGCAAGGCACATTTAATTCTTAATCATTAGTTATATATTGAAAGGCTAACAGCTCTGCCTGGATATCTCCTGGTGATAGGGGAGAGCAGGGAAACAGTTCTATAGTTGGGTGTTAGCTATTAAATACTAAGCACTGGAATGACTCATCCAGTTAACATTTTATCCCTGAGATGGTTTGTAAGACTTATTTTAAGACTTAAGTCTTGTTATTTTACTGAAAATGGAGATGACAGTACAACTTTCGCTGATCTTTGGAAAGGATGAAATCGGTTAAAAACAAATACAACTGCCTCCAAAATAGCTGAGATTTTTATGGCTTTGCCATTTTATGGCCATTTCTAAGGACCTTACATGTATTAACTTATTTCATCATTATAAAATCACTTATTCCTATGTTCCTATTTTCAAAGGAGAAAACAGGCTCATGTGAGTTACATTAAATCTGCCAAGGTCACATAGTTTGTAAGTAGTGGATGTGGGATTTGAACCTAAATCTGGATCCTAACTTAGAATTTGAATAAAATGATGTACAAGACATAGCACAGTTGTTGGCACAATTAGCGCTCTGATGTTGAGCCCATTCCCCTCGAATTTTATTTTCTGTTTATTGTATGCATGCAACATTGCTGAGTGGCCAGCAGTCCCGGACCCATCCCGGGGGACCACATCAAAGTTCAGTTCTAGTGACAGCAAAACATTTTTGAAATCCTAATTTTGAGGAATAAGGATAATCCCTGCTTATATGTGGATGACACCATGTTTAGAAAGTCATAATATATTTGTATATGTTTTAAGGTATTTCATTCTCTCATGATATGTACATAGAGAACACACATAATATGCAAAGAAACACTGATGTCCTTCCCCACCAACTCTTAACAATCATTTTCTTTAAGCAATGCATCCATATGGTTAAAAAACATCAAGTACAATAGGGTACTATGAAAAGTAAGTCTTCCTCCGACACATGAACATTAATCTAAAAAATACTCCCCAGTGACACTTTTATAGTTTCTTGTGTTTTTCTCCACAGTTGTTTTATGCATTATGAGCATATATAGCTATAACACCACCTCAACACACATACTTTACACAATAATAGCATAAATGCTCTGATCTGTTCCTTGCTAATTTCACTTAACAATGTTACTTGGAGAGCATCCACATCAAAATTGGGAGCATTACCTGGTTTCTAAGGACTGCATAATATTTGATAATAAGTCTATTATTGATAGTCATTTAGGTTGTTTCTGGCCTTCTACTAATGACACTTTAATAAATATCTTTGTTGTAGCTGTGCAACTTAATGTGTCTTGAATTCTATCTGTAAGCTTGTATTATATAACTTTCTGACAACAGAAAAATTGACCAGAAGTAGAGAGGCAGCAGGTTTAGAATGGAAATACAGGAGCTTATTCAGGACCTGTGTACACCCTGGAGGACCCTTCAGATGCTCTTTCAAAGGCCACATCTCCTGTTTCTCGTGTTTCAGACAATTGTGTCCTGAAGCCTCTTCTCAGGCCTTTCTCCTGGGTGCCCAGTGAGTGATGAATGGTTACTGTTTGCAAGATTGATTCATATGGCACACGTTTGGCTTTTGACAGGTTGTTTATAAAAATAATGACATCCGTCTGGAGCTGTCTCGCCTGGCCCGGATTGGGGATACCAAGATGAAAATCTACGGGGAAGTTGTATTCAAGTGTGAGAATGTGGCCACGCTGGACCCCATCAACTTTGAGACCCCAGAGGCTTACATCAGCTTGCCCAAGTGGAATACCAAACGCATGGGTTCCATCTCATTTGACTTCCGCACCACCGAGCCCAATGGCCTGATCCTCTTCACTCACGGCAAGCCCCAAGAGAGGAAGGACGTTCGAAGCCAGAAGAACACCAAGGTGGACTTCTTTGCCGTGGAACTCCTGGATGGCAACCTGTACCTGCTGCTTGACATGGGCTCTGGCACCATCAAGGTGAAAGCCACTCAGAAGAAAGCCAACGATGGGGAATGGTACCACGTGGATATTCAGCGCGATGGCAGATCAGGTAGGCAGAGGTGGGGTATCACTGAGACTGGAGGAAAACTCTGGCTTCTCAGTTTGTTTCCTGGCTTTATATTTTTATTATAATTTTTTTTTCATTTGCATGCTTGTTAACTCTTTTGCTATTCTCTATCATGGTTGTTGTAATGGTTATGTTTTGGAACAAGACACCTGCCTCCTCACTGGCACACATTTTCCTCTCCCCTGTCACTCATTGCACAGTTGTCTTAGTGATAGATGCAAGACCCTGAGCTGAGGGTGGGTTTTCAAATAGCATTTTTACAGATACCAAAGCAACTCTCATGTCATGGGTGCGATGCTCCCCCCTCCCAACTTTTCTTCTTTGGCTTTTTCGCATCACCATGGAAACCAATTGTGACATCACAGAAGCTACATTATGTGATAACTCTGTAGGATAAGCTCCACTGCGTAAGGGTTTATGCAACAATACACCCTTCAATAATTGGCAGGAGTCATGTTTCAGGGAGAAAATTATGACAAGAAAAGAAAAGGCAAATTGATTTTTCCTGAAGTCATGTTCAAGTTAAAGCCTTCCTTTGGTGTGAAAGCCTATATTTCACTCTTTGCTAAGACCTCACTAACTCTCCCTTCCTCTTCATAACCTTTTACATTTGGTTTAAATGGCTTTGTTTGTTTCTGCAGCCGCAGATCAAACAAGCTAGCCCCAGGCAGTACATAGCCACTCTGGAGTAGTAACAGAGAGGGAGAAAAAAAATTCGCAAATAGACAGTCTAGAGCTTTTGAATGTCTGAACAGTCTGCCTAGCTTTCTATGGACCATGTGGCAATGAAGGTCACATTCCCTGCCATTAGAAGAGGCATTTCACCCAGAGTGCTAATTAGAGCACTTGAGTTTCACACATTTCCTGAGTCTCTATTTAGGTGGTATTATACTCAAGAAGGGTCTTGGCTATATTTCCATCATTTTTAAGGATTCACTCCGGATATGTCATTTGGACATTTTCTTTCTAGGTGCATTGGGCTAACAATAAAAAGCAATAGGCTCCCTCTAACAGTTTATAGCCAGGAATGGCTGAGCTTGGGGGAAATGGCTTTTTGGCATAATTTCAGATCTAGAAGGCTGATGGCAACGAGCAATGCTGCCCTTAGGAGGAGCCGGATGGGTTCTGTGCAGAAGGCAGATGGGCGGTGGATGGCAGCCCTAGATGGTTTATTGCCCGGTAGGATGCTTTATTGATTATCTAAAATCTGATCAGAACCAAGAAGCATCAAATTAAATGTGCCTTTTAAGCAGGAATGAACAGTTTGTGCTTTGTTTTTAAAACAGGAAAATACACAAAAATTAATTTCTCTCGAGACTGAATTTTTCTCTAAGTTTTAATTTAAAATGTCAGCAGGACAGAGCCAGAAAGCTGTCCCAGAATTACAAAGGAAATACTCCTGTTGGAGTTTAAGACCCATGCATTTTGGGTCTCTGGAGTTGGGTCATGATTGATGGGCTGCATGACTGACTGACCTAGATCCTGACACAGCTTAAAGGTCACCTATCTGTGTCACGGGCAGGCTAGAACACGTAAAATTGCCATATGTCTACTTCTGTTTATTCCCAACACTAACTGCTCTTTCAAGTAGAGCAGTTATTTTGTTTTGTTAGAACCGCCAGAGACGCATCTTTGTCAAATTGCTTTGGATTTCAGAAGCCTTGAATTTCATACCTGGGAGCTATAGCATTAGCCTATAAATTTGAAATACCTATACATTTGATTAAATCCTATAAAAATTTACTGAGTAGACAAATAATTGTCCCGTGAAAGCAATGCAGCATAAAATTTTAATATGACCTATTAAACTTAATTTCTTTATGAATATGTTTTCTGGTATATTGTTTTTACTTATAAACCTATACTAAATTAAATAGTTGTAAATGCATTAGTGTATCTAAGTGTGGCACCTCCTTTCCTGCTCATCCTGAAGAATAACATGACTGAGAGGTGATCTAGAAAAAACTTTTATTTCACTTAGCATAATACCCTCTGGGTCCATCCACATGTAAGATTTCATTCTTTTTTATGGCCAAGTAGTATTCCATTGTATATACGTATCCATTCTCTATCCACTTGTCTATTGATGGGCACTTAGGTTGCTTCCATATCTTGGCTATTATAAATACCAAAGGGATTAAGAAGTACAAATTGGTAGTCACAGAATAGTGACAGGGATGTAAAGTACAGTATAGGGAATATAGCCAATGATATTATAATAACTATGTATAGTGCCAGGTGGGTAGTAGAATTATCGGGGGGGCACTTTGTAAATTATATAAATGTCTAACTACTATGCCATACACCTGAAACCAATATAAAATATTGAACATCAAATGTAATTGAAAAAATAAATAAGCTAAAACAGAAAAAAAAGAAAGAAAAACTTTTATGATCACTCCTCAGTTGGGTGACAGATTCTGAAAACTTGATAAGTGCCTTTAAACCAGCTGTGGTCACACACTCACAGGACAGATTTCTTCAGTGTGTCTTGAAGGCTCCAGCATTTAAATTTGCTGTGGTACTCATCTTATTTGGCAATAGATGTTCCTCCCTGCTAGTTGGTGATCAGATTAGCTCTGTAGATTTGTGGAGAGCAGGCAAAGCAAATTGTGCAAGAGAGAAGAAAGAGACACAAACCTCAACTTCCTCATTTGTGAGTCAATAACTCCCATCTCACAAAATTGTTTTAAGGATCGAGTTGAAAGAAGCACAGAGAGTACTTAAAATGGCGGCCAGGGCATTCTTACTGTTATGTAGGTTTTTAAAAGATTACAAACCAAAAAAGCAAAGCAGATTTCTCCAGAAGAAAACTTTTAGGGGAGAGTAGGGGAAGCAAGCTGTTGGTTCACTCCTCCCAGAGGCCCATATGTTCTTTCTATTCCTCTGCCTCTGTGTTGACTTTGCAATTTAGAGTGTGATCTTCTCAGTCCTCAGGCTATTCCCTCCACAGCTGAGGGAATTGAGGCTCTGACTGAAGTGAAAGCTGCCTGATGGATGGCAGTTAACTTGGTACCAATGAGCACTTTAAGAATACTAAATAATTTTTTTAAGTTATGGCATGGTGTTTAGATAGCACCTTGATTTTACAGTTTCCTTGATTCTACACTTTGGAAAATTGAGCTGTAAATGGCCCAGGGTCATCTTCATCGTTGAGGACTAGAACCCTTGTCCCAAGTTCCCAGGTCAGTCTACCTAGGGTTATACCTTCTGTAATCCCATGTGCCCAGTCTCTTTCTGACTGCATCTCCTGCTCTCTTGCTCTTGCCTTCTCCACTCCAGCCCCACCCCAGGGCCTTTGTAGGTGCTGTTCCTTCTGCCAGACACAGTCTTCACCCTGGACTGGGGGATCCTTCTCAGCATCTCGGGGTCAGCTCACCTGGCATATGCTTAGTAGCCCTTGGGCTGCTACTGTAGCACCCATTTTACTCTCTTCCTAGCACCTGCCGTTAACCAATTTCTCTTGTTTATCGGGTGATCTGTTTATTTTCTGTCCCTCTGCTCTGGAAAATTAGCTCCATGAGAGCAAGGCCATGACCGTCAAATTCATCTCTGCTCATAGAACTATACCAGAGACAGAAGAGGTCCTCAATACATCTTTGTTAAATGAATTAATAAACATTTTCCAATTAAAATTTAGCAGACAGTGCCCCAAATATTCATCGACTGGCCTGGTAGCTAATGCCAGTGTAGAGGGTCCCCGTGCATGGAGGGTCCCATCCTTTAGGGGAGGAATAGCCAGTGATGAAGACTCAGGCAGGCACATGCAGAGAGCCCTTTCTTGACAGAAGGAAAAGCACTTCTTCTACAGGAGCTCATGTAACCGGCACACTGACCTGAGAGGTGGGGACAATTATTTCCCCATTTTATAGGTGAGGAAATTAAAGCCCAGGAGGATGAAGACACTTCTTCGAGGTTACAGCTAGTTTGTGGTGGAGGTGGGATTTAAACACAGGCAGGCACTGTGCTGCTGTCACCAGTGTGGCCTGTGACCTCTCAGCTAGGACTGCTAGGCAGAGAAAAGACATCACCCTATAGGTACTAGGTTGTTGGGATTGTCTTGGCTCCTCCTAGTGGCCAGGCTGTCTTACCTGGCAGAGAATGGGACCCCATTACCTACACTGTTTTTTCTACCACCTTGTAGGACTTCATTCCGTTGCTTGCATTGTTCTGTCCTGGTCACACAACGCTTGTCTCAAAACTCCCCTGCTGGGCTCCTTTCTTAGCTTCACCACCTGGCAGCCTCACCTGCGATGCCCAGGAGCTGTTAGCTCACTCTCTCTGTCCTCCCATCCCAGGTACCATATCAGTGAACAGCAGGCGCACGCCTTTCACCGCCAGTGGGGAGAGCGAGATCCTGGATCTGGAGGGGGACATGTACCTGGGCGGGCTGCCAGAGAACCGTGCCGGCCTCATCCTCCCCACCGAGCTCTGGACTGCCATGCTCAACTACGGCTACGTGGGCTGCATCCGCGACCTGTTCATCGACGGGCGCAGCAAGAACATCCGGCAGCTGGCGGAGATGCAGAACGCGGCGGGCGTCAAGTCCTCCTGTTCACGGATGAGCGCTAAGCAGTGTGACAGCTACCCCTGCAAGAACAACGCTGTGTGCAAGGACGGCTGGAACCGCTTCATCTGCGACTGTACGGGCACCGGCTATTGGGGGAGAACCTGCGAAAGGGGTGAGTCGGCAGCGTGGGTGGCGTGGGTGGTGGGACTCATGGGCGTGACCACTACAGTTATGTCCGTGGATAGACTTGTGCTTTCTTTGCTACAGCAGGTGCTACCTTTGGACCTACCTGTGCTTTCTTTCTTCTAGAGGAGTTTTCTTGGGTTCACTGCTTTCCAGGTGACACCTTTTCTAGTTCTGGCTACTTGGATTTGTTTGACTGGCACTGGGTCACAGAAGGGGACAGTTTTGAGTAAAGGTTCCCGTGATCATGATTTTTTTTTTTTATTAAGTGTCGGACATTTTTTATTTAGAGAGATTGAATAGTTGTCTTTTGAGATTCTGGATGGGCCGAATGGCTGTTTTATTTATTTCACCCATGGTTTCTGGTGCTCTCTGCAAGCTAGCTCTTGCATTGGGCTTTAGAAATACACTATTGAACAAGACAGACCCAGCTCTGTTTTCATGGACCTTGATTCCTAGTTGAGTATTTAGCCATTAAATGAATAATTTTAAACATGGTGACTTCCTTAAAGGACAGTGTGATGTATTGGTTAAGAACATGAACTCTGGCGCCAGACTGGGTGAGAAATCTGGCCCCAGAGGAGGGATGTGAACCATATCAAGATAATATCTTTGAGACTTGATTTCCTCATCTGTGAAACAGGAATAATCAGGTACCTCCCTCACAAGGTATTGGTAATGATGAAGTGAGTCCAAAGGTCCTGGACTAGGGCAAGCAGTTAATTAGTGTTAGTGGTTGTTGCAATCATAACTATTGTCATTCAGCACCATTAAATGGAAAGTAGAGAGAAGTTTGAGTGGCTTTTACAAAGGGACCTGATGTGCTGGAGGGGTTCATAGAAAGCTTCTGCAAGGAAGAAATATACAAGTTGAGACCTGAGACATGAATAGGAATGAACTTGGCAAAGAGGAGGAAGGAAGGTGTGTGTCCTAGACAGGAAGGACATGCCAAGGGACAGGAGTAAGAGACCATGGCACAGTTGAGGAACTGAACAAAGTCCAGAATGGACTGATGGGTGGAGTGCTGTGGGGAGAAGGTTCAGAGAGGTGGCTGAAGAGGTGGGTGGCAAACCATGAGGACTGATGGGTTAGAACAGGCCAGAACGCTGGGAGGAGCCCTTTGCCTTCACCACTTTAGCATCTTATGTTTGCACTGAATTTACAGTTGGGGTAAAGGGCAGAGGTAAAGGCAAGCAGAGGGGTGACACCAAGACAAGAAGATTCTAGTCTATAAGCCAGTCCAGATTACAGCTTAGTTGATTGTTTTATATGCCAGGCACACAGAATCAAGTTGACTGTCTATGGGTTGTCAGCCTCTATTTTATATGAAAAGATAATCTACACAGTTGTCAAATGTTTGCCAAGGCTGTAGCTCTAGGGTTTTGAGGATACTGCATCCGTTATAGGTAATTCTTGCCCTCAAGAAGCTTATCATCTGTTTAGCTGAGGAGTTGAAACATCAATACAAAAAAAAATATAAAATGATAAAAGGCAGTGGCATGGGCTCTATTGGTGGACCAGACGAGGAGAACATGGAGAGTCAAAAAAGAGAAGACTTTCTTGAGGGGGAACCTGCAAGGTCTCATCCCTAGAGACTATCAGTGGTCAGAATTCTCCACCATCACAAGTCTGGGTGATGAGGGGATATCCTAGAGCAGGAACTGGATGAGTAGTCAAAGACGTTTCATGTTGTTGTTTTGCGAGGTCAACTGTATTACTAGTTAAGGTGTGCGTCAAGAGGATGGCAAGTCTTCCTTGCATTTGGACCAAAAATAGGGTTCAGGACATTGGCATAAGGGAGAAAGAGCCTCCTTGGAACTTACAGAGTTTAAATTCAAATTTACTGAATTTTCAAAGCAGCAACAATCAAAATATGAGCTAAGATAAGGAGGCAACAGTTTTGAACAGAAGTGGGCTGCATAGGAGCTGGTCAGTCTGTCAAGCTCCTGGACTCTTTCTAAATCTCTTTCTAGGGTAGACTATCCTGGTGTTGGTTTGGGAGGTTGAAAGGTCATTCAACCTCTGAGATGCATGAGACAGAAAGGTAGTGTAAGAACTGAGAGTCACTTTGGACACCTCGCTTTTTCCTCTTGGGTCTCTTTCTAAATCAAGGTCCTTGTGGTTGCTGAAGACAAGGATCAGTGACTGTAGGTATCTGTGTCTCTGAGTTCACCTATGCCAAGGGCAGATCAATGGGAGTTGGTCCAAGATTTGCCAAGGATGGTGAAGGTCACTGCACCTTTTACATTGTCACTTTTGACTAGTCATTAAAAGGCAGCTGATTGGGGATATATGAGGGACAATTATTCCTGGTACAGTGCAGCCAAGAGTAATCCATTCTGGACAAATGAGAAGGAGCCCAGCAAATTTAAGACATTTGATCTGTACATCGCTCAAATTCCAGACAGTTCAACTGATTGTTTTGTTCCTTCACTAATTGTTTTTTGGCCTTGTATTGTTCCTGACACCATGTTCAGAATGAGTCATTGGAGTGTAAAAATGATAGGAATCCACTCTGCTAGCAAAGCAAATAGAGCTTCCGAATGACACTGTTTTTCTTTATTGAAACTGATTCCTCAGAAAAGATGCTTTTGAGTGTCCTTTATTCATTTTCTATACATGCATCAGCCACGAAACCCTAGTATGTTCTAGGCATTGAATTAGATGCAGAAGTTGTAAATAAACTGACAGCACCTGATTTTGATCAAGGGCCATATAACCCTTCTAGGCGAACAACGGGAGATATGGGAAATGTGCTAACATGTGGTTGGTGTTACGCTGGAGGGGACAGAGGGGCATACAGATGGGGGAGGCCATGTTAATGCAGGGCAGTGATGGTCAGAAAAATGGGTCTTGGGTTTTTTTTTATTTTCTTGTCTCCTATTTCTAATAAAATTATGGCCTCTTCCTACCTGTCACCCTTAGGATTCACTACAGGCACTTCTGCAGAGTGGGGAAGGAAACGGGTTTGTTAAAATTATTTATATACAGAAACACAATCCCTTTTGGATCAAGGAATGCTACTCCATCCACCATAACGCCAGCAACCTGGTCACTCAGTTTACCATTCTCCTTAATTTTCCTCTAGAAGCGTTAAACCTAAGCCTAGAATTCGTAATTGGTGTTCAATGTGGTAAGTCTAGGACAGTTCCTAAGACAGTGTGTCCCATCTAGCCCAAACTGTGTCCTGTACTTGGGCTTCACGGTGGCCAGTGCATTGGTATCGCAGGCCCTGCACCAGGAACAGCAGTGTTAGAAAGAAGCACTTGTTTATATGAAATAGAGAAGGCATAGGAGTGATGCTGAAAACTGGTATTTAGAGAAAAAGCAGAGTTGGTGATAGCAGGGGCCACATATTAGATCAAAATAACCCAAGAACTCAAGCAAAGTGAGCAAGCAGTTCAGTCTAAGAGACAACTCCAAGATCAAAGTTGTCAGCGCAAGGCAAGGGAACATAGCAAGCAACTACTGGGAAATATATGAGTATGTTAGACCAAGATTAATTTGCATGAGTATTTTTCTCTTAGAGTAAAAATGGAGGACTCTTGCTTGTACCCTTATAAGAGTACTTCTACTGCCTGTGAAAATGAGTAGTGCTAAATCTTGACATATGACAATTGGCTTGATGTTGTATTTAGATTTTCTCAGCATGATCTGATACTATTCTGAGAAGATGTAGATATGTCTACCCATCTTGGTTGTTCAGCTGTAGCTATTTTGGTTTGCTATTCATAATGAAGTGGGAGACCTAAAAAGCAAAAGTCCTATTTTAGCTGCAGAATGCCAATCAGTTTGGTTGAAATGCTTTCATCTGCTAGAAGACCACCTGCCATCCTGTCAAGTCCTATTGTACAGAGGAAGCATTCTAGCTTGTCTGTCTTAAGAGGGTAAGATCAACTGACCTGGGACAACATAGACATCTTGCCAGTATAGCCAATCCATTTAGTTCCCTTGGTGGGAATCAAGTGTCAATAGGCAAGGCAATGGATTTGATTTATTTGTGGACCACTAAACTCCAATTTGAGGCCACTGCAGATTCTATCCTCTTCTCTGGATGGCTTTTTCTGAATGTAGGCCATCACTTATTTAGCAAGAAAGAAAATAGGAATCAGCACAAGTCCAACTCTGTGACAAGAAAAATAACCTACAGTGCAGCATCTAGAGTCAAGATTGCCTAGTGGTTAGTGGCATGAATTTTAGAGTTGGAGCTTAATTCCTGTGTTGGTTCTATCACTTAGTAGCTAGATGATTTACAACAATTTTTTCTCTTAATTCTTCTAAGTCTTGGTTTTCTTATCTGTAAAATGGGGACACTAATACTAGGTAAAGTTTTCTTGGTGGCAAGTTACAGAATTGACTATGGCCAACCATCAAGGAAGAGGGTTTGTTGCATGATTACCTAGAGAGGCATCCATCAGATGAAGATCTCACTAACTACCTCTTAGAGAGGGAAGCCTTTGGGGACCCCAAGGCACTGTGTTTAAAACGATTCATTTCTTTGACCTCCAGATTCTGGATTTTTCCATTTAGAATTTACATTTCCCAGCAGAAGAATCTGATTGGCTCAATTTGATTCTCCAGGCAGCTCTGTCCAGGTGGGCAGTCACCTAGAATAGATGAGAAGGATCATGTGTGTGTGTGTGTGGGGGGGTAAGCTCAGGGTACCCTGTCCCATGCAACCATGTCCTATTATAGATGTCCAGCCACATGGACCTACTGTCTGATAAAGGAAAATGGAGGGCTGGGGCGGTGGGCTGGGATGGGAGTAAAAGACAGAAAACTGTACAAGAACAACAATTAAAATAAAATAAAAGAAAAGAAAATGTTTCCTGAGATTATGGAAATTTGGTGTCTTTGAGAATATTAATTTGTAGAACCAAGAAAATATGATGGAAAGGATAAATCTACTCTTCTCACTGGTTCCCGGGATTCTGTTCTTCTGACACAAGCACCAGCTGAAAACCAAGAATGGAAGACATTTTGAGTTCTCTCAAATGCCTCTTGTTCCAACAAAGAGTGCAGGCAGCAGCTTCTCCCCTCTCCAGCTCAGGGACTTCCCTTTCAGCCAACCCCTCTGATGGCTGCTGGGCGCCCCAGAGCGTCTGCATATTCTGCCTGGGAAGACTGAGACACCACTTTTAGGTGAGGGTAGAACATGTCATTTGGATGCCACATAGAAATCATGACATCAGAAAATACTGTTCATGTCATCTGTATCTACTCCTTGTATCAGTAGGTGAGGAATTGGAAGCCCTAAGAAGTTAACGTCACTTTAACTTGGAGTAGCTATGCAATGGTTAAAATTCATGATTTCTGACTCCTAATCCATTGTACTTTCCACTACATTGAACAGTTTTCTTTCTTGTATATGTGAATGAGGTTATATTGTAAGGTCACTGAGGGAAAAGCAATGCATTAAATATCTTTGTTTCCATGCAGTCTCCAGCACTGTGCTACATACACACTACATGGTTATTAAATGTTGAGGGCCCCATTTCTCACCCAGAGTCTCTTCTTGGTCTGTACATGCCCCTCAGTGTCCTCATCCATTGCCATGCTGTCAAAGATCATGTATATGTCAGTGACTTCCAAGTCAGGCCCTCTCTCCTGGAACTCTCTCTTTCTCTCTCTCTGGAATCCCAGAAATGTATATCTGGTTGCCCATTTGACATCTGCACTTGGATATCTGATAGGTAGCTTAATCACAGCATTGAAAAAAAGGAATTTGAGTTCCTCCTCCCTGCCTTTGACTTTTTTAGTTTTAGTTTTCCCCATCTCAGTAAACGGCATCACCATTGTCCTGGGGATTCTCCCTGATTTTTCTTCCATCTCATTCAGTCTGTCTCAGCAAGTTTCCATCAATGATTTATCTAAACCCATCCTGCATGTATCTACTTCTCTCCCTTTCACCACCATTATCCTAGGTCAATCTACACTGATCTCTTCTTTGGACCGCAGGATAGTATGTCATATGATTATGAAAAGGTCAGGTTCATTTTTGCCTTCCTTAAGGCACTAAACTATTATTAAAATGTCTACACATTCAACACATTTCTACCTTAAGTAACTTCAGTTTCAGTAGCTGTTGATCCCCTAAATTATAGGAAATGAAAATTATAGCCAATGAAGCTCTGATGCTTCTTTGGAATTAACTTCAACATTCACATAGCAGTTCCATAAATAGGTATCTAGTCCCTGTCTGTGTCAGGCTTAGTGAGCTAAGTTGCGAGGAGACAAATTTGTAGAAAATACGGTTTCAGTTTTTTTATGGACTCAGTCTAGCGGAAGGGATGGAGAAGTAATCTGCAGACTGTAATGTAATCTACAAGGGCAATGATCAGGGAATAATTACAGGAAAGAAAAACATAACAATTAGAAAGCAAAATATGACCAACATGACATACCACTTCATAACTGGTTCTAGGTCCACTGGGGTCTGCTCAGACTGACTCGGTGGCGTGGCAACACAAGGAACCCTAGCCTTGGAGGTCAAATATAATAACTTGGTTGCTTTCACTGGTTCCAGTGCCATGAAGGAGCTGCCCCATTCCCCAGGGACGTCCAGGCCCTTTATTTAGATATGTGACCTTGAGATTCTTACTTGGATCCTCTGGTGTCTCTGTTATGCAAAAATAAAATGAGGCAATTGGGTTTCATGCTCTCTCAGGGCCCTTTCAGTTCTAAACTCTGTGATCCTCAAATGCCATCAGCTTGGCAATGGCTTCCCTTATCCTGAGATGAGAGGTAAAGGTGAGTGAAGGGCAGGGCAGGGATGTGAGTCTTTGCTCCTTGCAGTCTGCAGAATTCTCTGGGTTAGGAGACTGGGTTTAGTCATGTCAGCACTGCCTTGAAGTTGTCGCCTCTCTGATTCATTCATCTAAAAAAGTGAACGCCTCAATGTGCTGGGAATACTTCAGGCCCATGATATGTAAGTTTTAATGGATGGATTAATGAATATAACCTTGGATTTCTTAAGAGCATTAAAAGGCTGTCTCCTTTTCTCTCCGTTGTTTATCCATTTTTAGATGGGTAATGACATGTAACAGAGGGAGGGGCTTTCCAAGAAATACACAATTCATCAACATTAACCAATGAGTCCCCATTTTTCCCTAATTGGTTGGATCTTAAGTCATACAGATGTGTCGCTGGTGAGGACCATAGCAGTGCTCCGATTCATACTCTTATGTTTTCTCTTCCTGTTTCCAAGTGTTTCTCTTTGCAGGCTGAGTAGTATGATCCCAGGACATTGTCCCATAGTCCACGTATCCTTCCTAAGTGTTATTTCACTTGGTCAGGGTCTGAGTTAGCCCTGATCACAGCTGCTCCTGTCACTCCAAAGGAGATTCTATTATTCTGGGATCTTAAAGCTCCAGGGGTCTCGGAAAGGTAGGCTTGGGGCTTTGGAGATCTTTGAAATATCTCCAGCTTGGCCTCTGTTCAGCCTGAAAAAGGGAGGGTCAGCACTTTGAGGCAGCGTGTGACAACTGCTTAGAACTGCATCACACCTGCTGTTGACTGTGGTTCTGTCAAATGTAGGGACACAGCAGCCATTTATATTGCCACTCTGTACCTTTATTATTGCCTTTGCTAAAAGCTGTTTAACTGCCAGCAGGTATCTGCCCATTATGTGTGCAATAAATTGAGATGCTGCTAAATTATGAGAAACAAGTGCTTCCAAACGCAACACAAGGGGATTATCATAGCCTTTTCTAGCATCTCTGGCTCCACATGTCTTTTCACAGGTAGATAAATTCTTCCTTGCTCCAGTATGGATTAAGAGGAAAGGAAAGTTAAGAGATCTGTTTGTTGAGAGAAATTATGTGCCTACTCTATGGTCAGTTCTAAATATACACTGGGTCATTTAACCCTTACATTCACTCTGCAGGCTTCATATTATTATCCTCATTTTCTAGATGTAGAAAGTAAGGGTCCAGTTCATTCATTCCAAAGCACCTCTTGAGTCCTGTGTGCCAGGGGGCAAATAGAGCCATTGGGATAACAAAGCATTGATTGTGACTCTCCTCATAAGCACGTCAGTAAATTCTGGTATCTGAGGAAGGTGGGACAGAGATGCAGGGAGAAATGTCATGGACAGCATCACAGATTGGGGGACATTGGAGCTGAGGCTTGGTGGAGTTGCAGGACTCTCCCAGGTAGACCAGGTAGGTAGAAGTGTTCCAGGGAGAAGAAACAGAGATGCAGAGGTAACTTGGGGCAGTTTTCCTGGTGGTTGGAATCTAAGGCTTGGGGATTGAGGAGAAGGAATTTGAGGGGAGACTTTAGAAAGTGTGACTGGAGGAGGGAAGGACCCGCTGTGAAGTATCTTGTTTGCTCTTCCAACAAGCTTAGGTCTTACCTTACTTACCTTACCATGATAAACATGGAGGCATGCCATGTTTATCACAGGGACAGCAAGGTTAGATCACTCTGCTGGAGGATGGGTGGGCTGTGGGAGGCAGTGGGCCAACAGACCAGTGTGTATTAGTTCAGTTTGCATTTGTGTTATTTCAGGAAGGAGAAATAAGAGCCCTAACTGAGGTAGAGAGAATGGAGGTCATATTCTGGGGACACATCTAATAGATTTAAGAAACAATATTGATAGGATTTCCCACCCAACTATATCCAGCAAAAGAATGGCCAAGAATGGGTTAGAATGGAGTTTGGCCATGAAATCCTATTGTTTCTTTTCTCTGCTACTCAGCCGTCTTGACTCAGTTTGACATGCTTGAGAGCAGTGGGGAGGAGTAAGGTAGCAAGGGAATATAGTGAGGAGTCCCCTACCCATGCTGGTCTCGCTCTGAACATATGTGACTTACCCTCTCTCTGTGCCAAGGATGTGTCAACAGTGGCTGCGTAATTGGGTTGTTGGGTCCTTCTGTCACTGAGTCAAAGTGTACGATGTGTTCACATAGATAATAAGCTGATATACCCCATTCTGAATCTAGAGTTCAACATTTCAAGAGTGAAAAATTCTCTGGCTAGTGTTTTCATTTCATTTTTTTCTTATGTTCTAGAAATGACTTATACAGGATTTCTGTGTTTAAATGTATGATATAGGAAGGAAGGTTGTGGCAGAAGGGGACATACCAATGCATGCTTTTGCCCAAACTTCGGATGGTTTGTATTTGGAGTCAAGACATGACTCTGGTATAATCCCAGATTTTGAAGAATTATGTTAAAATGGTCTGCGATTATCTCAGCCAAGATCTGCATATACATAAATGGTGGAGCAAAAGTAGGTTTACAGTGGTTTGTATAGAAGATAATATAATAATTAATAAACAATAAAAGAATAAACTCTGTGTTTTGCATATTCACAACCGTAAACCTGCTTGTGCCTCACACCATATTTCATTGGGGAAAAAATGTAGTTTCTCTTTCTTTTGTAAAAGTGGTCATATATGAGATAAGGGAAAAGATTCTTTTTTTAGAAATAGGGAAGTCATATTTCTAATTTCTCTTTATTCTGGTCTCTCATTAAGACCTGATAGCAATGGCCCCTGATATTGAGGATTGTGTACTTGTGTTGCATAGAGTGCATGCAAACAGTTTTTCTCTAGTCTCTGAGGTGGTTTCCTACTCTATTTTATCATGGGTTCTGTTTCAATTTATTCTGGGATTACTAAGGGGAAGAAAAAAGCACACATGTAACTGTCATGAATAGAAAGCCCAAATTCAATACCCCAAACTAGATTAACCCAAAGGAAGCAGATAATAAAAGGGTATAAAATTATATTGTCAGAGGCTCAGATATTATATAGCACAATCATGGCCATCTCCGATTTTAGAAGAGGAAAAAGAGGCCTCCATGTAGCAAATTAATTGCCCAAAGAATATACACAGCAGAAAGAAGAGGGAGCTCCTACCCTTTGCGACAGCATGGATGGAACTGGATGGAACTGGAGAGCATTATGCTAAGTGAAATAAGCCAGGCAGTGAAAGACAAATACCATATGATCTCACCCTTAAGTGGAACCTAATCAACAAAACAAACAAGCAAGCAAAATATAACCAGAAACATTGAAATTAAGAACAATCTGACAGTAACCAGAGGGGAGGTGAGAGGAGATAATGGGGGAGAAGAGGGGAAGGGTTTTCAGGAACAGCTATAAAGGACACGTAGACAGAACCAAGGTGGGGTGGGATCAGGGGAGGGAGGTGAGGATGGCTGGGGTGGGGGGGAGTAGTGGAGGGAAAATGCAGACAAATGTACTTGACCAATAATAAAATTTAAAATAAGCATATAAAGCTCTTAGTCTCTCATTTTGTAAATCCTGTAGTTAGATTTTTCAAAGAAATATACACAAATAGTATCTATAGATATTTTATGAAAATATATATCTACTAAGCGGTAGAATCATGGCATTATAGCAAAGGCATTTGGTCAATCAGCGGTAATTTGTTTTTGTTGGTAAGTTTCACTTTAAATGTTGATTGATTTAGAAGAAATGGGAAGGGAACAGACATGTATACATTTCTCTTTTTTCCTTTCATCACCCATCCCATCTTCTGTGAGGAATGACCAATAAATCCAGCCCAGCAGAGAGGACAAGTGCATCTGAAACTTAGGGCTGGAAATCCTGGCTATAAATGGCTCTTGAAAGGCCCCCTTCTGTGGGCTATCGGATAGCTATTTCCCTGGCGAGGAGATGCAATCTTTCTTGGAGGAGATCGTTTCATGCTTCTTAGCATGTTTAACCTTTACAGCAAAGCAGTCTCATCAAAATGACAAACCCCAACAGAGCCTTCTGTGAGACCAGTAAATCAGAAGCCTCGTGAAATCCTTTGGATTAGCATACATGCCCTCTTTGTTTCCCCGGGGAGAGAAAGCCCTGTGCCTTTCAGATTTCAGTCTTCTCCCCAGGCCCCTTATCTGGAGCTTCCTGCTGTGGTCCACTTGTATTTGACTATTGTTTTCATAAGGTCTCCCAGGGCCACCGATTGAAACCAGCTAAGACCAGCGCATTCTTTATCTCTATCAGCAACATTGTAAAGGCAAGATAAAGGCTCTGATGTTTGCTTAGTTGAATTCTCTCGACCTCTGAAGTCTTCCTTTCTGAGCATAAAGATAGTAGCTGGCTCTTAATGTCACCACCTGTGGTGGCAGGCTCTTGCTCCTAGGGACCTGTCTCCAGCTGGCTGTCTCTTCCCCATCCCCCCATTTCTCAGTCTATAATGATGAAACTTCTTTCACAAGCAACCCAGCTTCTCCAGCCATGGTAAGGCTGAGCCTCCTGCTGTGCAGATCCACAAGGTCAAGCCCATGTTGAGAGCAGAAGTGGAAGGGGAGGATATTAGTGAGTAAGAGTCCCATTAGCTGTACAGGTAGGTGAGAAAAAAAAAACATTTATTGGGGATTTGGTGGGGGGATGACTCTACCAAAATGTGCAGATCTGAGGTTTTGAGTCTAATCAAGTAGCTGATGCTATTTGACCCTTGGCAAAACCCCTAAAATGTTCTATGAGCTCAATGGAAACATTGACTCTTTCCACATGCTGTACTAACTCTGCATTTTGAATCCTGGACCGGAGCTTTCTATTTGAAGGCACTGTCAGGAGATGCTCTAGTTTGTGCTTTTGGGGTTTTTTCCTACCTGTTGTGTGTGGGATGCTTGAGAAATGCAACTCAGAACCACCCTTTACAAGCTCGATGGGTCCGTGTGATTTAGTTTTTGTATGTAATAGCCCCTTTATTTATTGTAAAGAGGCTAGGCAATTAGTTCACATTTAGAAACTTATGGCCTGGAAAATCTCATTACCCAAACCTTACGTTATCAGCACATCTGTTCATGAAGAGATGCTTAAAGGAGTGGTCTGCATACTGAGATTCCTGATCATCTCCAAGAAGGGGGGAACCCCTGAAACAATTTTGGAGGGACTGTAGGGTTGGACCAAGGTTATCAAAGCCCCTGAAATTTACACATAAGGGGGTATAAAAAGGGAATTCATAGTCATTGAGTACCAACCCTTTGCTAGGTTTAATTTGGTGCTTAACCTAAGATGCAGGAGCTTTGGAGTCAGACAGCTGGATATAAATCCCGATACCATCACAGATTATTATGCAGTCTTGGGTGTGTTTTAACCTTTGTGAGCTTCAACTTTCTGACCTATAAGACAAGCCTTTGGGGGTTGTGAGGCTTAAACTAGATGATTATGGTAATTTGTCTCAATCCTAGCACAGCACCAGTAACTTTTAGGTGTTGACTACAAGGAGAAGTATTATTATTAGTCTAATTTAAATTTTAGAACAAGCTTATAAAGTATGTAGTATCATTTATATTTTTATGATAATTAAACCAAGACTCAGAAAGATTAATTAACTTTCTACAGTCACAAATATTAGAGGTAGGATTTTTTTAAAATCTAGTCTACCTGGTTTTCTATTATACTTTGCCATTTTTTAAAGTGGGAGGCATTAGGGGTGGAACTGGGTACTTTGGGAGGGAGAAAGAACTATGGGAAATGCAGGGGCCTTTTTTGTTTATTTTCCAACCCCATTCATTTTCTGCTTCAGGACTTTGAGGGGGTACATCTACAGAATAAGATGTGGTCGCTGCCCATTTGGAGTAAATTCAAGATTTAGAAAAGCAACCAGGGTCCTCCACATCTTCTTGCCCACATTCTTGGTTCCTATGTAAAGGAATTCTAAGGTTCCATGGGATCAGTCCAGAAAAGCATTAAATGGGTGCAGCTAAGAACTAGGAAGACAAACTTTTCCCTGTTCCAACTTATCCAGGCCCACAGCACACCCCAAGTCACACCTACATCCATACCCACATGTGCATCTTTTAGGTTCGATACCTTTTAATGGACAAATCCCTTCTAGAGGGATGACATTGACCCTGTTAATTTAGAATGATTGGCCTGGAGTCTGCTATGCAGTGTGGGCTGGCACTGAGGACTCTCTAGATGACTGGCAGCTGGTAGCAGGGAAGGACAGGCCTCCAAGACCTCTGGAAATACGTTGTGTAGCCTGGAAGCCATCTCATTTTCTGAACTATGGTAGATGAGAAGGGGTCTTGGCATGAGTAACAATGGTGCAATAAAACCATGGTGGCTAAAATGGAAGTGGGAATTCAGAGCAGGGCCCTGGGGATCATTCCTACTTGAGGAGGTACCTTGGCTACTGCAAAAGAGCCCTTCTCCCCTAACTTTGGGATCCCCTGGGCTTTTTATAAATGGAGATAGATGGTGACCCGTGTGAGGGCGAAGGCGCATGTCCTCAGGATAAATCTGAACAGGATGTTTTCTCTGTAGATCTTCCTTTTCCCTTTCTCTCTTCCCTTTAATCTTCTTACTTCCTCCTCACCTTTCTTTCACTTTCTTTTTCTTGCCTTCAGTCCCTTCAAAACACTTTTCATTTCTTTCTTACGTGTTGAACGTGTTTGACCCGTCCCATTTCTTTCCAGTACAGAGTGGTGTTACTCGGGGCTTTGACGGAGCAACTGATATAATGAGTCTTGGCTTTGGTAGGACGGTTATTCTGTCTACATAAAATGCTACTCAATAAACCAGTCTTTAGATTATAGCTCTGTTAGCAGTGTTTACAGTGTTGGAGAGAAGCCTCATAGAATACTGTCATCAGTTGGTTATTACCAACATTCTAGGTCATGAATCTACATTTTAAAAAATAAACATTGATTTTTATGATTACAAAAGCAATATATGCTCATTGTATAAAATTTGGAATATATGGAAATTTATTAAGTCAACTTTTTATTTAGCCAATATTAATTGAGCACCTATTATATAGCAAACAATAAAAAAAGCTAACCCTCTTAAAATCCTAAACAGTAATTACCACCCCCTGACTTTTATTTGAGTTATTTAAAATATTTTTCCTTGAGAAGAGTGGGAAGTGATGCCAGGATTATAAATGCATTTAACATAAAACTATGCCACATCTTCTGACATAGCACATTTGCTTTAAAAATGTGTTTTAGTTTTGTTGCCATTTTATATATACATAAATATAGTATTTTTATACCTTAATGCTTATTCTTGATGGCATTTATCAGTTATTATTAACAAGGATTAGAAATGGGAATTTTTCAAAAGCCCTTTAATTTACCTGATGACTTCACCAGGTACTTAAACAATCCAAGTGGTTTTAATTTCTGGACAACCACAATTTAAGCTCCAAAACAACCTGCAGAAATGTAAAGCCTCGTTTGTCAAAGGCTCTGGGCCAGCCTGTCCTCCCACTGTGGGGTGGCTGCCGCCCGGCTGGCTCGGAGCTCCGCCTCTTGGAACAGGACTGCTGAACTTGAGCACATAAGCCTGTCCTCAGCCTCCCTGTGCCCAGTCCTCAGTTTTCTGTGTCTGTGTGAGGTTTAAAAATAAAGCTCCTACCCCAGCTGGTGTAGCTCAGTGGATTGAGCACGGGTCTGCAAACCAAAGGTTGCAGGTTCGATGCCCAGTCTGGGCACATGCCTGGGTGGTGGGCTAGGTCCCTGGTGGGTGGGCTCATGAGAGGCAACCACACATTGATGTTTCTTTCCCTCTCTTTCTCCTTCCCTTACCCTCTCTCTAATAAATAAATAAATAAAAACGTAAAAAATAAAAAAGCTCCCTTGTACAGTGAAATAAAAAAGCTAAAATTGCTCATAATTATGCCAACTAGAAACAGTTATTACTAACATATTGGCATGCTTTATTCTATTACTTTGAGAAATGTATATATAAAATATTTTATGTAATTTTAAAATAATTTTCCTGTCCTGGGTTTTTCAGATAGAATTATTCCATGAATTCAATTATGTGATAATTTTATAATTATACCATAATTTCAATTTAGAAATAGGTTATAATATTTGTCTCAAATCATAAACAAAATCTTTAAAAATTATTTTTAATGACTTCACCGTAGCTATATTTGCCAACTGTTGTCTCAGTAATGTTGTTAACAAGGCACTCCAAATTAAGTAGCTTGCAACAAACAACCTTTGAATTCCATTATGGTAGATCTGTGGAGAGGTCGGGGTGGCTATCCTCCTTGCTGTGAAATGGCTGCACGTAGCTTCAGGTTTGAAAATTATATTAGGGTCTGCTCCATGATCTCTACATTCTCCTTGGGCCAGAAACTCCTCAGGGAATGTCCTTTTCTTGGAAAATGGCAGGAGGGCAGGAGGGAACTTGGAAGTATCTAGTACCTCCTGAGACTTTATTCTGTATCGGGCACATTGTTACTTCTGTCCACATTCCCTGGTTCAAAGCCAGTCATGCTGCCAGGCCCATCATGGGGTGGGTTAGTACACTCCACCTACTCTGGCGGAAGTTCTACAAAGTGACAGACAGAGGGTGTGGGTGTATAGTTCAAAAATAGGGGAGGTGCAAGGAATCATGAACAAGGGTTCAGTCTACCACAGCAGGCCATCTGATGTTTTATCATCACCGATCACCAGTCGTTGATCAAAGAAGACATTATTGATCTTTTCTGTTAGGCTCCATTGTGCCCCCATATTGGTGTGATATCACAAGACCTTTTTCCAGCCGATGGACATCAGAGCTCCTATTCCTTGCCCAGTTTTCTCTCCTACCTATGCCAACCTTTTGTTTCTAAAATATCTTTTTATTGATACTTCAACTCATCGCACCTCTAGGAATGTATTGTATCTTTCTTCACAGATGGTCTCCTCGACCAGAGAAGAAACTGATTCTGATCTGAATGCAGAGAATGCTTGTGACCATTGCTGTAGGAGGGCTTAACAAGGTGAAGCCTCAGACCTAGAAGGATCAGTTCCAGAAGATCATCAGCTTTAGGACCTAGAGGGGAGGGAGGAAGATTTAGAGGCTGGTTTGAGATTTGTTAGCAAAACAGCGGAGGGAGGCCAAGAAAGACCAGTGGAACACAGTAGCTCTCTGAGAGTAGTAAGGAATGCTTGGATCAATTTTTAAAAAATTCAGAACCAGTGAATTCCATCCACTCTCGTAATCTGTTCTGAATTACTCTTTAAGTCTGGAATTCTTTTCCTGCTTGAGGTTTTACCAGGGATTTGGTATTCAGGATATTAGTTTTGGTAGGGGTATCCTGATGCTCTACTAATAGACCTCTTAATTTTTTTTTCCTTTGGTATCTGTTCCTCTGCTTTTAGTTGGCATTTATTTCTTTGCATGACATACTTTACTTTACACATTCGACAGTATGCTCTGGGAAGGCCAGGACTGTGCCTTCTCCACGGCCCAGGGTCTGGCATATAGAATGTTCTCAACACCTTTGTTGGTGGTGAGAGGTTCGGGGCACAGGTACCCTCAATCTTTCCATCTAAGGATTTAACAAATCTTTTTATCACCTATATAGTCTCCCTTTCATGCAGATTGCCTTGCTCTAGGCTTATATTTAATGCTCACAGCCAAAAATTTCCTACAGAAAAACCTAGTCTATGCATTTATTTCAAATGTAATTTTCTAAGGAAGTAGCACGATTATCCAAGTAGGGCTTGCCAAGGTCCAGGCATTAGTCTGTGCTACAAGAACCAATTTAGAGTAGTCAGAAGCAACGGAGACTGCTAATTAAATTGATGAGGTTTAATAACTTGTATTCTCTCCAAAGAGAAATTTTTCCTGACCAGAATTTTGTAAGAAGGTAACTATATTGCATTAGGATACTGTGAGTATGGAGGAAAGGAGAAATTGATTTAGGGGATGGAAGAAGTAATATTATGTGAAAATAAGACTAATGTTATGGAATGTTAGCAGAAAACCACCTATTTCTAACTGTGGTTTACTACCATGCAACAAATATTGATTGAGACCCTGTCATGTGATAGCCATTATGGTAAGAACAAAGGAAAGAAAGGGTGGAAGATGTCTCCTGTCTTCGGAGAGCTCATGGCCACCCTAGGGATAGCAGGTGACTGCCTCCAGGAAGATAGACTGGACATGAATCCCATTCAACCAAGATCTCATCCTTAGTGCTGCATGAATGACCTTGTTTAAGATGCAAGACTGACTGGAGGTTGAAGATGAGGTGGGAAGAGAATGGGTTTAGACATCAGTTAGAAAAGAACTCCAATTTCTCTGCTCCCAGAAACAATGAGCATGGTAAGTCTTTTCTCTAGGAGTTAGAGAAAGTTCTTGCCAGGATTGGATCAGGGTATTAGTATAAAAATCCAGGCTTAAAAGAGAGCCAAAGAACACTCATCTGCAACTGCAAAATCAAGAAAAACACACACATACACACACACACACACACACACACACAACTTTTCTATTTTACCAGGCCATTTATCTGCTAATCCTTGACTGATAAGATAATCACAGTTTCAAATGCAAGATTAAAATAAAGTTATTTTAACAGGATGACTAGAATTAATACTGCTATATGGTATATTTGAAAGTTGTTAAGAAAGTAGATCCTCAGAGCTCTCATCACAAGGAAAAAACATTTTTATATCTATATGAGATAATAGATGTTAACCGAACATTTTATTGTAGTCATTTCACAATACATGTAGGTCAAGTGGTTATGTTATATACTTAAATTTACACAGTGCTGTATGTCAATTATATGTCAATGAAACTTGGGGGGTCATTTTATCCAAAGACTTAGCATTTCAATGACACATAATATTTTATAGAAGAAAGCTCTTGCATATTATAATATTCTTTAGAATGTCATTTTAAATGATATTTATTAAAATATTACTGCACATAATATGCTAGACACTATGCTAGCATTTGAGGGGTACAGTGATTCGCAAAAATTGACCCATCCTTTGTATCATAGAGCTTACAGTCTAATTGTAGGAGAGAGACATCAAATAATCATCAACTAAACATGCAATTTCAGACTTTGTTCAACTTGAGACGTATGGAGAGCCAGGCCTAGCTGGGGAATCAGGGAAAGTTTTCCTGGAGGAACGGTGCTTGAACTGGTATTTGAAGGATAAGCTAGAGGTAACAGGCAAGGATGGATGTAGTCTCCCCAGCAGAAAGTTGTTGGAAAGCCCAAGGGATGAAAAGGAGGATGGCAAACAAGAGCCCAAGGAACAGAAGACGGGCTTGGAACAGAGACAGAGGGTGGAGGGAGGCAGGAACTTAGCCATCCTGTCCTCAGCTTGTAGAGTGTGCCACTGACTTGGAGTTTTTCCTAAAGGCAGTAGCAGATTGTTGGATAGCTGCAAGCAGAGAAGTTACATGACTATGATTTATTTTTTAAAGCTCACTTTGGCTATGGGATGGAGAGTAGATTGGAGGGGGACAGGAGCTGATGCTAAAATACTAGTTCTCTAGGAAAGAGTCGATGGCGGACTAAATTTGGGCGAGGGTAGTGACTATGGGTGTGAAGCCAAATGGGTGAATTTGAGATGTATCTAGAAGGCTCTATATTTATAGCATTTGAAATGTCAAAGAAAAACAACTCAGAGCTTAGTAAGGAGACACTTTTATTTAAAAGGATTATTGCAAAGGCAAGTAGGGACTACTACAATAGGGAGAGTACTGTGACGATAAGGTCTGAAAGCGCCACAGAATAAAAAAAAACTGAGAAAAGGTTTTTCATTTCTAGGGTGAAGGAGGACACAAGCACAGATAAGCAGAATCTTGGCGGGGGTGCTGGCCGAACAGTGGGAAAGCACCATGGGGTTTGGCGGACAAGGGTCTCACTGTGGTCAGCTGATTCTCAGGAGAAACTGATAAGGGAGTCACATTCTGGTTTTCTTTGCGCACACTCAGACCTGGGGCAAGCAGAATTCAGGTTCAGGGGCCTATAGGAGTACCTAAAGTTTGGTCAAGACAAAGCAGAGGGTAAGAAACAGCAATGGGGGCCCTAGGTTAGCGAGTGTAGTCTGCCATGATGTAGAAGATGACTTCATGGGGCAAACAGGAGAGGAGAGCTTAGTGGAACAGGGAATCCTTGCTCTGCTCTCTCTAGGGGATAGTTGATATCTTCACTTTACATTAGAGATTCATATTAGGGGTTGGCAATGTTTTCTTACATCCTTGAGTTCATTTATCCCCACAGCACCTGGAGAAGTCTGTGAGAGTCGGAAGGGTGGCATGAGCGGTTGGTTTCTCTAACTCCCTTCTTTTACAGAAGAGAAAGCTGTAGTCTAGAGAGGAAATTGGACTTGTCCATGACATCACAACCAGATGGACTAGTTGGGACTAGTCCCAAACCCAGGACTTTCAGCAGCCACTTTACAAGGCTACACGTTATCATGACACTTCCGTGTTGCATTGCAGATTCCTCCTGGGGCTCAAATTGGAGCGCTTTCTATCCCCCATTCCCTGTTTGGCTACGTATGCAGATGTTTACTGCACACGCGTGTGCACGCACACACACAACATGCATCTTACTCCAAAGCTTGTCGGACATCAAGCTGACATTATCTAATTGCTGTGTTGAGTTTTCAGTTCCCATCATCCTGCTCCATCTTAAACTTAGCTTGGCCACCTGGGGCTCAGGATGTAGCTGACAGACATTGGTGTGTTAGATAGACTGTAAGCTTTGCGGGGCAGGCAGAGCCTGACTGAAAAGCTACATCTCTCATTCATTAGCTATGTCATCTAGACCAAGTTATGTACGTTCTCTTTGCCTTCTTTTCTCAGTTGTAGAGTCAGATGATTACTGCCTTATGTGATTGTGGCAAGTATTAGTTTGGGGTATAATATTAGTCACTATTTTATCAGTCACGTACTATGTGCCAGGCATTGTGAAAAGTACTTTATTGACATTATCTCATTTAATCCTTATGGAACAACCAGTGAGGTAGAAAGTAATATTAATCTCACTTTTAAAAGATTAAGAGTTCCCAACCTAATAATAATAATGACGGCCACCACTCACACATTCATTTACTCATTCATTCATTCCCACTTTCACACATTTTTAATTCACTTATTTATTAAACACCTACCATGTTCCAGGCATTTTTCTGATTTTTCTAGGAGAATTCTGTTCTTCTAGCAACACGGAGAAAAAATTGACAAAGTGTTTTCCCTCCAATGGAGCTTACATTCCAGTGGAAAGAAATGGAAAATAAGCAGAAAATATTCATACATATCTTGTCAGATAAGGGCTTTGGGGAAAGGGGAAACAAAGAAATGGGGTACAGGAGGGCCAGAGTGTTGCTCTGTGTGCTGCAGCGGGGGGGGGGGGGGCTGGTGGGTGTGCCCGCCGAAACTATAGGCGCCATCATGCTAATTCTGTTTAGGGTAAAATTTAGCAGTTGGTGGATTTCCTTTCCTTCCCTGGCTCCACCTTCCTTCCTTTTATCCCTTAATGCACTGAGCATCTGTGATATTGATTATGTTAGTCACTGGGAATGCAGAGATGAATGTTTCTTTTATCTATTTATCTACCTACCTTCTACCTACTTAATCCCCAGTTTGTTCCACAAAGGATTAAGATGCATAAAAACAAATGGGAAGTGATCCATCTATTAATTGCTTTGCTGGGGCCATGTAGATCTGCTGGAGTGGTTTGGGCCTTCACCCGTGTCTCTGGGGTGAGCCCTAAGATTCTGCTTAGCCCATCTTGAGGCCTCCCATCAGGGCTGCCCCAGTCTGTGCCCTTTGCAGGTGGTAAGTGCCCCCGTTCAAACTGTAGGTAAGCCCTTGAGGCATGGAGCTACAGCTGCACCCCTGAGAGCTTTGCTCCCAACACCCACCACCACCCCACCCCACCCCACCCCAGGCAAGGGAGGGAAGGAATGTACCAGGAAGCAGCACAGAAAGGACATAGGAATGGGAACATTTTCAAATTAATTTCAGAAACCCAGTCTTAGCTATAAACGACAGCTGTGGGTTTAATCACTGAAACTCTCTTTCCATTCAAGAACAGCATGTGTTCCCTGAGGAGCAGGACATTATCAAGCAGTTAAGTCATCAGAGGCTGCTTAGGGGCTGGCAGGTAGTCTGCAGGGACAGGGGAGGGTGGGTCCCTTAGTGGCAGTGACTTGAGTGTAGCAGCACCCCCTACCTGATGCCATCCCTCTGACTCCCTCACCCCAAGGACTGAGGATTGTTCTGGCATGTCTGTCACTGTTGGGGTGGAGGGAAATCTCTTACAAGGGAAGCTGATTGGACCAAGAAAAGCCATGCCTCAGTGTTGGCTTGATGGAACTAATGGACTTCTTGATTTTTAAGGTTTGGAGTTTCAGGAGAGAATTGTCTTTTTTCCCCTCTCTTCCCACCAGCAATTACATGAGTAAGAGCAACTGCAACCACAACACCCCCAGCAACTGCAACAGCTAATGCTTTGCAGCACTTCCCAACTCCTCAAGCAGTCATGGCTTATTCATTCACTATTTGTTGAACATTTACTCCGAGCCATACATTGTGTTAAGCACAAGAGCCAAGGCAGCCACAGTCATTGCCTCGTGTGTCTCACAATCTAGAGAAAAAGACTAGCTGGAGCATTTGATGAACCCAGGCTTGGTCCCCAAAGATGCCAGCTCACCTGCTGGAGGAGTGAGCCTCTGTGTTCCTCCCAGCCTAGAAGGGGGAGGTGAGATGATGATAAAGCACTCTCCTTCTCCTTCGGGTTTACCTCTCAGACCCCATGCTCAGGCAAGTGGCATCTCTCTTTGGCTTTTACCTGGGTGTTGCTGCCCATCCCATCAGAGGGACCAGGAACACCTGCAAAGAAAGTCATCAGACGTGTGACCTTCTCCTGTTCTATTTGTGACCCTGGCCCATTTTGGGGAAAAGCCCTTAGCATGGAGAGGATGCTGGAAGGGCACAGGCCAAAAGGACCCCTCCTCACCTTGTTCTTCCTCCTCCCGTTTTCTCCTTCATTGTCTTTTGTTGGAGGTATTTTATAGTTTTATTTTTTATGTTAACACTATGTGTGGGCTTTTAAACCAGAGCCAGAGGCAAACAGGCATCATATCAGGAAAATAATGAGAAGCCAGACAGAGGAACGAGTGTGAGGAAAGCAAAGTGCCGGTGGAACCGGCATTTACTGTGCAGCGCTCTCAGGGCCAATGGGCCCACAGACGACACAAGAACATTGCAGCCGTAAAGTGAAAGCCTGTGGGCTGTGAATACAGATTAGGATGAAAACCCATACAGTGACAGCGGCACCAGCACGTGCTTTTCCGCCCTTCGCCGTCCCTCTCCTAGGCCCTAACTGCAAACCCCAGGCTCTACGCTCCTCCCTCCCCACATCCTATTCTCAGTCCGAAATTCTCCCTCACAGATTCTCACCTGTTTCCTTCAGGTCTGCAAGAACACAGTAGGTGTTGCTCTTTTTATCGTTTTCCTTCTGCCATGACATTTCCTTTCTCTGCTTTCCTCCCATGGCAATTAGGAATGCCTCCTTGGTAGAAAAAAATCCAAGAATAGTTCAGACAAATAGCATTTTTTTTTTTTTACATGTTAAGAAATTCTGAGCCAGGCAGTCCATGGCTACTACCCAAATAAAACAATACCATCAGGGAATACATTGTATTTTTTCACTCCATTATCCATTGCATGTTTGCTTCCATTCTCAGGTTTTTTGCCTCATGGTTATAAAACGGCTTCTGCATATCCAGCCATCACACCCTCATTCTAGGCTGTAGAAAGAAGGAAGGACAAAGACTTTCTCCAAATGAGGCTTTAATAGTCCTTCATAGCAAACTTCTTATACCTTATGAGCCCACCTGCTCATCCTAAGACCAATAATTAGAGTAGGGGATAGAGTTACTATGTGTGTATGGGGTGTGATAGGTAGGGGCCTGCTTTCTCTGAGAGCGGGGTCTCTCTATCCCCACCTTAATATACCAGGGCTCTCTTGTCTGAAGGGAAGTGTTAGTTGTTGGGTAAGTGAAGGGCAGTGTCTGCCACCGTTGTGATTTGAGGTCCTCCTTTTGCCTAGCTTTGGTACCCTGGGGTCCTCAATTTGGGGACAAATGGGGAAGAAATGTCTGTTTATGCAAATATTTTTGATGTCCAAAAGAAGCCCATGTACTATTTCTTACATTCCATTGCACTTTCAAATTCTCAGGGCCCTGCCTAGGCTTTGGATTAAAATTCTATTCTTAGAAGGTTCTTCAGGTTGGCTTTCCTGAAATAAACCACTTAGTTTTGTGTCTGTGTTTGAATGGGCCATTGCTCACTGGTTAAACTGACTTTGTTTGCCTGATTGAACATCACTGGATGTCTCAAGGCTTAAGAATCTAAAGAGTTCATTCTTTCCTCCCAACAGATAGTGATAAAGTATTTGTTTACTTACTTTTCCCCACTATTGCACTCTTCAAGCCACTATCTTTTCATCCTTTGTTCAATTAGTAGTAAAATTCTTCTAAAAGATGCCCAAGTTCACCACCAAGGTGAAGCCCTCACATATGGTAAAGCTCTCTAATTTGCAAGGCAGTTTTACATGAGTTAGTCATTAATCCTGCACCACTGCCCTCCTTATCTCTGCACCCTCCATGTAAAGACCGGTGAGAAATTTCTATTAGCATCTAGGGTTCTTTTTATGGGTAACGATGACCAAAAAACTACTCAGCTTCCAGGAAACCTGAAGCCAAACATACACCTCAATCTCATAAACTTGTATCACTTATCTATTGTAATTTTCTCCCTTGAGACTACGTTGCATTTTAATGTATATCTTGCTTGGATATTGCATTTTTTCTTTTTTGGCTATCTCTAAATTTTAATGTAACAGATTGAACAAGTCCATTTAAAAGAAAATAACCCTGTGCAGTGGGCCGTGTTGTCCTTGTTTTACGTATAAGGATGCCGGGTAAGTCTCAGGTGGCAAAGATGTTTCCTGTTAGGTACCCACTCTGCTGATTGGCAAGCCTGGGGTGCTGTGAGGAGAAGCACTGTGAATCCGTGTCCCTCACCGGGATAGAGGTTGTCATTACAAACTGGCAGTGACCATGGTAGGTTTCATGGCAGGAGGAAGAGGAAGAGGAAGCAGTGTTTTCCATAGAGAAATCAAAAAATCCTCATTTTCCATCCATACCTAAGAATTTTAGTGCAGAATTTATTTCACCACCTATGTCCTTCTGTAACAATAAGTGGGAAGACACAAGGGAAGCAAACAAAGAAGGGAATGAATGAACTTTTCAGCCCAGTGGACGGGCAGCCACATTTTATTTGGTTTGGGAGCCAGAGAAGCAGAGGGTGAAAAGCTGATCAGCTTTGCAAGGGAGTAACGTAAAGTGTCTGGCGACCCTTATCTTGACCTCTACAAAAACACAGGTTGCCGTAGGTGTGGTGCAGCCTCATCTCAGCAAATCAAGTTGTCAAAGGGGCTAATTGTTTCCTCACATTTACTCCCTGTGAGAAGGATCTTTTTTAGCTGGCTTCCCACAAGGAACTAATGGCATCTGGTGATTGTTTACTTCTAAGACTTTATGTGGAATGATGCAGGAGTGTCTGAAGCAACATTTTTTGGACAGACCAAGATGCCTTGGGAGAAAACACACACATGTGTCGGTGGGCATCCATCCCAAGCCCATGAGCTTTCTCCAGGACTGGGCTCTGAACACAGTCAGAAGGCAATCACTCCACAGTCCAACGAATTGTTGCACATTAGGTTTTGGCAGTTTTACTATTTGCCCCCAAGAGCTTGCATTAGGCACTAAATAATAATAATTAGGAAATTCAATTAAAAACTATTTTGGGGCCAGAGAAAGTAATGACTATAAATATGAAAGGGAATAAGCCCTATCACCTGCTGCACGTACATTGTATAAATAGCCTGTTTTACTTAAACATTAGTTAAGCAACATTAAATGTAAAGGGTGTTTCCATTAGTCAAAGGTATGTAGTGTGTGATACAGAGTGATTATTGCAAATTTGACCAGGTTTTCTGTCTGGAGTAAGAGAAAATCTGGCCAGGGAATGTCTGACAGCTTGTTCACAAATTCCTAATGTCCATCAAACGTGGAATTATGGCTTTATAATGAAGGGCTGGCTTTAACTATGTAGTACTATTTTATTTCATTTTAACGGTAATGAAAGTTTACAGGCACATTAAATTTTAAGCTTTATAATGATTTATCACAGGAACTGCTTGCATATAGACTCTGAAGATAAGAATACTCTTCTTTTAGCTATAGTTCCTTAATTTTTTACGTCTTGCAAACAAACAGCTTAGTTAAACAAACTTAAGGAGCCATCATTAACCAATTCATTAATGAAAGTTTAATAGCGCTCTTATTATCAGTCATAATCACTTCTGTACTTAAATTGGGTTTTATTTAGTTTATTGCCTCTATTATGGCCTGATAGAGAAGGAGAAGTGTTATATCATTAGATTTATGCAGGACAGGGTAATTTTAACATCACGGGCTTCAAAGTCAAAAAGGTTTGGATATCAATCCCAGCTTCCTTTATTAACCAGCTTGGAGACCTTTTTCAGATGATTGTAGACCCTTAAAGCTTCAGTATCCTTTCCCGATAAAAGTTACTCATTCTGTCCCTGGAAGTTATCAGTGACATGGGGGAGGATGATCTCCCCACAGCCTTTCTGCCCTGTCTGGTGTAGAATTTTTCATGAGTTGGGCCAAACAGTGCGAAGTTCTTAAGTGTGGGTGTTTGATTGGCGTTCTATCATCAGCCTGTTGCTCTTTGCCACCCACGTATCTTCCTAGGCGGTCTCCTTTACTTGCACACGGGATCAACTTTTGTCTCTCCGGTGAAGTCCAAATTTTATCCCTCTAGCCAGAGTTTCTCATGAGCCTCAGACACAGATATCTGCTTACCTGACATTTTTAACTAGCTCTTTCACAGTCAACTCAAAAGAGAATTTGTATCGCATATTAAGGCATCAACACCAGAGATCTGGGAACCAGCATAAGTGGAATATGATTTAATAAGACAGCACAGAGCGTGTGTACAGAGGCGAGATAGGAGACAAAGGAGGGAGAGGAGTGAAGAGCCAGATTGTGAAGGACCCTGTGTGCCAAGTGGAAAATGTCCACCTTTATTGTAAAGGCAGAGGAGGGGCCTTTCAATGGAAGGCTTCTTAGCAAGTGTGTAACATGTCATATTTAAGTTTTGTTACGATTGCTCTGAAAACTGAGTGGTTTGAAGTGAATTCAGGCAAAGCTGAGAGAAAGCTATTGCCATAACCTGAGCATTAGAAATAAACACTGCCCTGGATAATGAAATCCTGGTTGCTTCAGAGCCAGAACCTCAGAATTGGGAGGGCCTCTTTATAGGCTGGTAAATTTTTTCTTTACGAAGTAACAGATACCCCAGAAGTTTCCTGGCTTGCCCAAGGTCACTCAGCTAGCAGGTGGCGAGCACCAGTCTGGCATCTTATGGTCCTGAGATACATTTTTGTGGGTTTGTCTTGGAGAAATAAAAACTGCAATTGTCTGTGCTTCATACATTTGTATGTGTCAGCTTCCTTGAAAGGGAACAAAATTCGAAGGTCTTTATCTTGGAGACATTATTTTCTCTATTTTACAGGTGTGGGTTTTTAGGCTTGAGGCTGTAATAGCTTTTCAAACGTCACGCAGTGAGTTAGTGGCAGCTAGCTGTTCCTTAATGAAGTCTAATCTCTTAATATCAACTCCCATAAATTTTTCATGCTACCCCATTGAGGTTAGTCTCTCCCCTAGGACAGTTTCTGTTTTCGTATGCTGTTCGACTGTACAGGGGTTTGCAGTCTGAATGAAAGGTGCACATAGAGATATTGGGGCATCAAGTAGGAAAGGCCAACAGCAGGGCGCAGGATGGCCCCAAGATGCCTTGTCAGGGTGACTTCTCCGTGGCTTGCGGTCAGAACCCTGATTCACGTTAAAAGCGGCTTCGCCTCCCGGGCATGGGCACACATTAGTCAAACTCTAGGAGACTGATGTGAAAACCGGAATCTCAGTTTACTAAAGTACCACAAGAACTAACATTAACATCTCAGAAAGACCTGAGCTCTCCTGTCAGCATGACTGGCACTTTCTCTTTCCATAGAGAAGCTAAATTATAATGGGAAAGTTGCTTGGTGAGCTTGGAATGACAAAAAAAAAAAAAAAAAAAAAAAGGATTTAGGTCATCTCGAGCCGTTTTCCTCAGCTGAGAGAGATTGCTGCTGCGGTCCACTCACTCTGCATCTTGTTAACAGCGCAGAATACCAAGTTCTCTGGTCAAGAAGCGATCTCCTACAGACAGAGAAAGCCCATCAGAGCCTGCTTTGCTGACTCTCCCTTCCCTTCCTCCATCTTCCATTCCAGACCAACTTCCTTTCTGATTGACACATCGTTTTTTTTTTGGATGCATCAGTACTGTCTATAATATTGTCATAGAGTTTATTAGATGGTGAAGTGTTCTGTTTCTTTGATCTACTTTGTCTCTGTACTAGGCCTTTGTGTGTTAATTTATAGCTATTTTCTCACAAAATAGTCTTATTTCCGTTGTATCTGTTTACCAGGAGCCCAGTGCTGTTGCAGACTGTGCAGGGCATAGTGCCAGGCGCTGCTTTCTTTTATCCTATATGCTGAAAGGATCGATTGTTTTCATCTTTATTCTGGATGTTTAATCTCATCCAGACTGACAGGCACTTGGAAGCTCCGTTTGCGTCTCAACAATCGATTCTCTTTTATTTAGATTAAAACAATTTATTTTTGAAGAATGTGTATGTTAGAGTGAAAATAACAGGAGTTGTTGGGTGAGTTAGAACTGGGTTCAGCTCCTAATTCTGAGATTTCCTTAATCTTTTTGAATCTCAGTTTCTTCCCTATAAAATAAGGGTAACTGCTACTACCTCTTGGGGATTACAAGGCTTATGAAAGACTAAATGCACTAGGTTATTTAAAATACATAGTGAGAATTCAATCAATGTTAGTTTATTCCTATTTATGAAAGAGGGATTAAATGCATTCTGGAAAAGCAATGGTATCGATAGGCTCTATTGCGGCAGCTGAAATCACAGCCCTGGCACATTAGGGAAAGGGATAGGCCCGAGGCTTGTTAGATTAAAGGCTGCTAATGCCCTCTACGCTGTAAGCAGACCCTCGCCCACACTTATGAAGGTTGGTTTTTAATCATTCAGAAATGACATATGGAGTGCCATTCCATCTTTATGCCACCGGATTCTCAGGGGACTCGGGCAAACCATGTTGGGTTGTTCTAAGTGAGAACACACGGAGACCTTTACACATTTCACAAAGGCGTGCTCTTTGCCCAGAGCATGTAACTCTCTGTGTGTTGACCTTTAGCAGAATACATTCTTACAATGGAGCTATACTGGGGCCAAAACCTCACAACTTTGTTAACTTACGATGATAACACTGCTGACTTCACAAGCCCACTCTGGGTGCCTTGAATTGTCAGAGTAGGAGTCCTTGAACACAGAGGAAATTCATGACACTCCAACTGATTGTGTCTGATGACCTTATCTAAAAGAGAGCTGAGGGAGCCCTTTCCATGTAAGGAAAGTGGGAAATGTGGATTAAGTAGGACCATCTACAGCAGAGATGCCCGCACGGCCATGGGTATGTTCACTGCTGCTTGTGCAGTGTGCTCGCAGAACCCCATCACAGCTGCTTCTCATACCTTTTATGTGTTCAGTAGCTTAGCCAGGGAGGGGAATGGGGATGCACATTTCCTAAGAACAGTACCTTTTCAGCTCATTTTCCAAGCACTGTGTTGACACAATTCCTGTTAGAATTATGATGAAAAGATCATTGAAGAAGCCAGAGCCTGGCCTGGGTTTAAAGGTAGGCAAATCCTGAGCCTGTCTCATGTCATGATTCCCAGATGTTAGAATCTGGTTATGTCTCTGCTTATAAGGAGTAGGTAGGTGGCCAGGCCAGGTGTGGACAGCCCTGTTTCAGAGAAAAGAAAAGCCAGAGATATTAAGGGAGCTTCCAAGACCACAAAACTCATAAATAGCAGAGCCAGGACTGAGTGTTGAGAGCCCAGTGCTCCACTACCCACCACATCACCTTTCTAGCCATTGTTGTATGTGAGCTTCAGAGACTGACAGACTTGAGTTCAAATCCTTATGTGAATGTCAGTCAGTTTCCTAACCTCCCTAAGCCTCAGCTTTCACATCTGTGATATGGGTATCATAAATTTACTTTTTATGTAGATGAAATTTATAACATATGCAAGTGAGGTATTCAATAATTCCTAGTTCCTTCACCCTTCCAATTTTCTCACCAAGAAAATCAAGGTGCAGTGAGCTTTAGTGATCTGATGAGGCTACATGACTGGTATATAGTAACAGAGAAGAGCAAGGAGTCAAGCAGTTAGTTTTGCTCCCAATTCCATGCATTTTGGTGTTATTTACAGAGCCCATTACAAGAGTTTCCTCTTGCTTTTTTTTTTTATTCCTTATTTTTCCAAACTCAGAGTACTCAGCTTCTCTCCTTCCAATCGCTGAACTGTTCTGATGGGTTCTGTAGAAAATGGCATTGTAGCCAGGCTTAATCATATTTTTTGGAGATACTTTACTTTCCATGTGATAACCATCATCTTAGCTGCAACCTTTCAGAAATCTGAAACTTATCATTCCCACACTATCAGCCTCTTAACTGACAGTTCCCTCTTCTGCTCCAAGACCTTCTCTGCTTCCTTTAGTTTCCCTCTTTATCCATTTCTATTTTGTCCCCTATACCTTGATCTAAAGCTTTTGCACGTTGTGAGACTTCCTCCTAGTCTGTTTTGGAGTCAAGCACTTTCCTATTGTAAATGTACTTATTTAAGCCCTTTGATTTTCCTTTTGTTCTGGGTACTGGCAAAATGATTAGGTAAAGCACATACTCTGGTGGAGATGTGGGTGAGGATTATTCATGTGTCTTGTCTCCTCTCACTTTTTTCAATTTAATTCCACATCACAGATATTTATTGAGCACCTGTTCTGTGCTGGATGCTGTGCCAGGTTCAAATTAATAAATAATGTAACTGAGTAAGACAGAACCCTTTTCTTTACCAGAACTTAAAAGTGTGATGTTCCCACAAGGGTTTTGCAGGGGTTGGGGCAGGTCTACCAGGGTATAAAGTAAAGCAGGAAGGCTGGGTAGGCAGTAGCCATGGAAAGAGGCTAGAGTAAGAAGGGAACATTTGGGGCAAAGAGAACAATATGTTCAAAGGCCAGAAGTCAGGTTCAGGCATGGTGCATTTGGAAAACGGAAAAAGTACAGCCTGAGGCTAAATCTTGAAGGAGGGAGGAACTGTGGGATAGGGTAGAAAAGGTGGGCAAAGGTCTGCTGAACAAGTTAGGGATTCATCCAACAAACAATGAGAAATCATTGAAAGGTTTCAATGAGGGGTTGATGCTATATGAAATTTCTTTCTACATGACCCTCCTGATTGCAGTGTCCAGATAGGACAAGAGAGGGACAGTAAGCAGAGAAAGAGAAGAGACACAGTTAAGAGGCTAATTTAGCCTTAAAGAGTGGTATCAGAGATAGAAAAACATGAACAGAGTAGAAAGATTGGGTTTAGAAATGGCAGAACGTGTTGAGGAGTCAGCAATAGGAGATGAGGGAGGAGGAAATCAAGGACCTGTGTATTCTCTAAGTTCATTTAACCACAGAAATTGAGCTTAAACATGAAAATACAAATGCTGTGGCTGGAGCAACTATAATAGTAATTAACAGTAGTCTTTGCCACCCCCTTCCAAAGCAGTGACCATGTGGGAATATCGGACACCCTAGCAGAGCCGAACCCCAGAAACAGGTGGGGAGAGCTTTCTTAAATCACAGCTTCTAACTCTGCTCATGTAAAAGGCAGTATGTGAGGCACAACCACGCAACTAAGAACTGCCTTTTCTCTGGTAGCGTCGGGTGCTTTTTTTCCTCACAAAACACCAAATGAGAGACTCAGGCCCACATTCTGTTGATTTCTCTTAAAAACTTTCAGAAACTTAGCAATGTGGAGAAAAATAATTTCCTGAGGAAGCGAACCAATTAAATTGTCAAATGAGCTGAGTAGTGACTTCTTCCTGGCTCTACCACTGGCCTCCCAGCGGATGGTCGTGGGCCCCGTGGTAAAGAGACGGCTCTAGAAATGAACAGCAACTATTGATTTCAAGTTGACAAATGAGAAACCAATCCAATCTAATCGACCAATCCAAACCCATCACTTTGCCCCAAACAGTGTCCATATATTGCCTAGCAGTATTATTAAGAAAAGCTTTTATGCTTATTTTACCTTCAGTGCCCTTCATCCAAGGTCTTTGATTTCTCCTAATTTTTTTTTTTCCAGGGAAGTCTTAATTTGTCAAAACAAATGAATCCTATTGGCTGATTGTTTAGATGCCTTGTTAGTTTCACTCACACGTGGAGTGTATAGTCTGTTGTAACTCAAGAAATAGAAGATCTATTATTTTAACAACAAATTTCAAGTGTGAAGCTGATGGTCTGGGAAAATCAGAGCCAGGGGTTTATTTCATTTATTTGTTTATAATCCCAGATGTGCCTGTCTCTTAATCCTAGTGGGAATGCAGAATGGCTCGGGAGAGAATTCCTGAGTAGGAAGGAGAAAGAATGATCAGGACTTCATCCTTCTGGGGTTCTATCTTTCCGGGTTTTCTTTCTTTTGTACCCCAGCTTTTCTATTACTTCAAACTTGGGAGCAGGTGCAGGGAATACCAACAGCACACCTGCATGGCACCCAGTCCTGCACATTCATTTTCCAATAAGTGTTGTGAAGGCTCTATTTCTAGGATTTTCCTATCCCATATGAAAAAATCCTCTGTAGGTATGAATCCCTCATGTGATCTTCTCTGGCCTCAGGTTTGACTGAATTACTTATATTAGCTAATTATCTATAGCTACTTCAGCCTCCAAAGGCACTGCCTGGTCCTTAGTCTTTGGATTAGAGGGTACTTCTTGTCTGGAATGTCCTGAAGGTATCATGAATCCAGTTCTTGTTAATGCCACCTGCCTCCACCTGGCCATCACCCATCAGTTGGTCTGAAGAACACTCATAGGTCAGTGTTTCAGGTTGGATCACTCTTTGATGAAGGTGGGTTTTATCTCCTATTGTTCTCAGCTTTTCACTCTGTTTTTCCCTCTGTGTAGTCCTAAGAATCATGTCCTGGAAGTTGTACGTGTTGACTATTCTCTGCCAGCTAACAAGGTCTATGTGGAATAATACGGCCTTCTTTCAGGTGACCCACAAAGTTTCTTTCCTGCAGATAATTCCTTTAGCCCCACACATTTGCAGGGCAAATGTATATGGTCCATGAATGAGCAAACTTTCCCTTATGCCAAGAAGGACCCATTGCAAGAAACTCAAGCTTAGTGGAGGCCTCAAAGGTGGGGATATAGGTGACCTTGATATGCTTAACATCTGGTCAGTTGGTGGAAGAAAGGCAGCTAAACTGGGAGTTTGGGGTGAGACAGATGGTTTTTTTCTATATTTTTAAAGAGTGATAGGCTGACCTGATGTTATTAAACCTACCATATTAAGGCATTTGAGGAAGCTTTATTAAAACAAGGCCTCAAGATACCCAGAGAAGTTAGACAAAGGGGAACAAAAATTTCACTTGCTCAATCCCCTCTTCCTGCTCTCTTCCAAGAGAAAGCACAGGCCTCATCCTTGAACTTGCCTTCTCTGTTGTTCGAACCTGTCCAAGCAGGCATGCTAGCCTTGCTCATTAGGGCATTTGTGTAGGTAAAATCCCAAAGCATTTTTTAGGTACCTCATAGTGTTTTCCTGTTTCCCCATGTTGGTGACAGCTGAGGACTACAGAAGCCTGGGGTGCTTCTGGTTCTCTCTGAGGACCAGAGTTCTCAGAGGTCAAGTCACCAGTGCTGACTCTTCCTCCAGTTTCTCTTTGATGGCTCATTACTCAAGTTTTCCAGCGTCCGTGACATTGGCATCCCTGCTGTTCTGATGAAAGGAAGCAGAGCATACTGTTTTTCGCATGCAGATCAAGTCCCTGAAGAACTAATTAGTTGTAAAGTTGTCCCCAGTGTAGTGAAGTGCATTTGGGGATGGACTGTCTCAGGGGAGGAGTCTAGCTGCTGCTTCGGTCCTTTTTGTCCCTCTCTGTCCCTTCTGGTGTGTTCTTCCTCCTCAGCCCCTTATTTCATGTAGGCTGGGTCTGCTGTCACTCTGTTTTCACAACCAGGGCTAATCTATAACCACAGTTATTAGACCACATGAAGCTCCCAAAGTGGGGGAAGAGGCATGAGTGTCTCAAGTCCTGGACATATGGGGTCCTGCCACTCCCTTCTAATTAAGAGATATCCTCTCTTCCACCACTGCTGGCCACTTTCTGGGGGTACATGCCTGCCCTGAAGGTCATGGAAGTGTGGGGTGAGGGAGATGAGTGCTGTGGAAGCTTTTCTGTGGATGATGACCTTGCCCAGCAGTGTGGCCCTCTGGGGTCCCAGCAGCACCTGGGAACTTCTTAGAAATGCAGAATCTGGGGCCCATCCAAGACCTAGTCAATTGCATTTTATAATAAGACTGCCAGGTGATGCATGTACTCATTGAAATATGAGAAAGCGCTGGGTCAGGAAATACAGATTTTATGGGCTGAGTGTTTGTGTCCCTCCCAAACTCAGTTGGAATTCTAACCCTCAAGCATAAGGTATTAAAGAAGTGGGGTCTTTAGGAAATGATTAGGTCATTCATTCTAACCCTCCAGTATAAGGTATTCAAGAAGTGGGGTCTTTGGGTAAAGCCCTCATGAATGGGATTAATGGCCTTCTAAAGGAATCCCTTGGGAGATCCATTATTTTTCTGCCCTGTGAAGACAAAGCAAAAAGATACTCTCTATGAACCAGGAAACAGGTCCTCTCACCAGTCACTGGATAGGGGAACACTTTGATCTTGGATTTCCCAGCCTCCAGAACCATGAGACAGAAATGGTTGTTTGAACCACACAGTCCAGGTATTTTTGTTGTAGCAGTCTGAGTGGACTGAAACAATAGGGGAGTCCCAGGACCCAAACTGGGAGAATCTCAGATGTTAGGAAAATCATGAGCTACTCTACAGAAAGAATTCACCTCTGCAGAAATTGAGGTCACCAGTGGAAAATGAGGAGGGAGTATCCGTGACATTCCTGAGGAACTGTGTGTACATGTGTGGGCATGCACATTTTGGCCTCCTAAAAGAGCATTTGGGGAGAGTGAAAGGAGAATAATTAAAATGTCATGAGACAAATATATTTTTAGAACCCCTCTATGCCAAGCACTGGGGATAGAGTATGACACAAACCTGGTATCCCTCTTAAAGAATTTACAGGGAAGGTATATATTGAATAAATATCCCCATGCAGGACTCTATCAGGATTCTTAAACACTGGGTCACCTCTTGGAAGAAATGTTAAACTGAGAGGAGGTATGAATAAGCCTAGGGGAGGGAAGGGTATACCAGGCAGAGGAGGGTGAACAGAAGCCCAGAGACAGGAAGAGCCCTGTCCTCAGGGCTTATTCAGATTGGCCGGAATGTGGGGCACAGCAGGGAGGGGTGTGAGATGAGTCTGGAGATGTGGGCCAAGGTCAGCTCACACAGGGGGTTGGAAGCATGGTCATTTAGAGCTTAATTTTAAGCAGGTTGGGAAGTTGTGGAGGGGGTTTAAATAGAGGATTTTGAGCAGGAGGTGGGCAATGAGAGAATGTGCTGACTATCGTCCATCATCTATTGGCTGATAGCGCTGACTCAGCAATCCAGGAGTCCCAGCCCTTGCCGGTGGGAGGGTACCACTGTGCTGCTCTCAGGGCGACACAGTTCCGATGACTGGGCTAAAAGATGCAGTGACCCCAGATAGGAGTTCGGAAACAGCATACTCACACCCTCCTCTCTTCTTAGGTGATTGGAAACAAGAGCCTTGAGTTTGGGCGATGGTGGTGAATCAAACTGCTTCCAAATCCGCTTAACCATAACACCATTGAAGGGTGCTCACTCTCACTCAGCGAATAAGTTGAAAGTCCCAGACACTTCTGGGAACTGAAATACAACAGTGAGTGAAACAGGAAAAAAAAATTCTCCACCTCTGGAGCTTATAGTCAGGGTTGTGGGAGGCAAGCTTACATAGATTTCCTCCATTAAGTTTTAGATGCTGAAACTGCTTGGGTTTTTGGCTTTTTAGAGATTCTACTCTCTTCCTCTGTGGTTTAAGCTGTTGTCACCTTTCCAGTAAGATATGTTACCTGGAAGCACTTTTAAGCAACTTAAATATTTTCTCCTGCCCCTGTGGACATAGCATTTCTTTGGATGCTCCTCAGCTAAAATGTGTTTCCTATGTGGCAGACATAGGTCTAAATACCATACATGATTGACTCAGTCAATCCACAAAGCTTATTCAAAAGGATTATCATTATCATTTTACAGATGAGGAAACTGAAGCTTAGAATGGCGTATAACTTTCTCAGGCTGTGATTGGCAGAGCCAAGATCCAAACATTCAGCGCTGATGGTATGACAGACTCTTTCACTAAAACTTTTCAGAGAGTGAGCCATCTAGTTATTTCATCCATTGTTTATCAACCATTGGCTGCCCCAGGTGTATAGAATCAGGTGTAACCGTGGCAGGCTCACCAGGACCTGCACCGTTGGCTCCCACCCCCCTCTTCAGACTCAGCCTTGGGTGTTCCCCCCGCCCCCCGCATTCTCTCCACTCCGGGCCACCCAGACCTCCTTTCAGTCCCTACTTCCTTCCCTGTTCCTTTGCACATGCAGTTTCCAATGACTAGAGTTTTCTTCCTCACTCTTTTCACTCATTTTCTCCAACATAAACTCAAATCTCAGTTCAAAGGTCATTTGTTTTGGGAAGCAGTCCCTAACTAGATCAAATACCCTTGTTATAGGTTCTGTTAATTCCACACACCTTTTCACTTCAACACTTGGGAAAAATCACAATTCTATGCTTATTAGTGCAATGGTTCTCAAAAACGTGATCTCCATACCAGCAGCATTGGTGTCACCTGGGAACTTGTTAGAAGTGCAGATTCTTCACCAAGCGCTGACCTGCTGAACCAGACAGTCCTGATGGGGCCTAGCAGCCCGTGTCTTACCAAGTGTTCAGTGATTGCAATGCTTGTGAGTTCTAGAACTGCTGTTTCAGCATCCTTTAATTGATGCCTTTCTCCCTTCGTGGGCTGTTGATCCTTCGGGGCAGACACTGAATTGTTATTGGTTTTCCTCCCTTCTTACTTTACATCCTCTCTGGCACACATTAGGTATTCAGTTAATAGTGGTTTAGTGGATGAGTGAATGAGCTCATTTGACTGTTGTACCAACGTTTAAAAGAGATGTTATTCCAACACACAGATTAAAAATGAGGCTTTGGGAGTCCAGTGTCTGTTAGATACTTCCAGTGAACTTGTAGTTTTTCCCTTTGGTGGAAATATTAATAATGTGACAATACTGGGAATAAAACTGCTTTGTTTGAATTGATTCCATTGATATTTAAAGGATAGAGTAGGGGAAAGATGACAGTGCCCTACCATCCTGAAATAAGCCTACTTTGCTTCCTTACTCAACTATTTATTGGGTATAATACAGTGAATGTTCTAGGGGTTACTAAAGTGAGTACTATTCTCAAAGAGCTTATATTATTTATAAGTCTACCTGTCTACTGTGTGTGTATACATTATATATGTATGCACAGTTTTATAACAAAATGCTAGGCACACAATGATGTACTCAAGAGAATGATAATCAGATGAGGAAAAATATTTCCAATTGAAACATAGAGATTGCTTTATGCATTTGCATATTTTTGGACATGAAAATTATGAGAGCTATTTCTTACAAGGCTTCTTGTAGCAACTAAAATAATATATTAGGGGCATTCTATTTCCCATTGAATCATTTAGCCAAAGCCATTTAGGGCAACCCTGTATAATATTTATGCATTTTATGTGGGAAATATAATATCCAAGGGAAACCATTTGCACATTTTTTAACATTTCAAGGTAGTTCATTATAGAAGTTTGGTTCTTTTTGTTTGTTTAAATCATTTATTCCATTTCTCCCTAGCTCCCACTTTTAAATATTGCCTTTGTTTTTTAAAAAAAAAAAAAACAGCAACCAAAACAGCTGTACTTGGCAGCTGGTTTGAAATCTTGCCATACAGGAACTGGGGGATTTGCACAATTAACAGCTACATATAGATACCAGCTCCAGGATGAGAAAGTTTAACGGGTGTGCTACCAACTCTGGTCCATGAAATAGATTGATTAAAATCTTATTTACATTTCTTCCAAGCTCTTACAACTCCCATTGTCTTCTTTAATTTTACATTTGGTGGGCTATCACATTTGGTGGAAGTGAAAGCTGACACTGTTTGTGTAGCTGACTGTTTTCTGTTCCTGGCTGATGTCTATTATAGTTTGTATTTACTCTGATTTTGAAAATTAGCCTTACAGTTGTGGCATAAGTCATTATTCCCTCTTTGAATGTGGTCTGCCTTCACCTTTTAATACAAGTATATATGCACCTGTAGTTTAAGACTGATGGTCCAGATTTTCATAATGATGATTAAAATGGGATTTTGGGTGGCTAAACTTATCAATGAATATCATGTACCTCCCATGAGCTTGACAAAGGTGGGCACCAGGAAAGGCATGGTGTCTGTTTTGAAAATACTGAAACTCTAAGTTTCATGGAGACACAAAGGATGATCGCTCAATAATGGGATAAATGTACTGGAATTCAAAATGCAATGTGGTATCCTGGGTTGGATCTTGGAACAAAAGGAGGACACTAGTGGAATACTGGTGAAATCTGAATAAAGTCTGGAGCTTAGTTAATGGTAATGAGCCAGTGGTAATTTCACAATTTTGACAAGTGCACTACAGTCATGTAAGGTGTAAACATGAGGTGGAACTGGGTGAAGGGCATAAGGGAACTGTCTCTACTAGATTCACAACTTTTCTGTAAATCTAAAATTATTTCAAAATAAAATGTTTACTTTTAAATAAAAGTCCTAGGGTTTTAGGAAGAACTTAATTGAAAGCTTCCAGGCTCTATGAGGGATCATTGTTTTTAGGAAAGTACCCCATTCTTGTCCCCTCTCCCCCAGGTCTTAGAAGATGTGTGAGGAGCTGACTGACCATTAGGGAATGAACGTATCTTTTGTGGTTCAGGGCTGTGCAAGATGATCATGGTCTTGTGAAGCAGCACTTGGCTTGAGTTCAGAAAACTTGATGCCTGGTTCTCCACTTGATAATTGTGTAATCTCTAGTCAGTTTATCCAGATGAAGCAGGTTTTTCACCTGCATCATTGCACATACTGCTTTGCTCGTGCAGGTCATAGGACACCTCTGAGTAGCACATTTAAAATGAAGTTATGCTATAAAAGTGTTGCCATCGCTGTGCTCTGGGAATGTGGGAAAGGTACTCGAAAGCCATCAACCACAGCACATGTGATGGTCAAGAGTGGTACTTCCCAGACTTGAGCTTTCTACAGCCTGAAAACCACTTCTTCATCAAAGATAAACAAGTCTTCCTGAAAAAAAATGGTCAGTGTGTGCTTTCTCCTCTTCTGGTGAATGGTCCGAGCACTGCAGCCTGTCCTTGGCCTTCAGTGTGCTGGCGGAAGGCAGTTCTAGACAGCTCTTTTATGTATTTCAGTAGCTCTGCTCTCTAAGTTCCTCCTTGGGGCAGCTCCATTTTTATTGTCTTTCTAACTGCACCTCAAATTGTCTCCCAATAGCACTGTGCTGTTAAATCTGTCATTTTCTGAGAATGCTCCAATGCTTTTCCCCTTTGCACCTCCAGGTTTACTTTGTCACTCTGTCCCTTTCTGGTTTATTTCAGCATACTTAGCATAAAGCCTAGAGCAGTGGGATGCAAAAGCTTAGTTTAGAACTCTGGCTAGAGCAGCATTCCTGGTAAAGATGGATATACATGGATTTTCCCTTAAGGAAAAACTCATCTAATATTTAGCTTTGTCTTCTTTCATTTTGCTCTCTGTGTATCATCAAAGCAGTGGCTCTCAGGAGAGGGAGACCTTTCAGCAATTCATTCATACACACACCAACCCTACCCCAGCTTTGACCTTCCTCAGTTCTCACTCTAGCTTCACCTGCATCACAGATGCACATTGAGGACCTAGACCTTCAGAGCAGGTGTCACACACTTGAGGGTAGGAAGGTTGCTGCCCACGAAGGAGTTACTAGCTGGGGAGTCATGGGTGATGCATGAAAAGCTCTCATGCTATAAAGCATTGTAATCAGTGCCCAGTGGGTGGTAATACTGCTTGGTGATTAGCGCATGATAAAAAAACAATAATAATAAACATTAAATGACTTCTCACTGGGAGCTTTTTTTTTTCTTTTTAAGATTTTATATATTTTTTAGAGAGAGGGGAAAGGAGGTAGAAAGAGGGAGAGAAACATCAATCAGCTGCCTCTTGCATGCCCCCAAGTGAGGACCTGGCCTGAAATCCAGTCATGGGCTCTTGACCCAGAATCACACAGGCAACCCTTCAGTTCACAGCCGGGGCCCCAACCCACTGAGCCACACCAGTGAGGCCAGTATATGCAGTATCTCATTTGGCATTCCCAAACAATACTGGAAGATATTACTCTTAAAATTGTTTACAAATGAGAAAATTTGGAATCAGAGAAGTTAAATAACTTATCCCAAATATAACCATAAGGTTATGGGAAGCAGGGAGGATATAACTTAGTTTATGCAAATGTATGACTGAGCACGGAAACACTACTTTTCCTAATTCATGTCACACATAACTCATCAATCTTTACATACAGTTTCCCGCCCCACCCCCCACCCCCCGGAGATTCTGGAATTGGCCTCACATTGCTTCTTAACCCTGACTCTAGGAAGTCATCATTTATTGATCACGGTTGGCATAGAATATAAATCCTGTGTTCCATCCAGTGAAGAAATATAGGTTGAAAGAAAGGAGGATAAAAATCTCCAGGCTGGGGCAGCCAAGGGAAAGCTTCACAGATGAGTAGAAGTTAAGCTCGGCCTTGAGAAAAAGGCCATAGGTCCTGGACAAGCAGAATTAATTATGATCGTTGCTTCATTATTGAGTGCATGCTGTCTGCCAGCTCTTACCCTTGGCTGCAGCTAATTCACTGAAAGCCCATGACATTTCTGGGAGATGCATACCATTAGCGTCCCAATTTTACAGGGAAGAAACTGAAGCACAGAAAGGTTAAGATCTTGTGCAAGAACCACACAGTCCATTCGAAACAAAGCCTGGATTCTAACCCAGGTACTGTGGATCTAGATCCTGTACTCTTAATCAGTGCACCACTCTGTTTTAATAGGGAAGAGATGTCTGTTCCCTGGGGTAGTGGTTGCTTAATATGGAGTGAATGAATGAATATCTTCTTCCTTTGGTCAAAGAGAAGAGGAAAGGTATTTCAGATAAAGGATAGTTAGCAAAAGCAATGGCACAAAGTAGAAATGCCAATGCTATGTTAGTAATAAATGGATTTCTTTATAGGACAAAAATTGAACATACATTTGGGCCAGACTGAGGATTTTGAACTTGGCTTGGTTTCTTCCTGTTATCAAAATCATTACTCAATCTCTAACTAGGTTTGTGCAAACCATGTACACTGTATTTTAAGGCCCCATCTAGTGAAGATTATCTGTAATCACTTAATGGTGGATTGTAGTATAATAAAATAATATGTTCCTAAGTTTTTCTCATAAGTCCTTTGAGTGGTGGGTCAAGATTAAACAATGGTATGTATGTGCAGCAGTGGAAAGTATTAGAATTTGGTGTAGAAGTCAGCATGAAGAGGTGAGAGATATCATGGCTTGAAAAAAGCAGGTGAAATATCTGGTTCTAACAAGATCTTCATTATTGACATCTATATATTTTTTTCATTTGAAAGTACTAATTACCAAACACAGCAGTTTAGATCATGGTAATAAAGTATTGGAAATTTTCTGAGTAACTCATGCTTTGTGTAAATTGAGGTATTTTCGTTCATTTTGTTGTATCATCATTGTAGAATGTCATATCTGAAACTGGGGGAAGGAAATTAATCATCAAAAAAATCTTCATTGAGAATTCAGCTATATGAAAAGACATAAGTGGATCAAAACCCTCCACAGTCATTTTTCCCTGACCATTCACAAAGTGTATTTCTTCTTAAGACCTGGATATGCTGTGAAAAATCCTGTGTCTCAGAAAATAGAATTAATCCAGGAGTATTTGGACTCCTGCTGATAATAAAGTCAAGAGAAATGATCCCTGGATTACCAATGGGCTGAGAGTGTGAAAGGCAAGACCTATTAAAAACCAGGGGGAATTGTCCGTGAAATAAGGCGGCCTGTGAATGTGTGGGTGGCTCTGATTTCCAGGAGGATTGTGTAGTAAATCAGTCTCTCCAAAGATATTTAGCCTGTTTAACTCAATGACATTTTTACTCATAATGCTTTTATTTCTCATCTCAGGCACAGGAGAGAATATCAGTCCTGAACCAAACTGAGGTTAGGCATTTACTCTATTGTGTTCTCCCATCTATAAACTCTTATCAGAGTGATAAAACTGGGAATTAAACCTAGCAGTTTGGGGCAAAAAAATAATCATTTCACTAATGAAAGAGTCTGTGGTTTGTGGTAAAATACACTTCGGTGCCTCGTTTGAAGAATTAACCAGGATAAAGGAACACCCACTTTTAGTGGGAGCTTCTCTCAGGAATATCTGTGTGTAAACACATGAGAAATGAGAGCTGATGGTCACTCCTTGGACAGTATTTGGACTAAGTCCTGGGAGAGAGATGAAATAACAAGGATGTGATGGCATTTAGAGTCGACTCAGTTATTTCTGTGTGCATTATCTCATTGGAATCCTTATAACAGTTCACATCAAGCAAGGTGCTGTTATCCTCGTTTTACAGATAAAGAAACTGATGCTCAGATGGATCAAATGCCTAACCTCAGGTCCTGGAGACAGAAACTGGGAGCAGGGATTCAAACTCAGATCTGTCTTACTACAAAACCAGTTCTTAATCACCGAGCAATTGATGGATAGCAATTCCCGAAGGTCTGTTTGTTTGGTGTGCATGCACTGTTGTGCATGCTGGGCTGGGCCTGTCTTTTCAGAAGTTGTTATAAATTGATGGCTCCTAATCTCTCTTCCAGCATATAATATCCTTCCTGAGCCTGCCACCCAATGCAAAGCATACTATTCATTCATTCTATTCTTGCATTCTTAAAGTTGAAAAGGATTTTTTTTTACACCAACATGAGGGACAGAGTTGGATAAAAACACAGACGAGCATAGATTTGAGTAGCAACTCTTCTTACCAGCTGCGACTCTGCCTCTGAGAAAGCTATGCAGTCTCTTTGAAGCTCAGTTTCCTCACTTGTAAAATGAAATTTAGACTAGTGCTGATTAAATATTTCTGTGAGAATAAGTACGGTAATGTCTGTTGCCACCTAGCCCATTGGAAGTATCAAGAAATGGGTGCTGGGTGGAAAGAGATGGGTGAGACACAGCCTAAATAAACTCATAGTGGGGTGTGGGAGCAGACAAGTAATCCATGTCAACTCAGTTTCCTCAGCTGAAAAAGTAGGGTAATGATAGCATTTATCTCATAGGATTGTTGTGAGGATTAAATGGATGCTGTACAGAGAGCACTTAGAATAGTGCCTGGCACATTAAGTGCTCAATAAGGTTTTAGCTGCAATAATAGTAATTATTAAGTTCTCAAACATAGGGTTGCACTGATGTTATGGTTTCTCAGTAAAAAGAGGGTCAGTCACTGGGCTAAAGCAGAGAAATCTGTGCACAAACAGTAGCATTTGAGGTGGGTCTCAATGCATGTGAAGAGCCTTCCATGCTGCCCACAATTCTGCTCCCTGTTGGCCAATTTCATAAATAAACCTTAGTGCAATGGAGTGATGGCAGGACTGCTGCTATGGCCCAGCTTTGGTTTTTAAGCAATGTCATTGCCAACAAATCTCAACATTTATGAAAACAAAAATACCCAACAAAGTACCGATTAAAGGCAACATTGTCCCTTCTGCTGCTGACCCATTGCATTTATAACGTCCTTTATGAGGATCCTTAGCACATATTTTTAAGCAATATTCTTTGGGATTTAATTGTAGAAAAAGGTATAATGGGACAAACAGACCCCCGTTCAAGTCCTGCTTTACCACTCACTACATTGGTGATCTCAGGGTAATTACATTGCCTTTGTGAGCTTTCATGTCCCCAGATCCTCAGAGGAAGTAATAATACCATACCTTGAAATATTGCTGGGAACATTTGAGATAATACACATAAAGGGTGTGAGGTTTGGTAGAGTCTCAGAAAAATAAAATACTATTTACATTTATAAGTACAACTATACCCTTCATATTTACATATAAATATGTAATTATAGACATATATGATATGTATAATTATAACTATAGCTAATTACCATGAATTGTGCTCAGGGCTCCATAGGAAACATCTCCCTTAATCTCAATAAATACATGGGTACATATAAATATAATTCTTATTTTTATAGAGAAGGAAATTCAAATTTAGAAAGTACATGGCTGTCTCGACAGGGCAGTGACATGACTGATGGAAAGATGCCAACAGGCCCAGTTGGAGGATGTAAAGTTCCTTTAGTGATAAATGATACAGAAGCATATAGGGCAAGTATAGTAGCTAGCTCTTAAAGTAGTGTGTTCCCAGAGAGAGGTAGAGTGGAATAGTTAACATTGCATTGGACACAAGGATAAATGATTCAAACACATGAATAAGAATTTATTTTTTAAACAAAAATCAACAAGAACAAAAGGGTGGAGGGAGGAAAGCAAAACACCAGCTCCCAAAGCAACAGAAGTTAATTCAGGCACTCCTCATTTTATTGTGCCTTGCTTCATTGCGCTCCTCAGATGTTGCAGTTTTTGCAAATTTAAGGCAAGACCCTCCACCAACAAAAAGATTGCGACTTGCTTTATTGCAATGCTCATTTTACTGTGGTTGTCTGGATCCAAACCCATGATATCTGTGAGGCATGCCTGTATTCTATAAGAAAGGTATGTATTGCCTGATGACACTGGAAGAAGGAAGGATCAAAGGAGTTAAGAAGAGAGACGACCGAGGGTTGGGACTGCAATGACTGCAGAGGAGAAAGTACATCCAGGCACGCAAACTTCTTCCAGGGAGGCTCACTGCATCCCCCGATAGCTGATACTCCTTGTGTTCCAGCTGACATACAACCAGCGTTTCTCACTTTCCTCTCAACATTAAGCTGCTCATCTTTCACACTCCAAAACAACATGTGGGAGACACTTTTCATTTTTTTTTATTCTTTTTTCTCTAGCTGTATGTGATTGATTTGCACCAGCTCCAGGAGAATAACAGTTGCTGAGCCTAAGGAATGTTGTAAGAATGGGAAGAATTTTTCTCTCTCTTTGCCAAAGTGACTACTGGCTTGGGGGAAAGTCTGGAATGAGTGGTGGGAAGCACTTTAGCGGAGAGGGAGTAAGTGGGCATTTCCTGAACATAGAAAATTGCATAAGAAAACACTCAGGGTTGGGATAGTGCAGAAAGGAAGCAGTGAATCAGACCAGGCTTCTGAGGGTTTTCGTGAGGAGCACACCCTTAGACCTCACTCATCCAGTCACTTTCCAAGGTCACCTGACAAAGGTGTTTGGCCTAAGGCAACTGTACCAGGCTGCCCAGCTCCACCCACAGGCTGAGGGGTCAATACATGAGAGGCACATGTGTAATCCATTCATGACACCCAAACTCGGAATTAGACAAGGTTTGTTTTGCTATTGAAGGGAGAGGGTAGATGAATTACCATATTTCATCTTCAGCAGGGCAGTTAGAGACAGGAAGCTGAATTTATGCTGTAGGGACCTCAAATGGGGAAGAGAGTGTGGCAATTAGTACCTTTTCAAGAATTGCCCTCCCCCTTTTGTTCACCTGGCATATATTTGATTATCCTTTAAGCTCCAAACAAGTGCTCTTCTTGGAAACTACCTTCCTTGGGCAGACTTCATAGCTTCCACATTTGTCCTTGAAGGGACTCCATATATCACAATGATTCCTTGACAAGTTTATATCCTCTGCTAGAGTTGACGTGAGATTGTGAACAATGACCTACTCTTCTTTGTCCTGCTACTCTCTAGTAAGTGAATTTATTGACTGAAGTGTTTTCCATAAATGTTTATTGGATGAATAAATGTTGAAAGCTGTATGCATTATAACCACTACCCATTGATTCTTTAGGCAAGGTCACCTGACTTCTCTTTGTTTCATTCTGCATATATAGAGCCTGAAGAGACCGATCACACAGCAGCTCTAATCTGTAAGTGAGGTATCCACTGATCTCCTTGGTGGTTTTGACAAAAAAAAAAAAAACAAACCACAACAACCCAAAGCAAACTTCAGCAGTGTGCGATGGTGCCGGGGAGCCATTAGGGTGAAATACCTCAGACTGAAGTCACAGGCCCCACCCATACTCAAAGGGAGAGGATTACATGAAGATGTGGATACCCAGAGGTAGGGAGGATCGTTGGAGTCACCATAGGGTCTGTCCACCACACTCTCAAAGGGCCACGACCATGACACAAGTCACAGTGTGTCCTCCTGTCTGTGCTGGTTGCCAGGTTCAGTGAAACAGTGAAATTAGTTTCATCCTTTTAAGGAAATCAGAGATGACAAACACTTGGGAAAGCGTAAACTGATTTTACACCCCTGCCCCTCCCCCAGAATGTCTTCTGCATTCGAGTCTGTGGGTCCAGACTCGAATGCAGAAGACAGAAATTCTCATTTGATCAGTGTTGGAAGGTGTTATAAAACCTATTTGCCATCCTTGAACTGCATTGGTCATCCTGGTGAGCTAGGAATGTGGGTTTGCCCAGCAAAGTAGAAAGGGAACCAATCTTGCCCTGCACCTGAGATCCTTAGCACATGGGCACCTGTAGTAAGAACAATGATAATTTGTGTGGCACTATAGATGGTCCCACTTATAACAGGTGTCCGTTATGGGATCAAGGGTGGGAAGTGGGGATGGCTGAGGTGGAGAGGGGGAGTGATGAGAGGGGAGGAGGTGGGTAATGGAGATAACTGTACTTGAACAATAATTTTTTAAAAAAAAAGGTATCCTTTACTCCATTGCCTAACAGGGAAATTCAGAGGAAAAAAAAAACACATTAAAACCAATGGATGACAATGTAATAGAACACAACTGTGTTTATACAGGAAAAAGAAGTATAGGTTGTGTAACCAGAGACACTGTTAACATAACAACTGAGAGACTATATATGAGTTTGAGTCCCTGGGAAAGAGAAATATATCTGTAAATAAATTTATTTCTCTGGAAATTCCTTCCTTCCTTCCTTCCTTCCTTCCTTCCTTCCTTCCTTCCTTCCTTCCTTCCTTCCACCTTTCTGTGTGCTGAGGGTTTCTTTATCATGCCTTCATATCATATGAGTGAGTTACTAGGAATGTTATCATTCTCATTACATTTTCTGACCTTTACAAGACATAAAAGAATACCCTGTGCCTGTTGTTGGGCACAATTTAAATTAGGGAAAAACAAAATTCATGTATAAGAAAACGTTCATATAAGATGTTAGAGACATTATCATTGATCTAAGGCTCATTTGTCTTAATAGAGGTCCTTAGCCATGGATTATCAGTGGAAAGCATTATATTAATAAGTGAAATTTTAGCAAAATCTTGTTCTTCTAGTTGGGTAAGAGGTTGCTAAGGATAAGAAACAAGGAAAGGACATCTTCCTGGCAGAAACGGAGAAAAGATATATACATCTATTTGCTTTTAAAAGATATAAATACACACAAATATACATAAGTCAGTGTGTATGGAAAGAATGTGTGCATGAACATCTTTCAGCCCTTAAAGGTCTGGCATGATACGAGGTACATAGTAAGCATGTAATTAATGTTTATACATTTCAGGGATAGAGTGTGGACACTAAAATGTCACACTTGGCTATAGTCATCGAATCTGAGGCAAAAGAAACTAATTGCCAGAAAAAGCCCCCCAAAATCTTGTTAAATGTATACTCTTACTTTAACCCTGAAGATTGTGGATGGCAATGGCCCTGTCCGCTCGATGGACTAGAATGTAGGAATGTTTTTAAATACAGACCTATTTTCCTTACTTCCAAGGCTGTGATCTTGGAGATCTTTCTTAGAATCTAATCATGAAATAAAAGAAAAGGGAAATAATTGGATCTGTTTATATACCAAACAAAAAAAAATATAACGTAAAGCTGAGATAATTTTAGAAAAATACTTTTTTAAAATTTATTTTTATTTTTTAAAATTATTTTATTGTTGTTCAAGTACGATTGTCTGCGTTTACCCCCCACCACTTGCCCCCACCCCAGCCATCCCCACCTCCCTCCCCTGCTTCCACCCGCCCTTGGTTTTGTCCACCTGTCCTTTATAGTTGTTCCTAAAAACCCTTCCATCCCCCTCCCCATTATCCCCTCCCACCTCCCCTCTGGTTACTGTCAGATTGTTCTTAATTTCAGTGTCTCTGGTAGAAATATACTCTTGAAGTAGGATATCATCTTTTGAGCCAGGGGGAATATGTTAAATGGTTCCTATATTAGTTACATAGGGCTTCTGTAATGAAGTACCACAAACTGGGTGGCTTAAAACAACAGAAATTATTTCACAGTTCTGGAGGCTAGAAGTAAAAATATCAAAACCTCAGCAGGGCCATATTTCCTCTGCAGGCTCTAGAGGGGGATTCTTCCTTGTCTCTTCTAGCCCCTGGTGGCTGCCAGGAATCCTCGACATTTCTTTACTTGTAGACTCTTTTCTTCTATCTCTGCCTCCATTTTCACAAGACATTTTTCCTCTGTGTGGCTGTCTCTGTGCCCAAATATCCCTTTTCTTATAAGGAAACCAGTCATTGGATTAGGGACAACCCTATGTAAAATGAACTTGTCTCAACCTGATTACACCTGCAAAGACCTTATTTCCAACTAAGGTTACATTTATAGGTCCTGGGGGTTAAGACTTGAACGTATCTTTTTGAGAGACAGAACTGGCTTCTCTTCTGAGCTATCCTGTGGTTGAAGCTCAGCAATTCTCTCTAAGGATTTAGCATTTCAAAGGCAGATTCCATAATCAAAATGTCCCAGTCACTTTAGGATCTCACCCTGGGCCTCGCCTACTCAAACTCGAGTAGAGCTCACTTCTATGATTAGTACTGACTCCAAGGCAAGGCTCTAAAGTGGTCCAGAAGGCAGCAATGAGGACACAACTAAGCATACTGTAAACCCCAGTGGGGTGGGCAGGACACAGATGAAGTTGGGTGGAGATCTGGAAAAGGGAGATGACTATGGGAGGGCAATAGTAATTTTGGGGGTGGGGTGGGGCAGATGGTGTTGTGAGCAAAGGCAAAGAGATGAGAAACCATGGGATACCTTGAGGGGCTTACTCCCAGTTTGGCTGGAGCATAAGATACATTTAGAGGAAGAGGGATGGAGGGGTGTGGCATCACAGTTTTCGACTCCTGTGTTTTCATTGTCTGACAAAAGGAACTGCATGAGGTTTCCCTGCCTGTCTTCACTGCTAAGTGATGGACAGCCTGAGCATCTCTAGCAGCACATGTAGAGGATGTGTGTGTGTATGTGTGTGTGTGTGTTGGCCAAGGGATCTGTATCTGTACAGGTTTAGTAACAATAGCATTTATTGACACTATTGAGTCAAGATGTGATTTGGGTTGCATTAATATTCCCATTTTGCCAGTGAGTAAACTGAGGCTTCAAACGATAAGGAACTCATCTGCAGCACACAGCCCTGGTAAGTGTTGGGTCTCAGTATTAGTCAAGGTGCTCCAGAGAAAGAGAACCAATAGGAGATAAACACACATCCATGTGTATGTATATCTTTGTAGATATAGTCTGTAAGATACAGAGATTTTTTTTTTTATTGGAATTGGTTCACATGATTAGGGAGGCCAAGAAGTCCCACCATCTACTGTCTGCAAGTTGGAGAACCAGAAAAGGCAGTGGTGTAAGTCAGGTTGGGACCAGCAGCCTGGGAAGTAGGCAGTGCCGATATCCAAAGGATGGGTGTCCCAGCAGCTTAGCAGAGGCCCAAAGGGCCCTTCCTCTGCCTTTGTTGTTGTTACTGTTATATTTGGGTCCTTAATGGGTGGGATGATGCCTGACCTTACTGGGGAAAGCCATTTGCTTTACTCCATTCACCAATTCACATATTAATGTCTTCCTGAAATCCCCTCACAGCCACACCCAGAAATAATGCTTTATTAGCTAACTGGGTTTCCCTTAGTCCAGTCAACTTGACAAAATTAATCATCACACACTAGGAGTGCAACCCAACTCTGACCCACCCTGGAGCTCACATCGTTCCTCTCCAGGGGGTGGCCTCCGCTTGGCCTCAGCACTCTGGTGCTGAGATTCATTTCCCAGTGGATTTTCCATGTCATCTTGGGACTAAGCCTGTGCGTACAGGGACTTTTGACGATAACTTCGTGTTATCCACGTACATTGTCTCTGGCTGGAAGTGTATCTTGGAGCAAAGGTGGCTCTTGCGTCTCCATTCCTGTTTATAAAAATTGGTGAATTTGCTGACTGGGGAAATAGTGACCAAATGACTGAAGAGCATTTGAGAGTAAAAAACCTGTTTTTGAGAATTTGAGATTATTTATTTTCTAGATAAAAAATAAGAAATCAAGAGTCTTGAAGTGATTGTTGGATAAATGGCCAAATCAAGTGGGGAATTAGTGGCCAGATAAAGACAAGAATTGAGGTTTTCCTATTCCAAGTTCAGTGTATTTTCTACTATTTTTTTTAAAAAAAGGAAATGGCAAAGATTTGGAGAAAAGGGACAAAGGAAATCAAGGACACGGTGGATTCAGAGGGAGAGAGGTGTCTGTTAAGTGCACAAATTGGAGAGGTGCTAAAGAGTGCTGTTGGGATACTGGCGAACAACCTCCACTTTAAAAAACACTGTAACATTTTCTTTAGTTGTTAAAGGTAATGCCTTAGAGGTAATGAGTCTCCAAAGGAAGCAGCAATTGAAACGGTGTAGTTTCGGGGGGCCCTTTAGCAGAACCTTCCTGTGGTTCTATGCTGTGTTAGTGCTTGTCTTACTTTAGTCTCCTGGGCTTTGTTAACACTTTGTACCACTTAAGTAAAGCCATGTTGCCAATTGTGCTGAACACCTTAAGAGGCGGCACCATGGAGCAAAACCGGCGCTCCCAGCGCTAATGGGCTTGATTATGGCCTCTGGAGTGAAGAACCACCTTGTGAAAGCTGCTGCAGGACAGCTGTTGGGAGGTTTCATAAGAAGATTTAGTGCTGCAATTGGAAGGATCGATGTCTAAGCTATTTAGTACCTCCTGACATCTCAGACGGATTCTAGGTGGTTCCTCAGGGGGTACCGTCTAACCACCATCCACATAAATTTATCTGTCCCCTAACAGGACCCCATCCCTGTCTTTTGAGAGCCTCAAACCCTAGTTTTAGAAGTAGGACAAGCACATGTGTAGTGATGAATGAGCAGTAACTATTGAGTTGCATACTTTTCTGATGGACTGTTCAAGGTGTAGGAAAAGAAGAGATCCAAGGAGGCTATGGCTCTTAGAAATAAGGAGGTGAGAGTAACAATTTGAAGACACTGGCCATGCTTTGGAGAAAGAGGCAGTTGTTATTAGGGTAGATTCTAGGAGTGGGTAATGAGAATATATACAGAGTGGTTTGAGTGGAAGAGAAAAAGTGCTTTTATTTTTATTGATTATGTTAATGGAAAAAATCAAATTAGTTTGTCTTTAATACCCCCTAAACTTACTAAATTCTTTTATTTGCAGAAATATCAGCTTCAGGCTCAGAACCATTAGAGGACAAAGATATCTTCCAAGACTTTTTTAGTTATAGCCTCCATAGGCAAATGATACTGGCTTTCCATTTATAGTGCTAGTTTACATTTACTTAAAAATTAAAATATACTGAGGTCTGTTCAGGAAAAAGTCCAGCTGCTGTTAATATAATGAGAACAGTTTGCTTGACATCGATGTAACCTGACAGGCAAGGAGCGTGGACTGGAATGCGCACGTGTGAACAACGATGACTTCGCTGCACTGGTCAGTGGGGGGGGGGGGTAGAAGCCATTGAGTGAGTATGTATACTGTGTGGTTGTTGCATTCAAAATGACTGAGCAAGTAGAGCAAGGAATCTGTACCTAATTTTGTGTTTAGCTTGAACATTTCTTCGTGGAAACTGTTTGGGTGATTCAGAAGGCCATGGCAATTGGTAACTGGTAATTGGTAGGTTCATTAAGACAACGTGCCTGCTTATGCATCACATCTTGTGCGGAGCTATTTGGCGAAACATCAAATCACCCAGTTGACTCAGACCCCCAGATTTGGCTCTCTGTGACTTCTGGCTTTTCCCAAAACTGAAATCACCTTTGACAGGGAAGATATTTCAGACCATTGATGAGATTCAGGAAAATATAGTGGGGAAGCTGATGGTGATTGGGAGAACTGTATGAGGTCACAAGGTGCCTACTTTAAAGGGACTGAGGCATCATTGTCCTACACACAGTGTTTCTTGTATCTTCTTTAATAAATGTCTTTATTTTTTTATATTACATGACTGGAAACTTTCTGGACAGACCTCATATGTCATACAAGAAGTGAGGCAATTTAAAGAAAAAGATGAAGTCAAAAATTTAGGCGGTACATAGATGTGATAAATGTATGACATTGCTACACTATTGACCAAAGTTTGGGAAAACTGCTGCTGACAAATGGTGGGCATTGGGGGCTGTTGATCCTGGTCTTAATGTTTCTATTCCTCCTCCTATTACTCACCAGGGATATTGCAGCAAAATGGAATTTCTGTATTGTTTTCCATGAACTATTCACACTTCCCCTTACTTGCCCATGCTGTCTTTTTTCAAAGTGGAAATGCTTTCTTCAGAGCACTCAAACCTGCCCCTACACTTAGCAGGATCTCATAATGCTTGATGAATAAAGTAGTGAAAGGATGAGTCAGTAAATAAATCAGTTGTCACTGTTTAAGAAAAAAATCTCTCTTGTAATAGAGTATAAACTTGAGAAATAGCAACAAAGAGCAAGAAAAAGGGACCAGTCCAGGCCATATTTAAAAGTGAGAAACAAAAGATCAGGTTTAGGTCAATGCTTCTCAAACTTAATCTGAACGCAAATCAAGCTAGGATCTTGTTAAAAAGCAGATTCTGACTCAGTGTGTCTGGGATAGGGCCTGAGACTCTGCATTGCTAACAAGCTCCCAGGTTATGCAGATGCCAGTTGTCTGTGGACATATGTTGACTTGAAAAGTTTTAGGTGATACTGGAGTGGGAGAGAATCAAAATGAACTTTAATGTCTTGTAGCACTTTAAAATTTTGTTAAAAATGCTATTTTAAGTCAACTTTAACAGTGTCCTTCAATTCTGTAGTCTCCTGTTTTATATCTATAACTCATTTTTTGGTAATGTTTTGTCCTTATTTCTCATAAGTGTAGAGGCCTGATTGGCCCCAAATAAACATTGAGTGGAGGAGTCCTGGGAAGTATTATGTACTCACATTATAAACAATCTCATTAAGTGGGTTTGTTTGCCCTTGAGGAGTCAAGATACCCAAGGTCACACAGTACTGGCCAAGGGTGTTTCACAAACTTGGATCCTTTAACTCTAAGTGGGTGCTTTCCCCCTCAATACTCAATGCCATCCTGATGTAACAAGATCTTCCAGCCTAAATTATTCCCCTAGCTACTGGGACTGGAAGTGGCAGATTGTGTGGGTCAAAGCTATTGAGCCTTGCAGGACTGAGAGTCTTCCTCCCTTCCTTTCTGGGTCCGTCCTTCCCAGGGGTCAAGGTGGGAGGGCATGGAGTGTCAGCCTGGCAGAGTTGCCTACCAGCCAGAACCTGGTGATTATCTTTTTACAAAAGTGCCTTGTAGGGACAGGCAGATCTCTGGCAGCAGGATAAAAGCCCCAACACAGAATTCAGTTTCCCTCCTGTGATTATAGACCTTACTTAACTTTATGTTTTAGATTTTTATTTTAAGTTTAGAAGCTTCAGTCAAGAACCACTAATTAAGTTGTGTACTGCAGTCTTTTCCAGCTCATGTGCTTTTGCTAGGCTGGAATTACTGCCTGGCGCTTTTCTTCAACATTGACTTCCCAGCCTGAAAATCCCAAACACAATGATTTGTTTTAGATTGGTTTCATTCAGTTAATTTTAATAATCCATATACTTTTCAAATAATTTCTTATTTGAGTGTTTTATGTCTGCTATTGCTTAGTTTCCATGATGTTTCCCAGAAATAGAACTATGCCAGACACTGTATTCATAAGACTCTGCAGCGACATCACACTGAGTATCAGGACTGAAGCCTAAGCCCTCGTGGTTTGGAGACAGTGCGTGGTAAAGGGTCAGAACATCCCCAGAGGAGATGGTGACATCTCTAAATACGCATCTGTCTACCTGTCTACCTACCTGCCTACCCATATAAAAACATATATTTGTGTATATGGAGTAGATGCAGGTATTTTACATGTATATATGTATGTATATGTAATTAATAATAAAATCAGCATTTCCCCTTTTGAAAAAATGAGAAATATTGAAGTAAACACAGTAAAACTTAACTATTACTCAAAATTTACTAATCGAAAATAACTGCAATTTACATTCTATATAGCAAGCATTCTGCTATATGTAGGAGAGAGCACACTTAATTTTTTTTTTATATCTCTGATTTTTATCCTAATGATTTATTATCCTAAAGATTTATTGTAAGTTGTTAAAAGTCTTTGGACTTTTTATACAATATTAAACATCAACTATATCTCAGTTAAAAAGCCTTTGACCTTGTCATTATTTTAAATTACATGTATTTTTTTCTTAATCATCAAAGTAATAAATGTTTGTTGTAGATATTTTGGTAAAACTGAAAAATATAGGAAAGAACAAATAATCTATGTCCCACGACCATCGATTCTAATCCATAATCCCACTACTTACAGTTAACAACTATTAGTCTTTAGTTTATCTTCTTATATGGATATAGGTATTAATGAATTAAATAAAACTTAATTTCTAAGCCATATTAACATTTATAGCATTGTGATCTTTTTTCCCACTTCAATTTTAGCATGAACTTTACCATGTTAATAAATGTTCTTTAAAATGATTTTAAATGGCTACATAATATTCTGTTGTATATTCCTAATGATAAATTTTAAGTATCTAATATTCAAACTAAATTAGACCAAGAGCTCATTCAGCCCATGTCTGTGTCTGAACAAAGAATAGTTCAGTAGTTTGAAGGTTCTAATGGTTCCTTACATGTTGTACAGCTCAAATACCAAAATATGTCTTAAATAGATCCCATGCTATAAATATCTATTATTATCATCACATTATCATTATCAATAACTGTCACATATTGAAATCTAAGTATTAACCACTACGTACATTATCTAGTCAATATTACAACTCCTTGAGGTAGGTATCATTATGCTCACTTTATAGTTGAGGAACCTGAGAGTCAAAAATAGAGGGTAAATAACTCATGGTTAATGAGTAGCTAAGCTTAGATTCCAACTGTCTAATTCCATCATCCTTGCTCTTAACCACCACACTGTACCCATTTAATATTATCAATAGATTTACCTATACCTTTCCTGAATGTATTTATTTTCATCCTGTGTACCTCCTGGATAATATGATTCATAATCAATGTGTTCATTCCACACCTAATGTGTATAATGCACTGTGCTCACTTCTGTTGAGAAATGCACAGAAGCAAAAGCCATAGTTCTTGCTCTGCAATCTCATTAGGGGTGCAGTGTATAAATATGTACCAAGCTGAGATTAACTAAAGACTTAGGTATACATACCAGTTAATAGGATAAAGTTGTCTGGAATATTCTACTAGGTCAATGAATATCTCTGACACAGACAATAAACAACTGCTGGTTACCATAAAAGTTTTTCTTTTTAATTTGAAGACATATTCCTTCATTTTGATATTCCTGAATTTGTTAAGCAAGACCATGTTTGATGGCTTTAGTTTAAAATGTTTCTATTTGGGCAGTTATTAGATTGTTAGCCCATGGGGACTCACCAAGAACAAATAATATATATGATTCAAGAGTTCATTACAGACAGTCACATACTCACACCTAAGATGACAGACTTTGGTAAAATACAATCTCAAAATTATTTTATGAACACAGTTATGTGGCTATTTTTTCATGTGTAGTTCTTCAAACATGTATACATATAATGCCAGTCATATTTAGAGTGTGCGGACCCTTTGCCGCTTTTTAAAAAATATTTTTTTATTTATTTTTAGATAGAGAGGAAAAGAGGAAGAAAAAGAGGGAGAGAAACATCAATGTGTCGTTGCCTCTCACATTCCCCCTACTAGGGACCACAGCTCAAGCATGTGCCCTGACTGGGAATTGAACTGGTGACCCTTTGGGTCGCAAGCCAGGGCTCAGCCCACTGAGCCATGCCAGCCAGGGCCCTTTGCCATTTTTAACTTGGGTTCCTAGACCAGTGGTGAAACCAGAAGTCTAACTCCGTGTTGTGTAACTTCAAAGGGCCGGCCTTTTCATCATTTTGTTCTGCCTGTGATTCAATACCTCCTTTGTGTTGATCCCTATATCACGTAGTGATAAATATAATCCCAATGGTCTCATAATTTTGTAGTAACCCAGGCAGATAATTGTGTAGGAGATATAGGGCTTAGGGAAATTCATTCTGACAACTATGAGAAGAAATTTAGAAGTCAGTGTGGCATTATATTTAATCCATTTTCATCTTATTACATATCTAGCTTGGGATATAAAATGTGTGCTGACGGGAGATCTGTGCATTCGGTAGTTAGTTATTTATCTTTCAATGATTCCTCTCTGAAACAGCATGTTGGTCAGCAGAGGTGATGGAAATGCTCCTTGGTCAATCTCGTTTGCTAGGATCCAGACCTGAGGGACGTAATGGGGTTAGACACATTGAACTTTGGAGCTGAGAAGAACACCTGCAATTGTGCAGCCAGTGGGTCATGCATGGCCGCCTGCCTCAGCATTCACCTGGGGTCTTAGTGAAGTACAACCTGCTGGGTCCCAGCCTTGATGGTTCTGGTTCAGCAGGTCTTGGGTGAGGCCTGAAAATATACATGTTAACACATTTCCAGGTGGTGCTGACATGCTGATCTGGAAACCTTGCTTTTAGAACCATTGCACTCGTTGAAGCTTTTCTTTTTGTGAATGAGAAAACTGAGGATACCAGAAAGGTCATCAGTGTACATGTACGTGTAAATCCAGCCTGATCCTTTCCCTGCTGGAGGCCCTTCTGTGGTTTCCTGTTGCACTTACAATAAAATCCCAAGTCTTCATTTTCCAGAAGACCCTGAGTGCCTGGTCCCTGCCCATCCCTCCATACCATGGACTCTACAGAGACTTACTGGACTTCATTCCAGTCATTCAAGGGCCATACTCTTATTTCAGCATAAAAAGCAACTAATATGGACATGACACAGGGCAAAGAGTGAAGGTTTGACTTATAGAGGCCTTTCATCCCATTTTTCAATGTTTGCCATTTCCTTGGGGCTCCCTATATAGCTAACTGAGCACCCTGCTTAGTGATTGATCATCCTTGCTTCCATGGGATGGGTCCATTTTTATTTCTCTTTCTATTTTATCTGGAAGAAACTTGATCTTATAGTAATAGCTAATGTTTATTAATCAGATATGTGCCAGATGCTGTGCCAGCATTTACCAAAATTTATCACATTTAATCTTCATAAAGGCCATAATATAAAGTTATAAAGTAGGTGCTTGTCACATCTCTTTTCTTTTTCTTTCTTTCTTTCTTTCTTTCTTTCTTTCTTTCTTTCTTTCTTTCTTTCTTTCTTTCTTTCTCTCTCTCTCTCTTTCTCTCTCTCTTTTCTTTTCTTTCCTTCCTTTCTTTCTTTTTTTCTTTTCTTTTCTTTTCTTTTTTTCTTTTCTTTTCTTTTCTAAAACCAATGAAGGAACTGAGGCTTAGAGTATTACAGTATTCAACTTTTTGAATGTCACACAGCTAATAAGAGGCAATATTGATTTAAACTTCAGCTTCAGGGTCTGGAATCTCCATTCTTAGACAGTGAGTGATATTGCCTCTTTATTATTTCATGAAATAACTACTGTGTTTGTCTAAACAGCCCCAACAGATCAAATAATTACAGCCTCTTTTCCTGGCTGCTATTTTACTCACTGTTTATCAGTAATTCAAGCAGTACCTTTGGAAGGAGAAAAAAGAGACTTAGCTCAAAGCAGTCCTTACAAAGATATATGTAGAGATTAAGTTGGGGATAGGCATGATCACATTAAAACAAAGTTTAGTATCTCGCAGCGTCATGCCCATTTGCTTGATAATTGAAAAAATTATGTAGATGTCAATAGAAGAAAGACATTTGGTCTCCTTTATATGCTACATTTCAAGTGTTTTCAAGAATGGTTTATCGCTCCTGCATCCTCAATAATAGCAAAGTCTGATACCTGACATTGCTTTTAAGGGTAGTCCTCAGACAGCAGAGCATGGGATAATAACAGCAGAACCTCTGTTAGCCCAAAGTTACAAAAGCACATCAAAACAAACACTGTTTCCTTGGTGAAGTTAATTTTTGGCCAAAACTCAATCATTGGTCACTGAATGAATGATCTCTGTATTTCTTACAGATCAGAAAACATGTGGAGCAATCTTACTTTTTTTCCTAGAGTAACTCTGAAATGAGTTTTGCAGGAGCAAATTCTGCAAGTGTTTTGCTTGTTTTTTTTTTTGTTTCCTCTTAACATATCACCTGAAAAAATCACCACTTTCAGAAGTTTTGCAATGGAAAAATTCTCCATCTGTTCCTTCTTTTCTTCCTTCCTTTTTCTCTTTTCTTCTCTTGTTTTCTTTCTCAAGCATTAATTTCTTTATTAATTCTGCACAAAGTTACTCATAATGTGACCGGTGTGTTTATTTTATTATTTTTTCTTTTTAAATTATGTTTTATTATTATGCTATTAAAGTTCTCCCAGTTTTTCCCCGTTTCCCCCGACTCCCCTCAGGCAATACCCATACTTTGTCCATGTCCCTGGGTCATGCATGTAAGTTCTTTGGCTACTCCATTTCCTATTCTGTACTTTACATCCCCATGGCTATTCTGTAACTACCTATTTGTACTTCTTAATCCCATCACCTCATCACCTATTCCCTCATGCCCCCTTCCCATCTGGCAACCATGAAAACACTCTCTATATCCATGATTCTGTCTCTGTTTTCCTTGTTTGCTTAGTTTGTTTTTTAGATTCAATTGTTGATAGATATGTGTTTATTGACATTTTATTGTTCATAGTTTTGATCTTTTTCTTAAATAAGTCCTTTTAACATTTCATATAATAATGGTTTGATGATGATGAACTTTAGCTTTTTCTTGTCTGGGAAGCTCTTTATCTGCTTACTGATTCCACATGATATCTTTGCCGGGTAGAGCAATCTTGGCTGTAGGTCCCTGCTTTTCATGATTTTGAATATTTCTTGCCAATCCCTTCCAGCCTACAAAGTTTCCTTTGAGAAATCAGCTGACAGTCTTATGGGAACTCCCTTGTAGGTAGCTAACTGCTTTTCTCTTGCTGCTTTTAAGATTCTTCTTTGTATTTAACCTTTGGCATTTTAATTATGATTTGTCTTGGATTGGGCCTCTCTGTATCCACCTTTGGGACTCTCTATGCTTCCTGGACTTGCATGTCTATTTTCTTCACCAAATTAGGGAAGTTTTCTTTCACTATTTTTTTTCAAATAGATTTCCAATTTCTTGCTCTTTCTCTTCTCCTTCTGACACCCCTATGATGCAAATGTTGGAACACTTGAAGTTTTCCCAGAGGCTGCTTACACTATCCTCATTTTTTTGGGATTCTTTTTCTTCTTGTTCTGACTGGTTGTTTTTTGCTTCCTTATGTTCCAAATTATTGATTTACTCTACTGTTATTTCCCTGTAAATTGTTCTTTATTTTAATTAGTGTATCCTTAGTTTCTGACTGGGTCTTTTTATGCTGTTGAGGTCCTCACTAAGTTCCTTGAGCATTCTTATAACCAGTGTTTTGAACTCTGCGTTTGATAGATTGCTTATCTCCATTTTGTTTCATTATTTTTCTGGAATTTTGATCTCTTCTTCATTTGGGACATGCCTCTTTGTCTTCTCATTTTGGCAGCCTCTCTGTGTTTGTTTCTATGTATTAGGTAGAGCTGCTATGACTCTGTCTTGACAGTGTGGCCTTATACTGTAGGTGTCCTGTAGGGTCAACTGACACAGCCTTCTCCATCACCCAAGCTGGGTACTTGAGGTACATCCTTTGTGTGGGCTGAGTATACCCTCCTCTTGTAGTTGAGCCTTGATTGCTCTTGGCATGTCAGTGGAAGGGATTTACCCAGGCCAGTCAGTTGCAAAGGCTGGCTGTGACCACTGACCACCAAACTCTGCCCTCTGTGGAGGATCAGCTGTGCAGGGGCAGGGTGGTGGTGCTCCAACATGGTATGTGGCTGTCTATTGGGTGTGCTGGGTCTGGGGTTTCCCTGGGTGGTGCAGGCCAAGGTCAGCCCCCACCTATGTTCTGCCTGGGGTCACCCTGCATGAGCTATAAAGCAATCTGAGATGGCTGCTACTTATGCTGGGTTTAGAGATCCTCAGGCAAAGCTAAGCTGTGAATCTAGGCTGGCTGCCATGAGTGCTGGGCCTGGGGCTACTTATCAAGAGACTAGGACCTTGGACTTGGTGAGGCTGGCTGTAGCTTTTTTGACAGGATTTAGGAAGTTGTGAAGCATGAACCGTGATCAGCCATTCATATAGAAAAGTCATTGTTAACAGATCAGTTGGGCCTGTAAATTGGGTGAGGCTGAGTCTCAGGGAATCTCTAGGGTGGGGCAAACAATGTTAGCCATGTTGATGAGGTCTCAGATATGGCACTTGCCTGCCAACTTTGTGGCTCTGAGCAGAGAAGGTTCAAAAAATGGACAATGGCCTCTGCCTGCCTTTCTGCTTGGGAGAAAGCTGTCCCCCAGCTTTCTCCTTGATGACAGACCTTTTGCTTCCTTCCTGTATGTCACTGGTATCTTTCAAGCTGCTATCTGTGCTGAAACTCAGAGGGAGTTTGAATAAGTCCTTGTGTGAGTTCTTTAAGAGGAACTGCTCGGGACTCCAGAAGTTTCTTCCACTGATTGAATCCTTGCTGGCTTTTGCAGTCAGAAGTTTTAGGGACTTATCTTCCTGGTACTGGAACCCTGGGCTCTGGGGCATGTTGTGGGGCTGGGACTCCTTCCCTGATTTTTATCTACCACATGTGGATGTGGGACCACCAGCCTGTTCTGTGTGTCTCTGTCCCTCCTACCAGTCTGGATGGATGTGCTTTCTTTAATTATGTAATTGTCATACTTCCATTCAACTTGATTTATGATGGTTCTAAGTGATGGTTGTTCTATAGTTTAGTTGTAATTCTGACGTGGTTGTACAAGGAAGTGAGCTATGTTTACCTATGCTGCCATCTTAACTGAAAGTCCCTGGTATGATTACTTTAAATACTGAAAACCTCTTGAACTGAAGTTCAAATATGGAACCTCTATATCGGTGAGACAATCTGTCACAAAGACTCCTGCATAACTCAGAAACCAAATGAACTTGGATGGAAACCAATACATGCCCAATTTTTTATTATTATACCATGTTCCATTTCAAAGCATAACTGTATGTGCATTTAAATATATGTTTTTATTCTTTCCCTTGACCTTTACCACAATAAGATATGTCACACCTGTCAGAATGGCTATTACCAATAAATCAACAATTAACAAGTGCTGGTGAGGATGTGGAGAAAAGGGAGCCCTAGTGCACTGTTGGTGGGAATGCAGACTGGTGCAGCCACTGTGGAAAGCAGTGTGGGGATAGAAATGAAAAATGGAACTACCTTATGACCCAGAAATCAATTCCACTTCTGGGAATTTATCTGAAGAAACATGAAACACTGATTTGAAAGAATATATGCATACCTATGTTAATTGCAGCATTGTTTACAATAGCCCAGATTTGGAAACAGCCCAAGTGTCCATCAGTAGATGAGTAGATATAAAAGCTGTGGTACATGTACACAATGGAATAGTATTCAGTTGTAAAAAGAAAAAGAAATATTACCCTTTGTGACAGTGTGGATGAACCTGGAAAGCATAATGCTAAGTGAAATAAGCCAGTCAGAGAAAGACAAATACCATACGATTTCACTCATGTGGAATCTGATGAATAAACTGAACTAACAGGCAAAATAGAGACAGACTCATAGATAGAGAGCAGGGTGGCAGTGGTGGAGGGATTGAGCGAAAAGGAAGAAGGACTCATGGCCAGGGACAACAGTGGTGATTGTGGGGGAGAGGGGTATAAGGGGACTAAATGGTAATGGAAAAAACAATAAAAAATAAATTTAATATAGGATGATAATATTAAAGGTAAAGGAAAAATAAAATCATAAATGAATATAGAAACTTTTGATATAGTCAATATATATTTATTAAAAATAATATGAACAGGGTTAGATTAGAAAATAACATTTTAGCTTGAAAATACAAAACTATCAAGAAGCTATTTATTTTATTAAGATTGGGGACAAAGCAGGCATGCCCTTTATCACTTCTGTTTATTATTGAAATGGAGAAAATGGAGAAAACTAGCTAATAGAATAGGTTTAACAAAAATCAGATGCAAATTATTGGAGAAGAATATCCTGAACTTTTCTTATTTGTAGAAAGTTCATGAAGGTCTTTAGGTAAATTGTTAAAACTGAAAAGGATTTCAGCATGTTTGTTGGATAGAAGATAAACATATAAACTTAATTAACCTCCTTCTGCAATTATAATTGCCAATTAAAACATAGAACACAAAATATTTCATCTATAATAGCAACAAAAATATAAAGTAGCTAAGAATGAATCCTAAGATATTTAAGACTTTAATGGTAGAAATGACAAAATATTATTGAAGATTATAAAACAAAGTCCTGAATAAATCACCAATACCTATCATATTCATGCATGATTAGATTAAATAATATAAATATGCTAAATCCTCCATAAATTACTTTGTAAATCCAATAAAATTCTACTCAAAATCCCAACAGAGTTTTCATGGAAACTGTGAAGGTGATGCTCTAACTCATAAGTATGTACAAGTGGCCAAAATAGTTGAGACTGTTCTGGGGGGAAAAAAGGAACAATAGGAACGACTTGCCCTACTAGATATAGACCTATTTTGTACCCAAAATAATTATGCTAGTGTGACCCACTCAGACCTGTGGGACAGAATAGAACTCCATAACTTTTTCATCCAATATGGAAAATTGATGCATGACCAGGGTGATGTTATAAATCAGTGGTTAATGAACAAACTAGTCAGTAAGTGGTGCTGGCATAATTGGTTGTTCATATGGAAAAAATAAAATTAGACTTCATTTTCACACAAAACATGAAATGAATCAAGAGTATATACATATTTAAATGTAAAATGCAAACTTTAAAAATATTTAGAAGAAAATAAAGATGAATTACAAAAGACCAGAGAGAAAGTAGAGCCATGAAGAAGACATTGATAAGTTTGATGGCAATTAAGTTTAAATATGTGTTCAAGGACAAATATGATAAACAAAAGATAAGTCACAGATTGAGAGAGACTATTGGCAGTGAATGTGATATGCAAAGGGTTGTTTCCAGAAATTGTATAATTAACTTCTACAAGTCAACAAGAGAAAGACACATAGCCCAACAGAAAAATGAAAAAGCAATATGAACAAGAAAATAGCAGGTGCCAAAACCAAAATGGATAGTGAGTGTATAAAAGTATGTACATCCACAATAGTAATCTTGAGAAGGCAAATGCAAATGATAAATATTACCAGGTAAGCAAAAATTCATAACTCTGGCAATGTTAAGTCTTGGCTGAGAGGAAAGGAAGTAGGATTGTTATGTCCTAAATACTGGTAGTGTACAATGAGGTGACCACTTTGTAATAAAATTGAGCACTGATGTTGAACATGACATTTGGCCTAGTAGTTGCACATTATGTAAATACTTTACAGAAACTCTCAAATTAATTCACATTTAGATTGTTACAGGAATATACATTGGAACACTGCTTGTAATCTAAAAGAAAAAAATTAACAACAGTCTATATCAGGATGAAGGTGATGAATAAATCATGCATCTTATATACAATAGAGACCCATCCAGCATTGGTGAACTTCAATGCCATGACATTGAATGAAAAAAGCAAATTATGGAATACCATATATAGAATGATACCATTTATATTGTTTGTAAACATGTGAAATAATCTAAAATGCTGTATGTATAGATCCATATATATATTTTTAAATTGTATTTATTATTATTTTTAGAGAGAGGGAAAGGGAGAGAAAAAGGGAGAGAAATATCAATGTATGGTTGCCTTGCACACACCCCCAACTGGGGACCTGGCCTGCAAGCTAGGCATGTGCCCTGAGTGGGAATTTAACTGGCAACCCTTTGATTCACAGGCCAGCACTCAATGCACTGAGCCATACCAGCCAGGGCAGATCCGTATATATTAAGAATATAAAATACATGCATGGACATAATGAGTATCCCTGTAAAAAGTTACTTCTGGGAAGAGAGGGAGTGGGACTGTTAAAAAGGGGATTTACAAAACAGCCTGGTACTGGCATAAAAACAGGCACATGGGCCAGTGGAATAGAACAGAGAGCCCAGAAATAAACCCAAGTCTCTATGGTCAATTAATATTTGACAAAGGGGGCAGCAACATAAAATGGAGTAAAAGTAGCCTCTTCAACAAGTGGTGTTGGGAAAACTGGACAGCTATGTGCAAGAAAATGAAACTCGAGCACCAACTTACACCATACACAAAAATAAATTCAAGGTGGATAAAAGATTTAAATATAAGCCATGACACCATTAAAGTCCTAGAGGAGCATATAGGCAGGAAAATCTCAGATATTTCATGCAGCAACATTTTTACTGATATGTCCCCTAAAGCGAGGGACATAAAGGAAAGAATAAACAAATGGGATCTCATCAAAATAAAAAGCTTCTGTACAGCTAAAGAAAACAGTATTAAAATAAAAAGAGAACCGACGGTATGGGAAAACATATTTTCCAATGATACCTCAGACAAGGGTTTAATCTCCAAAATATATAAAGAACTACACAACTCCACTCTAAGAAGACAAGCAACCCAATTAAAATATGGGCAAAGGACGAGAACAGACACTTCTCCAAGGAGGACATACGGAGGATCCAGAGACACATGAAAAGATGCTCAGTATCGCTAGATATCAGAGAGATGCAAATTAAAACCACAATGAGATGCCACTTCACACCAGTCAGAATGGCCATCATAAACAAAGCAACAAATGACAAGTGTTGGAGAGGTTATGGAGAAAAAGGGACCCTAGTGCACTGTTGGTGGGTTTGCAGACTGGTACAACTACTATGGAAAACAGTATGAATTTTTCTAAGAAAACTAAAAACAGATTTACCTTTTGACCCAGCAATTCCACTGCTAGAATTATATCCTAAGAACCTTGAAACACCAATCCAAAAGAACCTATGCACCCCAATGTTCATAGCAGCACAATATACAGTAGCCAAAGTGTTGGAAGCAACTTAGGTGCTCATCAGTAAATGAATGGATCAAGAAACTATGGTACATTTACACAATGGAATTCTATGCAGCAGAAAGAAAGAAGGAGCTCCTACCCTTTGCAACAGCATGGATGGAACTGGAGAGCATTATGCTAAGCGAAATAAGCCAGGCGGTGAAAGACAAATACCATATGATCTCACCTTTAACAGGAACCTAATCAACAAAACAAACAAACAAGCATAATATAATCAAAGACACTGAAATTGAGAACAGGCTGACAGTCACCAGAGGGGAGAGGGGAGGGGATTTCAGGGGAAAAGGGGAAGGGTTTAGAGGAACAAGTATAAAGGACACATAGACAAAAACTAGGGGGGGTGGAAATGGGAAGGAGGTGGGGAGGGCTGGGGCAGTGGGCTGGGATGGGAGTAAAAGACAGAAAACTGTACAAGAACAACAATTAAAATAAAAAAAATTAAAAAAGGGGGGATTTACTGATCCCTGTAATATTTTATTTCATTGAAAAGAATCTGAAACACATACACCAGAATGTTAGGAATTTTTAAAAGCCACATTCCAGGGATGCAGGCATTTATTATATTATTATTTCTACTTGTTTGAATGAAATATTTCAAAATTAAACACAGAACCATGCAGCCTTCCTGAGATGTGGATGCCAAGTGTTCAGCCAGGTTTATTCACTAAGTCCCTGCACTTCCTGCTCTCAGTGGGACTGATTAAAATGATATATGATCACACAAAATAACTATTGAGGTTCTTTGGGAAATGTCAAAACAGCGAATATTAAATTCTGAAATATCAAAGGTCATTTACAGACATACAAACCCAACTAAGGACTTAAAGAATAAAAATGAAAACAGAGTAAAAGCTGTTTGATATAGAGTTTAGAAGAATATATCATTTCTTTCCCCTGTAAAATCATACCCCAGAGACTGGCCTCAGTCTTCTTGAGGGATTATCTGTCTGTATGAAGAGCCAGCAGCCCTAAAACTCGCACAGGGTGATATAAAACAGAATGACACAAAACCTGCTTACGTGAAGGGAAAGGAATATGCCACAAAATGGCTGCGGCTTCCCAAATACACCCTCCAGCTCCCCAAACAGCTTTTCCATCCTTGACCTTCTCGTTGGAAACCTCTCCTTAAGCAGTTACACACAGCTCTGCAAATGTTAGAGTGACATTTGGACTGGGCCTGCGTGATCGGCTTGACTGCTTGGCTGGGCTCCCGTGAGGGGTCTGCCCAACTCCAGCGCAGAGGTGTTAGCCTTGCCGGCCTCACTTCCCAGAGCTAGCAATAACATTTACCAGCTACAGTTTTCTCCATCTTCAAATATTTCTTCTGGCCCACGTGACAGTGCCCCAGCTCCTCCATAGACTGGGACCTAAAGAGAGGGCTTGAGAGAGGAGCACCCTCCTTTAAGAACTTTTAACATTTACCTTTCATTAAAGATTTTACTTGCGTTTTAATTGGGCGGCCCTCTTAGGATTCTGTTATGTTTAGGAAAAATTAATTATTAAAATTACACACATATAGAGGGGGGTACACCTTTGCTCGTTCTCATGTCAGTGGAAACTCTGAAAAACATGCCTCTAGTTGGTGAGGAATGGGCTTTGAGTGCTCACTGTAATCCTTAAGGATCCAGAGTTGACCAGGGAATTTTACAATTGTTAATCGTAACTGTAGAAAATGATTTTTGAACCTTGTTAGCTTACTATATGCCCAGGACTGGCTTAGTCAAGACTTAAAGCAATCAAGTAGCTTATTTTTTGTGTCTCCAGTGCCTGAATGAATTGATGAGGATGGATTGAATATTCTCCCTAATAAGTCACATGCTAATATTATCGTTATTTTATTGAGGAAACTGAGGCTCAGAGAGACTAAGTAGCTTGTTCAGTTACAAAGCTAGCAAGCATCAGGCTTCCTATACAGCCTGAGAACTTAATGGCTTTGCTATAACCTTTACTTACAGAGACACGTCTGTGTCAGAAATGTGGTGATAACCATTGGCAGGCAGAGTTAAAAATGAATAAGAACACAATAGAATTCCAGTTGGTAAATGTTGAAGGAAAGAAGACAACAGAGAATCACCATTGGGCAAACACCACAGTAGTAAATGTTGCAAATAAGATTTTCAATTCTTATTAAGAATTGAATTCAAATAAGAAATTCAATTTCACTGAATCCACTGAAATTGTTGCTAAAATTAGTGGGCAAAGTGTGAAGAAAAAAAGGATTTTCATCGGCTCCAAGTATCTTCCCCATGATACATATCAAGCACAAAGGAAAAGACATTTAACAATGGAAAGACCTGGGAGATACCGGCTTACCCAGGGATCAAGAAGACATCACCAGTAACAAGATGCGTTAACATCATGAACCCCTTGATATAAGGCAGTGAGACAAGGACACATTGTCATTTTTATGGTATTCTTGCAAAAAATGTATAACTGCATGCCAACCATCAGAAACACTTAATAAACTCAAAATGAGGATATTTGATAATGTATCTGATGGGTACTCTTTGAAAGGACATGAAAGACAAAAGCAAAGACTGAGGAACTGCTAAACTGGAGAAGCACTTAGGAGAAATAACAACTAATTAAATGTGGTATCCTGGGGTAGAAAAAGGGCATTAGTGGAAAAAGCCGTAACATTTGAATAAGACCTGAAATTTACTTAAAATGATGTGCCAGTGTTAATTTTCTATTATTCATAATTGCACTGTGGTTATATAAAATATTAGCATTAGGGGAAGTAGGTTGAGAGGTGTAAGAATGCTTGGTACAATTTTTGCAACTTTTCTGTAAGTTTGAAATAAAAAGTTTAAAGTAACAACCAAGACAAAATGAAAGAAGAAATGAACAGGAACTGTATTTGCCTTTATATTTGTTTGCAGTGTCAAGAGAGAAGCATATATGTAAACAAAATGAAGTGTGCATGAAAACAGTCTTGCAGGCACTGACTGTAATGTATTGTGTGTATGCACTAGATAGAATGGGGTCACGGGAAGGAGTGGTAAGCCTGACCTAGAGAGGGTGTGAAGGTAGCCAGGGTAGACTGCAGAAAAGGTAATGCTTGCATTTTTTTTTGTTTTTGTTTCTCTGCCACCTGTTCTATTAAGCACCTACTGTGTGCCAGGTGGACATTCTTCTAGAAAATAGCTACATAGTAGTAAACAAAACAAAACAAAACAAAACAAAAATACCTGCTTTTAGGGAACTTACATTCTAGAAGCAAGGGTCCAATGAACACATGAGCAAAAAATGTTAGCTATTTTAAGTGCTGTGAGCACAAACAAGGGAGCTGATGTGATAGAATGTGGCTGTGAGAGGGGCAGTTAGGGTGATACTTTCCTGAATTGATAGTCAGAACCACTTGGGACAGGGGCTGAACGCGTGGAACCTGCCGTGCAGAATGATCAGGGAGCAGGTAGTTCCATGCTGAAGAAGAGGCTGGCTGAATGCCTGAAGAGAAGAACAAACTGGCATGTTCATATTCAAATAAAAGAATGCCAGCGTGCTGGGCTGTAATGGACAAGGGGAGAATAGTCGAGGGGAGCTATAAAAGTGGGTGACCATGTGGCTTTAAGTTTGAATTAGCAGGCGCACTTTAGAGTAAAAGGTGATGCTATTAATAATTACACCAGGACAATAGCAGTGAAATGGAAGTGTCTGGACCACACCTGGACCTATGAATACCCTATAAAGAGGAAACAAATCAGGTTTGGACTTTATAAGTCAGGCAAGGAGTATAATATATTCTAAGTTTATTAGGAAGGCATGGGAGGGTGTCACGGGGGAAGGAAATGATCACTCTGGCTGCCACGAGGAGAGTAGACTTGAGAGAGAAGAATGAAATTGGGGGAATAATTAGAAGTCTAGCTAGAAGACAGGATGGAGTTTTAAATAAGGGAGCAGCCATGGGAAATGAGAGAAGTGCCAGATTCACTCAGTTTTGAAGGCAGAGCCAACAAGCTCCCCTTACTCTTAATAGATAGGCCAGGATTTGCCAGCTAGGTAAGTGTAAGTGTAAGGGAAGTGTAGAATGTTCCATACAAAGGGACAGCAGGGGCAAAGTCATGGGGCAGGGTATGTTCTCAGAGCCAATAGTATATTCTATGGCAAAAGTGAGGGAGAAGAGTGGGGACAGGTGATTAGTCTCAAGATATGACTGGAGGCCAGCTTATTGAAGATTTAGAATTCAGCCCTGGCCAGGTGGCTCAGTTGTTTGGAGTATTGTTCCGTACAACCAAAAGGTTGTGGGTTTGATCATTAGTTAGGGCACATACCTAAGTTGTAGGTTCAATCCTGATTAGGGTGCTTATGGGAAGCAAATGATGTTTCTGACATTGATACTTATCTCTCTCTCCTCCTCCTTCCTTCCTCTCTCAAAACAATCAGTAATCCCCCCAAATATACCCTCCAGTGAAGATTTAAAAAAAAAAAAATTTATAATCCAATGCTAAGTAGTGGGGACTCTGGTGCCATTCAAGGTACTCAACTTAAAAATGACATGATTTGGTTTGTTTCTAGCCCAACTACAACAGGAAAATAAGACAAAATTAAAAGGAAAAAATGCTCTGAAAACAGATAGAGACATTTTCTGATAGTTAGAGAAATAAACAATAACCCAGAAGCATTTGCAGGGTGGTACAATAAGGTGAGGGGACTTTTATTTTCACTAGAAACTCCCCCCCATTCATCAGATGCACCCTTGATGGGCTTGTGGTTGATGTTATAATTAAGCATTGACTCAGGGATGCTGTTCAGTCATAAAGAAGCTCCAAGAGGACAAGTTGAGAGACAAATTAATGCCATGTACCACGTATTTTTCTGCTGCTCCATGGCTATTCTTGGCCCACTTATTTCTAAGTTTGAGCAATATCTCTCTGACTGGTGTGCCTCACGTGCAGTTTTGGCAAGCTGAGCATGGGGATGGAGCCAGATAGCTTCTTGTCTGTAGTCTTATAAACTCATCAGCTGTGGACTGGTAATATAATTTCCAACACACTGCGCCAGCCCTATAAAACAACTTTGTGTTTGCAGGGGAAAGGGGCCCTGATGAAAAGATGTGTTTATAGCTTAATTTTAGCTGTGTTCTCCAGTGTTGCTGCAGTAGCAGCCTGAGTATGATGCATCCTTGTCATCTGCCAGACTCTTACAACTTTTTTGTGTGTGTTTGGCAAGCTAGGCACAACATTAGGCTTTGCTTAATAGCCACCCCAGGATCCTGTTTGTTACCTTACGGGGTAGTAGCTGCAGCATGCATCTCCATCTTTAGGGACAAAGGTATTGAGACATAATTGTTGTGGACTCCTCAGCTGTGGGTTATATCTTGATAAAATTGTCTGATGTCTTACTATTCTAGATAAAGTTCTCATAAAATAATATTGATAGGAGGCCTGACAAGGGGAAAAATCTGAGGTATATCACCCATGTATATGCAGTTAGCGATTATCTTTTTGTTGACTGTATTTTCTGCCTGTGCATTACAATAGGTACTTGCCATTTATGTCATTAGGCTAAGATTACTTCTAGCCAGACATTACCCCAGGTGACTATAGCAAAAATTAAAGATCTACAAGGTAGGAATTTTTTTTCCATTTCTAGACCCTGAGACCAGTGCCTGGGAACATAACAGATACTAAATCACCATGTGTTGAATAAATAAGTCCAACTACTGGCATAGTAAATCTGTCCTAATGCTTTGGAAGTGGACACCACAAATAATGTAGTTTCCCAAGAAGAGCATGTTCTACTGAGAGTTGGCCAGGGGGTTGATGAACTGATGTGTCAGGCTGAGACATTGTGTACGATCCAACATTCATTCTAATTACGTTTTTAAAAAACGTATATGGAATTCAATTCCAGGGCCAGTTGTTTAACCTGGCCACTCTAGATTCTACTGTGCACAAATGTAGACTTGTGAGATTTCCCTCTACTAATTAATTATCTTTTTACTCTTAGGTCCACTAAAAGAGATATCCTTTAATTCGTGTCCTATGAGGATCGAATGCGATGTCTGGCACTCACAATTTTTTTGTATTTCATTCTATAGCTAACTTTGCTTAAGTGGTGTTGGAAAAAATATCACATATGTATCACATGTCATATGTGTCTTACATACGTGGGTGGGCAAAAGTAAGTTATATTACCAGCCATCATTAGCTAAAAGTCATAAATGAGGACATGGGATAATAACAATAATAAGACAAATAATACAAATAAATAGTACAATAATTAATAACAAATAATAAAAGAATGTATATATTTCAAGCATCACAACAGTAAACCTACTTTTGCCTACCCCTGTATGTAGCGTATATATGTATCAACAATATTTTGAACCAAGCGTCTCAATAGATCTGTAGGTACTTATAGTGTGTGTGTGTGTGTGTGTGTGTGTGTGTGTGTGTGTGTGTGTATCTTTTGAGTCATCTGTTTCAGAACATTGCTGTTTCTGTACAACTTGATTTGGAAGCAGGATCCCAAATAGGAAAAAACAAAAACAAAAACCAAAAAGGAAAGTTTTTAATATCTCCATAAGAAAAAAAGTCAAGGCTTGTAAATATTAACTCAGTTTCCTCAGTTATGGAAAAAGGGTTTGAGTGAAGGTAAACTTTACATTTCTCACTCTAAATTTCTATGCAATTCAGAGGTAGTAACCTCATAACTTCCGTGCTATTTTGCTATTTTTTCCTTATACAGTGACAAGAGACGAATTCGGCTTTAATGAGTTAATCAGACTTTTGAAAATGTCTTCACTGGTTTGACTTTTCTAGAAAATTTAGTTTCTACTCCTAGAAAATTTGATTTTGGTTCATGTTGAAATAATGGCCCAGTGTCTTGTAAAGACATGCACGCAGCTGATATTTGGTGACCTGGTACATTGTATAACGATTCATTGATTGTGATGCCTTTTAGTGCTTCCGCCATTTTTTGTTTCACCTCTTCCATATTGGCAAAACATTTTCCTTTGGAGGACTTTTTTCATCCGGGGAAACAATGAAAGTTGCCTGGGGAGAGATCAGGTGAACAGGGGGTGGGCCATAGGGATCATGCGGTTTTGGGCCAAAAACTGCTGAACACTCAGCATGGTGTGGGCATGTATACTTGTAAATCACCCATCACAAAATAGGCCAATGCCTTAAAAGAGTCTTCAAAAAAAATTCCCTGAAGCTGAATGCAGCCTCTCACAGCAACGCCAACTGGTCCACTGATACAGATGTGTTCCTAGAACATTAACCTAGCAGGAGAAGCCTGTACTACAAAGGGACCACCTTCCAGTAGATAATTTCAGTTTCTTTGGGTGCCCTCTTGTGTATTTATCTGCCATTGGCTGTGCCCTTTGACCTAAGGTCACACACAGTTCTTGTCAAGAGCTTATAGTCCTCTCTTTCTCTTTGTCTTTCTCATGGTTCTGGCAATTGACCTTCCCCTTGCGCCATTGGGGCTAGTAATGTCTTCTCTCAATAGTTCTGTATACTGCAATACCCCTCAAGGGTTCACTGTCCCCTACGTATGACTTTGTAAATATAACCTTTATTAAACCTTCATCAAATGGCACAATTTGAGTGAGTATCTATTTCCTATTAGTATGGTACTTGATTTAGTGTTATTATTGCACATGCTGATAATAGGGAAACTAAGGTCCAAGAATGTTTCACAGTTAAATAACTTGCAGATCTAAGATTCCATCATATCTTCTAACTCCAAGTGCATATACTCGAGTGACAGCAAGCACAGTGAGCAATGATTCTGAATGGGAGGCTTACCCATGTGTGTAAGTATAGCCCTGTACTCTCAGTTTTCTTTATTTATTTAAAAACGTTTATTTTTTAAAAATTTTATTCATTTATTTTTAGAGAGAGGGGAAGGGAGGAAGAAGGAGAGGAAGAGAAACATCAATGTGTGGTTGCCTCTAGAGTGCCCTCTATTGGGGACCTGGCCTGAAACCTAGGCATGTGCCCTGACTTAGAATTGAACCAGCAACCCTTTGGTTCACAGGCCGATGCTCAATCCACTGAGCCGCACCAGCCAGGGCTCAACATTCTTGAGTTGACTTAAAGAGGCAGAGAAATTCTCAGGAATATATCAATGTGCTTTGTAAATGTTATGTTTTGAAATTTCATAAAATTATCCATGCTATAAATCAGGGTTTTTATATCCCTGGTTTGTTTGCTTCTTATTCTTTCTGTCCCCTTTCCTTTTTCCCAAATCCTTACCTAAGGATATACTTATTGATTTTAGAGAGAGAGGAAGGGAGAGAGAGAGAGGGAGGGAGAAACATTGATATGAGAGATAAACATTGATCAGTTGCCTCCCATATGCACCCTGACCAGGGATTAAACCTACAACCTTTTGATGTATGGGAGGATGCTACAACCAACTAAGCCACCTGGCAAGGGCTACCTCTTCTTTCTTTCTTTCTTTCTTTCTTTCTTTCTTTCTTTCTTTCTTTCTTTCTTTCTTTCTTTCTTTCTTTCTTTCTTTCTTTCTTCCTTCCTTCCTTCCTTCCTCCCTTCCTTCCTCCCTCCCTCCCTCCCTCCCTTCCTCCCTTCTTTCCTTTCCTTTCCTTTCCTTTCTTTCTTTCATATTAAGAAGTATCTAAAAATACATATTCCTTTTCTTAAAATGAGAAATGTCAGTACAAAATTTCATCACAGCTTTACAGTGGTCTAGTTCTTCAGGGATGAAAACCCAGTATGACTGTATATAAGGCAGCACGCTGTTGAGAATATGAAGTTAGTTCTCAGCCTTGTCCGAGGGAGGGAGGACATCACCTCCCATCAATTTTGTTGATTTCCTGAGACTATTGGCTACTGTAGGGTCTGTTTGGAACTAGAAATTTATGTTGCTCCTGCTGCTACAAAATACAGACTTAGAACCTGGCAGGCATTCCTACATAGATTTGCACACTGTTTAAGATCAGCCCAGTTTGGGAGAGGAAGCAATCTGTGTATTTTGGAAGCTTTGTCAGAATAAAACACACTTAAGGAGTGTGTGAGGCCAATAGCTACATGAGTGAGCAGGAGGAAGTCTCAAAGGTACAAAAAAGAATAGAGAGTGAGAGAAGTGCCTATTTAAAGATGCTTTGCTTGCAAGGTTGGATGTGAGAGGATCTTCTCTCCATAGGAGATGGCTCAGCAGCTGAGGGGAGTATAGTGCCAGGAAGTATGCTTTGTATACTCAGTGCAGAATTGGAACTACACAATCTACTGCATTACAGCACATTGCAAACAAAATATAGGGAGAGGCATTGAAATAAAGAACAAACTGACAATAATCAGAGGGGAGGCAGGAGGGGGGATAAGGGGGGAAAATGGGGGGAGGGACAAAGCCAAAGCAGGGTAGGATCCAGGGTGGGAGGTGGGAATGTGTGGGGTCAGGGGGGCAGTGGTGGTGGGAAAATGGAGACAACTGTACTTGAACAACAACAACAAAAAGAAAATAACAAGGAAAAAAAAGCACATTGCTAATTGCTTGTGGTGCTATATTGGTGTCAGTGGATCCTTTGCATTTGTTAGCAACATCACATCAATTGTGTTGTGTAGCACTTTTGTTTCATCCCTTTTCTATTATCCCTTACCCATCTGGCTTTCTTCTTTAAGGCTAAAATGTAAATAATGTCACTTCTTAGTAGTGTAGTCAAGAAGAATGTCTGTGCCATTCATTTCCTACAGTTTATGCTCAGTTTTTACTTCTCTTTTTGATTAGCGGTTTGTCACCTCTAAGATAATGCATGCTTATCATATGATTAAAGAACTCTTACATTTTGATTATTTTCTGTTTTTTGGTATTAGATATAATAATTTGATTATGATAAGCAGTGGGAAGATGATAGGTAAAAGTTGCCTACCAGAAACTTCATTTTTCAAGTTCAACAACAAAGAAGTATAACAGCCAAGTAATCATTAGTCTGAAGAAGGGAAAGAGGCACAACCCAGGATCATAAATCTCTAAGAGTAGGGGCAAGACACAGGATTCTGAAGCCAAGCCAAGATGAATGGGCAAGCATATCGGGCTGCCAGCTCTGCCTGTGCTCTTCAGGTAGAGCTCTGTGTAGCTGGCAAAAATACTGGGAATTTTTCCTAATGCTTTGTAAAAAATATTTTTATTTATATTGAGTGAGAAGGGAAAGAGGGAGAAAGAGAGGGAGAGAAACATTGGTGTGAGAAACATTGATTGGTTGCTTCTTGAACAAGCCCTGACTGGGGATCGAGCCCACACCCAGACATGTGTCCTGACTGGGAATCGAACCAGCGATCTTTTCCTTTGCAGGATAATGCCCAACCAACTGAGCCACACCAGGCAGGGCTATTCCTAATGCTTTTATAGAGGGAAATAAATAGACTGAGTAGGTGTTTTTCTCTGGTCCCACCTTTGAATAAAAAGTACTGAAATAGCTACAGGAGGGAAAGTCATGTAACAGAAACTGACAATAGGACTGACAATCAGAAGAAAACTTATCAGGGCTAAATGGATTAGAAGTTTTATTGTATCCCCCTCCATTGCCTTGCGATGCATTCTCTAACCAGGTGGGGTGACTTCTGATACAGGACATTAAACAAAGCTTCAGAAATGAGAACACAGTCCTGGTAGCTGAAGGAAGGTCGTATACAGTCTGGACTGAACTTTTCATCTCTCTCCTCATTTTCTTCCCATAGTTCACCATATCTATATGCCTGAAGAATACTATTTTATGCCTTGAAACTCAATGACACAATCAATACATATCTGAGTGTTGAGTAAACTATGTATATTTATCACCTATGACAGAATCCTGGCTTTACACAACCTCAAATACAATAAAGCAATGTCTGTAAAGTTCTGCATGAAAAAGGTGTGACTCAAGAATGATATGAAACCATGACAAAATTCAAACATAAAGAGCACAGATATTCACAATCATAGACAAATTTTGGTAATATAACACTAGTCAGGTTTTTTCCCCCACAAAGGTATTATTATAAAATCCAAGCATTTAAAAGATAAAAAATATGCTCAGAAATGGAGAAACTGTGATAAAAGACTTGGTAAGAACAGTGACCACATTTAAATGTACAACAAACACATGGGGATTATACATGTGTTTTCACATTATTATACATGTGTGTACACATTATACATATAGAATAATGTATACCTGTGTCAGAGATCTCTAGAACTGCCCTCCTTCTGGGTAATTCTCTGGAAGGACTCAAAGAACCAAGAAGCTCTTATATTTATGGTTATGGCTCATTACAGCAGAAGTTACAGAGTAAAATCAGCAAAGGGAAAGGCGCATGTAGCGAAGTCTGCAGGGGACCAGGCAGAAGATTGCAAGAGTCCTCTCCCAGTTAAGTTCAAGAGGATGTACTTAATTTCTCCATAGTCACGTGTGACAGCACAAGCAAAGTTTTGCCATCCAGAGAAGCTCATTGCACCTGGAGTCCGGGAGTGTATTCCAGGCCAGTTGCATAGGCATGCAGCACTTGTGTGACTGATTTCAGTTTCTGGTGGTTGTGGTTGGGGGAGGATCGGTACTCAGACTTGCTGCAAATCTGTCAGCTGATGTCCAGTTTTCAACAAAGTGTGAGACTTGCAAAGAAACAAGAAAATGTGACCTATTCACAGGAACAAATACAGCAATAGAAGCTGCCTTTGAGGGAGTCCAGATATTAGACTTAGTAGCCAAAGACTACACAAAAATTATTATAAATGTTAAAAGAATAAAGGAAATTTTGCTTAAACGATTAAAGTAAAGTAAAATAATAATGACTCATCAAATAGAGAATACAGAGGTCTGTCCAGAATGTATCCAGCCATACAATGGGAAAAATTGAGGTATTTACTGAAGAACATACAAGATACGTAATATATTTAAGTCTTTTATCCATTTTGAGTTTATTATGGTATATGGTGTACTTAAGTATAAGTCATGACATCATAAAATTTGTAGAGGAAAACATAGGCAGTAAAATTTCAGATATCCCATGCAACAATATCTTTGCAAACATATGTCCTAGGGCAAGGGAAATAAAGGGAAAGTAAACAAACGGGACTACATCCAATTAAAAAGCTTCTGCATGGCTAAAGAAACCATCATCAGAATGAAAAGGAAACCAACCTTGTGAGAGAACATATTTGCCAATGATACATTGGACAAGGGTTTGAACTCCAAAATCTGTAAAGAATTCATGTGACTCAACACCAAGAAGACAAACAATCCAATTTAAAAATGGGTAAAGGACCTGAATAGACACTTCTCCAAGGAGGGCATACAGAGGGGCCCAGAGACATATGAAAAGATGGTCAACATCACTAGCTATCAGACAGATGAAAATTAAAACCACAATGAGATACCACTACACGCCTGTCAGAATGGTCATCATTTATAAATCAACAAACAACAAGTGCTGGCGAGGATGTGAAGAAAAGGGAACTGTACTGTTGGTGGGAACGCAGACTGGTGCAGCCACTGTGGAAAACAGTATGGAATTTCCTTAAAAACTAAAAATGGAACTGCCTTTTGACCCAGTGATTCCACAGCTGGGAATATACCCTAAGAATACCAAATCACTAATTCAAAAGAACTTATGCACCCCTATGTTCCTAGTGGCATTATTTACAATAGCTAAGTGCTAGAAACAGCCTAAGTTCCCATCAGTAAATGAGTGGATCAAAAAACTATGGTACATTTACATAAGGGAATACTATGCCATAGAAAGAAAGAAGGAACTCCTACCATTTGTGACAGCATGGATGAGACTGGAGAGCATTATGCTAAGTGAAATGAGCCAGGCAGTGAAAGACATATGATCTCATCTGTAAGAGGAATCTCATGAACAAAATAAACTAACAAATAAAATATAATCACAGGCATGGAGATGTGGAACAGACTGAAAGTGACCAGAGGGGAGAGGTGAGGGGAATAATGATAGAAAGAATGGGAAGGGACTAGACAAAGAACATGTATGAATGACCCATGGACAGTGGGAACTGACTGTGGAAGCAGGGTTAGGGTGGGTGGAGGAGGGCAAAGCGGAAAAAATTGGGACAACTGTAATAGAATAACAATTTAAAAAAGAAGGTACAAGAAACATTGTACATAGGATAATGATGTCTCAGTCCCTTTCAAAATAGGCACTTTGGGTCCTCACACAGTTCTCTCAATCACCATCAGCTGTCACATCATATTTTCCTGACTCTCACTGATGGCCTGAAGTCTCTTCCCTTTCAAAGGTGATTTTAGTTTGGGGAAAAGCCAGAAGTCACAGGGCACCAAATCTGGGCTGTAGGAGGATTAAGTTTCCTGGGTGATTCGATATTTTGTCAAAAAATTGTTCCTGAGACATGATGCATGAGTAGGTGTGTGGTTATGATGAAGCTGCCAATCACCTGTTGCCCATAGCTGCAGCCTTCTGAATCATCCGAATAGTTTCTGTGGAAGAATGTTCAAGCTTAACACAAAATCTGATGCAGTTCATTGCTCTACTCACTCAGTCATTTTGAATGCAATGGCCACACAGGACATGTGCTCACTCAATGGTCTCTATGATCCCCACTGACTAATACAGTGAAGTGGTCATTGTTCATGCAGGCATGTTCCAGTCCACTCCCCTTGGCTGCCAGGTTAGATCGATGTCACACAAACAATTCTTGTTATATTAATAATCGTCGGACTTTCTCCAGACATACCTTGTGTTAATAAAGAGACTATGAATATAAATATACATACCCACCCACATACAGATAGATATAAATTTATATTTATATTTCCACTTTCCAAATTCAAAATTTTTAGTTGGAGAAAAAAATATATATTTGAGTTGGCAAAAGCAAATATCTGCAAACTTGAAGACAGATCAATAGAGATAATCTGATCTGAATAGAAGAAAGTAAAATGAATGAAGATAAATGAACAGCATGCCAGAGAAATGTGAAGAACCATTAGGTATACCAACATATGTATAATAGGAGTACTGGAAGGAAAGGAGAGGAAGCAACAGAAAAAATATTTTAGAAATTGATGACTGAACATTTGCCAAATTTGAAGGAAAACACCAATCTACACGTCAAAGAAGCTCATTGAACTCCAAGCAGGATAAATACAAGGAGATTCACATCTGGACCCTTTACAAGCAAAATGGTGAAAGCCAAACGCAATGAGAAATTTTTGCAAGTATGAACAGAACAGTGACTCATCTGTATAAGGGCACCACAAGAAGATCAACAGATGATGTCTTTGCAGAAACTATGGCAGGCACCAGCAGAAAGACAACATTCAAAGTACTGAAAGAAATATAATTGTCAACCGAGAATCTTATATCCAACAAAGCTGTCTTCCAAAAGTGAAGATAAGCAAAAAGACATCCCCAGGTAAATAAAAACAGAGAATTCATTGCTAGTATACCTGCATTATGAGAACTACTAAACAAAGTTCTTCAATCTGAAAGGAAGTGAAAACAGTCATTTGAATCTATGTGAAAACATGAAGAACTTCAGTAAAGGAAATTATGTAAGTAATGATAAAAGGCAATGTAATTATGCATTTCTTTTTCTTTTCTTAAAAGATTTTAAAAATTTCATAAAACTATCTATAAAATTATATTGTTGGGCCTGTAACAGAATTGTAATATATTTGACAACAAAATACAAAAGAATGAAGCTATGCTGGAGAAAAGAAATGACACCAGATGATAACTTGAATCCACAGGAAGAAATGAAGAGAGACAAAGATGCTAAATAATAAGCTTCATTTAAAAAAAAACTTTATAAATATACTTTAGCTCTCCTGATCACTTGTTAAGAAGACACAAGTTTTTATAAAGCAAACATTACAATAGTGTATTGTTTGTGACGTATAGGCATGATGTGAATAAAAATAATAACAAAAAAAGAAAGAAGTGAAGAGAACTATATAGGAGTAAAGGTTCTGTAGCTTACTGGAATCAAGTTAGTCTAAGTGTAAAGTAGATTTTGATAAATTAAGATGTATGTTTCAAGCCCTTGAGTAACCACTAAAGAAGTAGCTCAAAAATATGGTTAAGAGTCATTAAAGGAATTAAAATAGCATGCAAGAAAATACTCACTTAAGACAAAAGGGTAATAAAAGAGTAAAGAAAGAATAGGAGAACTGTTTAAGAACCATTGTATAAGCATTCCATGATGTGGTCTGTCAATATTCAGTAACCCTAAATATTGAATTTAGGTTATAGATTGAACAGCTTTCCTTTTTAGGCTAGTTTCCCCTCAAATTAAGTATTCTATTTGTAGTACTCCTCATGTTTGAAATCTTTTAAGCAAATTAAGATGAATCCTGAAACAGATTTTGTTTTGGCTAATTCCTATATCAAATTTTCTGCTTTATCGCACCCCCCTTAAAATGATCAGGTTAATAATAGAACATACTGACAGAGATACACATTGAGATACACACTTTATTTGTACCAGTAGCTGTTTAACTGCATACTCAGCTGATACTTATTCTCCGATACTACCAACGTTTATGTAAAGACACATTCATTTATGTACATGTTCTGGCACTATGCATATCCAGAGGGACACAAGTGGCCATTACTTTTGGAATGTATTTAAGATCAAGGTGCAGAATTAATTATTTCATGGCTCCATGAATACCCTAACATCTCTTAAAAAGGAGGGCCCTTATGTTATATATAGATGTGCACAGTAGATGGTACCCAGTAATGGTTAGTGGTGCTCATGATTATACAGACAGAGCACTGTGCATATTTATATATAATATATTTCTAGAAATGCATGTTTTATCTATGTTTATATAATTTTATATGTTCATAAATAATATAAAACTTTAAATAATGGTATCTATGTGTGTGTGTGTGCATGAACAGAAACAGACATATATGTTTACATACACAAGAACACCACACTCTGCCATGAAGCATTAAAGAGGGGCTGCGGGTTCTCAGGAAACATAGGCATGCTCCCATCATGCTCTCTGATAATTTGACAGGAAGGTTAGGTATACAGCAGAGAGAATCAGACTGCCCGTGTTCAACTCCCAGCTCTGCCATTAGTTAGCTGTGTGACCTGGTACCTATAAAATATAATAATAATATTGCCTTTTTTATGGTGCCCGTGTGACAATTTAATGTCTTTTTAATGCATGTAATGTCCTAGACAGCACCAAGCAAATAGTAAGCGCTCAATAACTTCAGCTATCATTATTGATCTTTTTGTGAGTTTGCTCTTTCAGGAAATAAAACAGTTTTTTTTCCCCTCACATCTGGAGCATGTGTTAAAATTAGATCATGCTTCCCATCTAAAAATAGAACTTTATCACATGTCTTTTATGGTAATGATGTCTGCAACTGTAACACCTTTATCTGTGATCCCTTAGAGGTTTCAACTCATAATGTACAGCTGTTAACACATCATGGGTATCACCTAGGTGATGGGTGCTTCCCAGGAATGAGTGTATTTATTTTGTCTTTCACGGACTTTTGAGTGTTATGTCCGTAGGGCGGGGTATGATGATGATGCAGGCGATTGTGAGAGCCTTCCCCGGGGTCTGCCTGATCTCTTCCTGTTTTGACTTCATGTATGCGTGAGGTCAGAAGATGTTCACTTCTTTTGTTCACTGCCACGTCCTCAACACCTGGAAGAGTGCCTGGCACACAGTATCACAAATGAGTACGTTGGAGTAGCTCATAATATAAGACCATTCACTTAATTCCCAGTGCCTGCCAAAGTCCATTGATTTTATTCCCATCTCAAATTACCTTTGCTAACTATTTATCAAAATATGCTAGATGATTCTGTTAGGTTGAATAATTTGTTACTATCTGAGCATCCTCCTTTCTTTTATGTATACAGGAGTACTGTTTTACCTACCTACCAAATCTGATGCCATCCCTTCTTTAAAACAAACCCCACCCATCTCCCAAGACCAGCTCAGACTCTCCTCCTCTACTCTACTCAATGGCGTGCCACAGCCTCTGTCTCCTGAATGCCATTGACTTTATTGATATATCTTTCCTGTGTCATTAAACTATTTTTATATTCCAGTATGGATACCTGCAGGGGCTAGGTCTCTCTTCAGATCAAGGGCCTTATCTGTTACATTTGTGTACTCTCCATAGTGCGTGTAGGTAGGTAACAACTATTTGGCAACAGCACATACTTTATGAGGACCTACTCAGTTCCTGATACTGAGCTCAATGACATATTGGTTTCTTAGGAATATGAATGATATTCTCTCCCTGTGTTCTCTATAAATGTTTGCTAGGTGAATGACTAAACAAATTCACATTTTGTGCAACATGCTGTTGCAAAACAGGTCCTAGACTTAGTATTGGATCTATTGGGTTAAAATCAGGCTGTATGAGTTGGGGATGATAACATCCCCCTCCAAGAGCCTGGATTTTCTGTTTGAAAGTAGGGATAAATAGATCCACATTATAGCATTAATTGAGATAACATTGGGGGAGGGGAGTAGAGAGGGGGCTGGTACCCAAAGTGCTTGGACAGCAGAAGGGATCAAACGAAAGTGAGTTTGTTTCTTCCTTTAGAAGGGCTATTTGAATAGAAGTAGAATGACTGGCTCCGAAGGGTGTCATTAGCTTTTTTGGTTATAACTCCGACTCTATCAATCTTCTTTGAATGGGCCCAGCAAATTCTTACAGTGCCTGGCCATAGGTATGTGACGGGGACCAGACTCTTTCCTCCTTCTAGAAGTCCTCTGGCAGATATCTATTTGTTCGCAGTGGTGCTTATAAGCTGCTGCTCTCCTTCTTGTCCTTGTTAAATGTACTTACAGGATTCTAAGTTTATTTAATGAACTTTCATTTTATCTATAGCATACAGAAATGCATTTACTACTTACTGTTTGTGGGGGCACTTGCACTTTTGCAAATTGCCTTCATATCCATTATTTCATTTGCTACTCATGACAAATCTGTGAGCATAGTAGGGCAAATTGTAGTATACTAACCTTTTGCCAATGAGGAAATAGAACCTTGGAGTCTAAGTGGTCTTCTGAAGGTCATGTCTCTTAAAAGTGGCCCTGGAGGTCTCGCAAACTCAAGTCACCTGTCTACAGACTTGGTGCCACCTCCATGCTGCTCTGCTTACACTGGAAGCAAAGGTAAACTGACACCCTTCACCCTAACAGTCTCCTCCATCCTTCTCTGCAGAGGCGTCCATCCTGAGTTATGACGGCAGCATGTACATGAAGATCATCATGCCCATGGTCATGCACACCGAGGCTGAGGATGTGTCCTTCCGTTTCATGTCCCAGCGAGCTTACGGGCTGCTGGTTGCTACCACCTCCAGGGACTCTGCCGACACCCTGCGTTTGGAGCTGGATGGGGGACGTGTCAAGCTCATGGTTAACCTAGGTATCGTATGAAGTACCCTCTGCCACTGTTTGGGCTTGTCTTCCCTTTCTTTTCTGATTTTCATTGGTTTGATTGAATTCTTTGTTTGTTTCTTGAAAGTTAGCTGCTCACCTCTTGTTTAATAGACCAAGGATAAAATCCAACAGCAACAAACACCTTCTCCTTGTTCCTGCATGAGGTTTTGATGTCAATTTCTGGTTTCTGACAGTGGTGTTTTTTTTCTGTTTGTTTGTTTGTTTGTTTTTTTCTTTTACTAGATTATTTGTTTTCTAAGTTTCCTTTCTTGGTTTTATGAAACTGTTTAGCTTTGTGTAAAACACGCTACTTTGGTCCATCTTTTGATCAATCACATTCTCATTAAGTCCAGCTCCTTGGTCGCCACTCAAAACAGTCAAAGCTGAGGGCAGGGATAGGGCAGGGAATGGAGGCAAAATGGGAGGGTGGGCTGCAGAGCACAAAGCTACGGGAGTAGGATGAGAAATCCTCATCTCTGGCTCCACAGTGACTATTCAAATGGAGAATTGTGCTGGTCTTGATGACACTGGGGTCTCCTGTATTTTCTCCCAGTGGAGAGCTCAGGTCAAATTCTGTTATCCCTTTGGAGAAATAATTCCATAAGTTGGAGCCTCTGACATTGTGGAAGGAGAATGTGGCTTCTGATCCCTCTCTTCCTTCCTGACATTCTTATCCATCATTCAACAGGCCTTTTTATAAAGATTGTTACCTCACACTGTTACTCACCAATTCCTCTAATCTTCATTTTTTTCTTAGTATTGAAAAATTATAATAATGTCAAATTTGTAGCTTTTTTGGGAGAAGATCTATTCTTCCACTGTAATTACTAATAACAAATACTTTTGAAATTCCCCAGCTATGGCCTCACATTCTCTCCTGCTTCTACCTTCTCGACTGAATTTCAATTGACCTTCTGTGGGGAATGGGGACCTCTTGATTTTTGGAGGCAAAAAAATCAACCCTGTACTTCTGCTAATTCTACTGAGTAGAAAGTCAGTGCCCTGTGTTGACAGGATTAGTGGGATAGCTGAGTCCAGACTTTCTAAGCCTGTATTTGTTTGGGTGTGTAGAATGTTTGGGTACGGAGCTTCTTGAAAAAGATTTCAGTGGAATGACTTGCTGGAGGCACGGAGAAGACACGGTGGGCAAACGTATGGACGAAAGACCATATGAGACCCTAGACGGCCTGGTCGAAAGGTGGGGTTTGAATCTGTGCCAGTCTTATCTATTTCCCAGTCAACTGGTCACACTTGGAAAATGCCTGTGTTACAATCCTGAAAATCTCGAGGACACAGAAGACTGTTTTGAGCAGTGGCTTGTTATGTCTTTTTACCCCTTCTTCCAATTTGTAGCTTTTACAACACTGTGCCCTTTTTCTGGTCCAACCTCATTTGAGTTCAGCGTGTCTTTTGGTTTTTCTTTGTTTGTGTACGTGTGTGTTTGGTTATTTTGGTTTTTTTTTTTTTTCTCTCTTGCTGGATCTCTGTTGTGTTGTTTCCAATCCTCCCCACCATCAGCCATGGTAAATCAAAAGATGGTATTCAACCCTTCAAAGGCCCAAAGCCTGCGGCCCGCATAGCAAACAGCCTTGAGAACAGAGCGTACTGAGCAGCCTGCAGGGGCTGGCATACCCCCATCCCCCTTCCCTTCCCTTCCCTGCACCATCCTCCCCACCTTCAGCAAACCAACAAGGACTGTTTTACCCAAAACCAACAACCAGCAGCAGATTGTCTCCTCTGAAAAACAGCAGAAGAAATAAACAAATTTTTTTTTAAAAACTACACAAACCAAAAAAAAAAAAAACCCCAAAACAAAAGACCCCCCAAGTATAACTTCCTAATAGCTCACAGACAAAGATGATAAAGATAATTTTTACTTATGCATCTGTTTCAGATAAGACAGAGCCATAGATACAAGGATGATTCAGCCACAAAGGGTTCTGGGGAAATACACGTGGCCTTAAAACAGGCAACTTCTTTTTCTTTTTTAGATGTTGTTTTGTGAAGATTAGAAAGCCAACTATGACTGGTCTCACACTTTAGAAGAAAAAATGGGGGGCGAGAGTAGATAAAATGGGATGAGGAAGAAGATGGACAGGTTCTTTTTCTTTCCTACACACATACACAGTTATGTAGTTATAGATCCTGTGTGTGTATCCCTAGAAGCATTATTTCTCTATGTCAACCTCTCACTAAAATCTGGGAGATGAGCTTTTCAAATAGAGTTTACTTTTGCCTTTTGGCTCCTTTAGGCACAGAGTCAAGGGCAGCTCTCCCAAGGTGAGACACATTACTGATAACAGAGCCCCTCCCTAGGGAGTACTGTGCTTCTCCCAAAGCAATAGTGACTGCTCTTTTCTCCGGAGGGAATGGTTCGCCACAGCTACTGGTTGGAATTCACTTAACTTTCTTTCAAACCTAACAAGGAGAACTGACTTTACGTTTCTGGAACTTGTTTCTGGGAGAGTTCTGGAACTCTTCATATTCATGCTTGGTTTGAAGCATCTCCTCCGTCCCCGAATAAACCTCTTCACGAAAGTTTTCTTTCTCACGAGCTCATGTTTCCCTTTCCTTGGTTATGGAAGACACATCTTCAAGCAGGGTGTGCATTCCCCTAGAACTGACTGCACATGGTCACTTCCTCCCCTCACTCCCTTTAAACTGCATCTCTGAGCACAGGCACAGATGCTATTCCAGTTCATTTCAAATTGACCACACACCTAATCTTATACTATAAAAGTTAGTGTATATTCTTCTAATGTGATCATCTCCAAATGCCAAGGTGATGAGGCTTTTCCAAGGGCCTTGCTTTCTGAAGCGAGGCGGGCGTGGTCATAGCAGGCGTGAAACGTGTCCTGAACACGTTTCAGCATGTTTTTAAAAGGTGTTAGCTATTGATCAATCATTTTTGGTCCCTTAAAACTAAGAGATAGAATAAAAATATTTTATTATGACAGCACATTTCAAAATTAAAAAAAACTTGTCTCATTTTAATTTCACAATAACTTTGGTGAGATAAATCAAGAAAGCAATCTTTATGCTTAGTTTTACAGATGTGAGACAAAGAACGATATAACTTTTCAGAGTTCACATAAAAAGCTGGTAGCGGAGTTGGGACTGGAACCCGTGTTTCCAAACTGTTAAACCAGCATGGGTTATCTGTTACCTTCACGGGTCAATACTACGGCTCAATGATGTGACAGTTTTCATGACTTCTAACTGCTTTTCATGATGGCCACCTTTTAAACATGCACAGAGAGAATCTCCTTCCTTCATAGCACCTGGCTTACACTGAGCCAAACTGCAAAAAAGAAAAAAAAAAGTCACTCAATGTTGGTACGACCTGGCCTCATTCATGGCCCTTTATAGTTCAATGCTTGCAACCCTTCTTCAGTGGTGGAGGCTTGCAGGGAGTGTCGTGCAGTTTTACTGAATTGCACTCAAATTCTCCAGATGTTCTCTCTCTGGAAACTTGGAATTGCTGACTAGTTTACTGTATGGTATGCATCATTGAAGACAAACAACTCCTAGAAACACTTGTCTCTCCCGTGTGGAGCCCCAAACTCTTCAATATGGGAAAATCATCATTTCTCCTCATTTACTCAAATAAAATGAAAAAGTAAATTAAACAAAATGAACAACGCACACACACACACACGCACACACACACTTACCCCTCAAGCACCATGCCAAGACTAAGTTATAGAGAGAACTTTGGCTGCTATGGCAGAAAGATCTAAAGGAAATTGCCTTCCCAAGCTAATTTCCCTGATTCACTTTTCATTAAAAAATACATCTTTGCTATTAAGACCACCCTTTCAGAGTCTATGAAAAAGGGCCTGGGGTAGATTTTTCTCCTCAAACCACTTATTCTTTAGGTAAAGTAACAAAATAATCCTTCACTTCTTGACTTTCAATAGCCAATTGTCTGCCATCTTGAAAGCTCCAAGTTCTCACATTGGTTTAAAGACCCTGTTCAGTTCAAGGAGCCCTTTGGGTCAACCCGGAAGGGTGCACCCAACACAACTGCTTTCTCCAGACCAGGTGGTCTAGGAATAAAATGCTCAGCTACACAGAAAGCAAAGGAGAGAACCACTCCTTGTTTACAACACTTGGGCTGGTTGCTTTAGGCTCACTCTCTGTTTCCCTCTCTCGTTACCATGCCCACACACCTGTTTCCCCTTTCCCTTCAGTACATCAGGAAGGGGCATTTCCAGTTTCGGGTGATGGTCTGTGCAGCCAGGAGCTGAAGCCCCACCCTTCCTCCCTACCTGCCTTCCCCTTCCCAGTCCCCTCCAGGGGCATGGCCTCCCCTGCCTGGTGATCGTACCAGTTGCTCCAGGGCTGTTTGCTCCCACTTTTCTGTTGCGGTTGACGACACATGACAAACCTAACCGCACGAAACCAAACCCAGATTTTTCTCAAGAGATGTTCTTCTGGGGAACAACTAAGCTTCCTGCCTCCCTCCTCAGAATGACTGGGTGTTATAAATTGCTCCTGTGTGGATTTCACGTAGTTTTCATTCTTCCCTGTCCTTTGCCACTGTTTCCTTTTTTAACTTGCTCCCTTTAACTGGTCTGAGAAATTCAAATGGTGGCATTACCCTCAACAAGTCCCCCGTAACTATTGGGTCAACCTTAGGCAGGAGAAGAGCACAGTTTCTGACTGTATTTTTTGCCTGTAACTTTCTTCCTTTTCTTTGTCATTTTACTGCTACCTTTTAATGTCCGACGTTACACAAATTAGTATTGGAATTCCCACCATCATAAACCAAACTTAGGTTCATCTGGGCAGCTTGGTAATAATTAGCCAGAGGCATTTCTCTAACCATCCTGCCCCAGTCCCCTGCTACTATCCACTGACTCTACTCGAGAGCTTTTATGCTGTGTGTCCATGACTCCAATCAGATATTAATAAAAACATAGATACCCTGAACTCTGGCAAGGAATACCTTGTCTGGTTACCAGCAAGAGAAAATTAGCCACACTTTCTTCCCTCTATTTCCCAGTAAAAAAAATAAAGCAAAGAGTCTTCTTCCCTCGAGATGCAGAATCACAGTGCAAAATAGGCAGGATGTCAAAGGCCTCTAAGGCCTCCTCCCCATGTACCTGTCTCGCCTTCTCCTTGAATGCTGTAGGCACTTGACTCAGTCTGAGCATTTGGGCAGGAAGACAGAGATGGGCTTCATGAGTGGGTTGGTCTGGGAGCCTTTGAACAATAGCAGACAACACAACCGACTGTGATAACATCACAACCCTCCCCCTGCACCCAAGCCCACCTCTCTAAAATCTGGGATGGGTGTTTGTGCGGTTAGCTGTTTGCAAGTGGCCATTTTATGACAGGAAATGACCAGGTGGTGTTAACCCTTTCCTTGCCTCTAAGGATCATGGCAAGTCTGCCGTTGCAAATTTCTATAGCATTTGGGGCCTGACCTAAGAAGAGGGTGGAGGGAGTTTGCTTTTAGAAAAAGAGAAAGGGTTAAATACTGCACTGAGAAACTTCATGGGCAGATTATTTAAAATGATACAAAGTGTCAGACTGATGATATATCTTTGGAATACTAATATAAACCTTGTGTTGGTGCTACTTTTAAAGATAAATTTTTAGGAAAATCAATTGTAGGTGGAAAAAGACTATAACCTGCATTTGGTGGGGAAATTTTTGAATAATTTCCAAGTTTAATAAAATTAATATTTCAAAGTCCATTTATCTAAATTAGTAGGATTTGGGGGGAATAAAAAGCATACTTGATGTCTATTGTGGATATATATGTATACCAGTATATATCTCTATACATATGTGTATATATATGTGTGTGTGTGTATATATATATGTATCCAACTTTACTAAATAATATACTGTACATATACACCCACCCTTAAACTTGTGTATTCTGTATATATATAAAATGGCCACATTTCTTGCGTGTGTCTGTCCCCGGAAGGGTGGACTGATTGTTTTTGGATGTCTGCAGCTGTTACCTTGAAGGATGCAATTTCATCTTTCATTTATTTTTCCCCATCTAGACTGTATCAGGATAAACTGTAACTCCAGTAAGTTTTCCCTCAAGTTTCATTTTGTTCTTTAAAAAAAGCAAAGAAAACTGACTTTATTTTGTTTACTGTTTTATGAGCTGTTTTTGGTTTGAATTATTTTGTTTTTCGACTGTGGAGTTGGGGGGAGCTGGGGTTGACAAGGTGAAGGGCTGGGGTGATGACCAGGGCTGGGTGTGGTTGCTGAACTGCGGCAGGTCCTGTCTTCTTTCCTCGCATTTGCTCTACAGCAGAAAAGGAGGAAAGGGCACCTGGATAATGAAACAACTTGACAATGAATTGAAATGGTAACTTGTTTGGGGGAAAATAGCCCTGGGGTGGGAGGGAGAGACAAAAAGCCTTAGAGCAACCGGAATGCACTTCTCCACTACCCAAAGCTTCAGGAGATGTGAAAGCAAAGTTCATGACCCAGAAGGTGGCTGCCAACTCTGACATCTCTGACTTTTCTTTCCTGGCTTTTCTCACTGTAGGGTTTTTTGTTTGTTTGGTTTAGTTTCAGGTTTTGTTTCTGCTTTTAGGAGGATGGGCACAACATTGCTCTTGGTGTTAGTGCAACATTCTAACCAAAGACTTGGCTCTTCAGAATGAAGAATTGCAGCCTATTACTTTTACTTCATCCGATTGGAATAGTTCAGTTCTTGGAGCAGGTTCTTAATAAGGTGAAGGGTCTTAGTAGGGTATAGGCTCATGCATTTCTTCTTCTGCCTCAGAAATGAGCAGTAACAGGAGTTGGTGAGGTAGGAGAATAGGAAGAGGAAGAGGAAGGATAGGTATCAGGGAAAGAATAGGCCTGCATGATAAAGGGAAGAAAGGAAGAAATATACTTTAAGTCCTATAGCATATTATAGTCATTAAGGTAATTAAATAACTTGCTAACTAGTGTAATTAGGGTGATTAGCTATCATGAATGTCCCCAAATTTCAATAATTCATCAAAAGAACCTTTATTTCTTTGTTTGGGCAAAGTCCAGTGCAAATTGAGAAGGTCTTCTGGTCAGCTTTCTTCCAAGAAATAATTCAAGGATCTAGGATTCTTTTATGAGCTGGGCCCTCACTTTGAAGATTTTTTCTTCCAGCTGCATCCATAGGGAGGGAAGAGTGAGCTTGGATGTTTATGCAGTATGTTTTATTGCCTTCCCTAGAAGTCTGACATCCATCAGTTCTGCACCTATTTTATTTGTCAGACATGACTCCCTCCTAAATGCAAAGGAAGCTGGGAAATGTAGTCTTCCTGCAGACACAGGAGGAGAAAATTGGATTGGTTGAGCATCTAACACTCAAAAGTATTATCTCTGCATTGTTTGCTTCTTTCTTTGCTAGGGTCTTTCTGTAGGAACAAACTCAGAAGATAAAATGATCCAACTTTTCCATTTCATTTACGTATTTATTTCATCAAATTAAATATTTCACAAGAGCTAGCTAACTTAACTTTTCTTGGGAAATGTATTATCAGGATGACAAAGTAATAAAGCCATATTCATTTCTATTTTGCAAATGTTCAGTATAAATTAACAAAAAAGACGTAAAAAATCTGTGTAAACAACTACTTCCTAAAGTAGAGTGCTTTCTGCTAGTTTTGCTGTCATTTTCAGTTAAATTGGGCAATGTCCTATTTTGCTGTGTATAAACATTTCTAATTAGGCAGACATTTCTCGTGGTATTGAGATCATTAAAAGCCTAATCGAAACATCCTTTTTTTTCTCCAAAGACTGGTGTTCTCTCTTTTTTAAGCAGCTTTATTGAGGTATGATATTCAGACCAAAATTCATCCATTGCAAGTCTACAATTCAATGATTTTTATTAAATTATAGAGTTGTCCAAACGTCACCACCACCGTATTTTAGAACATTGTTATCACCCCCTCCCTCTTTTCCTTACGTCAGTTCGCAGTTAATCCCTGTTCCTGACCTTAGCCCTGGACAACTATTGATCTGCTTTTGTCAATAAATTTACCTTTTCTAAACACTTCATATAAATGGAATCACTATAGTAGGTAGTCATTTGTGTCTGACTTCCTAAAAAAATTTGTGGTGTATCTATGGAAAGCTTTCTCTTTTCCTTTTGCATCAGTTTCCAGAAGGAGATAAGATGGATGGGGAACACAAAGGTAGAAAACCTCATCTGGAGTTGAATCTGGTATCTGCCATCAGAGACTTACGTGCAGAACAGAGAACTGAGGGAATCATTTGATCAGGATATCAGGACTTGATATTGTGCTCTAGCCATACTCTGTCTTATTAATTCCATCTGATCAGCCATGGAAACTCATCATTAAACAAGTTTCAGAATTCTTTCTCCTGGGAAGCAGTGACTCTTCTCCACAACACAGATACCAGCAGGTTTTCTGGACAGGAATTTTCTATTTAGAGCAACCAAAAGCAGCACAGAGAGGAAATATGTTAGCAAAGATGTGTTCCCAACTTTGATCACAGCATAGGAAGCGTATAACTGATTTTCATTCAAGATTTAGGTAAAGAGCCAAGACTGGATTTTGGAAATCACTTTTGAATTTCACGATACATGTTTAATGTGATAAGGAAGTTAATATTGGTGAGAGCACTGGAGAAAAAGAATACGGAGTGCCCACTGTTTGACAAGTGGTTGAATAGAAATGGAACAAAATAAAAAGTCCTTTCAACTAATCTAAGACTTTTAGTGTTGAGGTATATACATGTAGCCAGGATAATGTAAATGATACATGTTCTTAAAGACAACTTTAATTGTCAATTTGGAATAAAAACTTGGAATTGAAACCAAAGTGACATATTATGTAGAAGAATGCAAATAAGCATGACTGTAATTTATGAATCTTCTTAAAGTTTTAGAAGAAACATAAAAATTCAAAGACACATTCCTTTTATTGTTTATCTTCTCTATTCTCCCCACCCTCCCCGGCATTACTGGCACTCGGGAGGAAGAGTTTGAGAAGGCTGTGCAACTAAATTAGGAGAGAAAACAGGTCCAGGTGATTAGAACTTCTTAATCCTCTTCCCATGGACTCATCAGAATTCATAGTTCAACCTGTTACAGAATATCTTGAAAGTTCAAGAGATAAGATTGATTTGTAGCCTAAGTTTGAGGGGGAGGGAGTTTTCCTCTTAGCCCTCAGCTTTGTCTCTGGTTGTCATTTTACCGGAAGTCACAGGGTGTTATTGCTCAAGTTTCTCATCGGAGCTCCTTTGTTCCCTGGAAGGAGCATACTGATTTCAGTTATAACCAAGTTTGAGTAGAAGTTCATGATCTTCTCCAGTAATTTTTCTTTTTCGGAATTCTCATCCTTTGAAAAGTCAGTTAGGTAAGATACTGAATGACATCTATTTTATTTTCCTGTTTATCTGCCGCTAGATGTTGTTTGTTTAGGGAAATGGCTGTCTTCAAGGGCTTGTGCGCTGCTCTTGCTTAATGGAGAGAAAAACATGGAAAAGAAGGATGATGTTCCAGCAAGAAGAGCAAGCCACTGGCCGAAGCCTTCTCCTCCTTCGGCTTTGCTGGCCGGCCCTGTCTGTTCCTGTAGCGCAGCTCTCTGCTAGCCGAGGCTTTCCAGGAAGCAAAAACACTTCTAATTAGCTTCTCTGCCTTTCTCCCTTTTGGACCTTCTTTTCTCCAGTACTTTGCCTTCAGCCACATATCTACGATATACTTGTCATTCATTCCAAGTCTCACTACCACTGCCAACTCCTCCAAGGGTACCGCACCATATGTTCTTCTCTGGCCACTGTCACCAGGCATATATTAGAGACTGTGCAAATCGAGGTCTTTGGTTGGATCAGAGACGTTGCTGGGTTTGACTCCTCTGGCAGGAATAGTTAGAAATGTGTAATAAGGAAATTTTCAGCGTAGGGCTTTCAAATGGCAAAAGAGCAACAGAGTTGGCAGTCATCATGGTGAATTGAACTCCAGGGAAACCTGGCCCATTGCTAAAGAAAACAGGGCTGATTTTTGGAGAATTTCCAGAGGACACCGCCTGTTCCTATGGTTCCAGCTCCTTGAGGTGGGCAGTACCCTAGGAGGCGTGCTGTTCTGAAACAGGTAGGACTTTCTTGTTGGTCTCATGGGCGTTGGCTCACGTGAAAGTCTGTAAAAACGGTTTGTTGTCTTTTCCCTTGTCTGACTGTGACTCTGTCCTGTGACTTCCTACCTCTTACTTCATCCCTTTCAAGCTGTGTACAGTATGGCTTGAATGAATATAGTGAACTCATATTAATTAAATATGAGTGTAGCATGAATGAATATAGTGAACACATGTTAATGAATATCAGTCTTCCTGGCTTTTCAAATCTTTCCCTCCTCTAAAGGCTAATTCCTCTGCGTGTGGCCATTTTATTAATCTTTCCAAAAAAGGGTGTATATATCACATGGAAATTGTGTTTGTGTTTATGACTGATTATATAGGTATATGTAGAATTCACCTAATTACTTTGTTTTTTTAAAGATTTTGTTGATTTATTTTTAGAGGGGGGAAAAGAGAGGGAGAGAAAACATCAATGTGTGGTTGCCTCTCACACACCCCCTTCTGGGGACCTGACTCACAACCCAGGCATGTGCCGTAGACTGGGAAACAAACAGGCAACCCTTTGGTTCACAGACTAGCACTCAATCCATTGAACCACACCAGCCAGGCCCCCCCCCCCTAATTATTTTGAACTTGGAGCCTTACTAATTTATCTGTAGTAAGGTTCAGTTTCTTCCTTAGATGTAGAAGAGAAAAGAAGTAGAGTACCATACAGAAATAAATGAGCCTCAACACTCTCAAGTGCCACCATGTAGTCATTTGTGGCAAAGAGGAGCTTTGGTAATCTTGTCCACTTGCCATAGACTCTGTTATCATTGAATCATCATAGAGACACATGATCATATAAGAGCTATATGAAAATAACATCAAAGAATATGATTTCTCCAAGTCGTACCCCCGAAGACTAATAGTATTTACTAAATAGTTCTTCTCTTGCACCTGTTTGCCTAGTGTCTGGTTGCACCTTTCGCCTTAGCTTCTCTGCCTTCAATTTTTTAGCATACTTGATTTTCAGTGTTAGGGCAAAGTCAACATCGTGGTGGGGGGTGTTCTTGCAGAATTTTGGCATAGCTTGGTGAACTGCAGTTTATTATACTAGGATTTGATTTTCTTTCTGTGTTTTTCTCCATCTTCCCTCTCTGTGGTACCAGAAATGTGGCTTCATCTTTAGGCCTGGTTTATCGTGAAATCCCAGAACTGAATTGTTTGGCTTACTCATTTAACTCAGAAATACCTTAGGTCAACCAGGAAAGCTGACTTCATCTGTATTAAAGGTCTTTTAGGAAGGAAATTATAGAACCATCTCTGGTACCCATTCCAAGATTTGAATAACCATTAGCAGTCATTTGCCTTGACCATACCACTTCTCTTAGTAGAGATTTAGTGGAGATAGAAAATCGTTATGCAGGGTCTTATATGTGATATTACCTACAAACTACCAACATCATGCCTAGACTTTCTGTTTTCATATTAGATGATTATGTTCTACTTCAGCTCTTGAAACCTGAATACATATACATATATAATACATAATTTAGTTTCTCTTTGGAATGCTATAGATTTCTTGTAACATTTAAAATACATCAAGTGTAAGTTTATTGATAGCATCAATAATAGCCAGATTTGAGTATGATAATAGGATGCTTCCTATTAAGTATTTACTTATTTATATATGTAGAGTTATATTAGTTTCTTCTAAATAAATATTAATTCAAAATGACTTTATTTTTTTAAATAGTTAAAAATTATACATGTAACAAAAGGCAAACAAAAATTCTTCCTTTTATTCCCAATCCTAGTCCCTAAATTCTCTTTCTTGGAGGCAACAAAAATTATGTTTTTAAATATTTTTCCAGAGATAATCTGTGAGTATACAATATATAGTTATTACCATACGCCCCTCCTCTTTTTCTTCCTCTCCTTCTTGATACAATGTTAATACATTCTTCTGAATCTTACTTTTTTACAAAGTATCTTAAAGGGCTCTTCCATGGAAGAATATAAAGGTCTAATTTATTGTTTTTAATAGCTACTTAATATTACATTTTAATGGAGAAACAATGTTTGATTAACTCATCACACTACTAATATACTATTAAAATTAGATTTTTCTCAGCTTTTAACTACTACTAAAAGTAAGATTATGTGTATTTTTCTTCATTAGTCTTTGCATGCATGAGCAGTGATATCTGTTAGCTCTATCCTTAAAAGTGGAATTGCTAGGGCAACAGATATTACAAATATAGATAAATGTTACCAATTGCACTGCAAAGAGGCTGTGCAGATTTAAATTTCTATCATCGATATGTGAATGTTTCTCCTCACCCTTGCCAAACACATTGTATTATCAAACTTCTTATTCACCTCAAAGTAGCTCTTCAAGATGTTGCTGTGACATATTCAAACGAGAGCCTGTTGTCAGCCACAGATGCTTTTCTTCCACCCTTTCACCACTTCAGATGTACGTAGGAACCCTTGTCACTCAGAACTTCAGTGACCTCTCATACCAGAAATCTTTTAATAGAAATCTGCTATAGTAGCATTTTATATAATCCTTTTTTAGTAGAAAGGGGTATAGTAAAAAAATGACAATACATTATAGTACCTTTGTGTGATTTCCTCCTACAATCCTATTTATCTATGTTGGAATTCCAGCGGATAGAGGCATTTTGGTGCAATTACAAAGAGCAAGGAGGATTGAGCCAAACAGCCTGGGTTCACCTTTGTCTAATAACCATGAATGAACTATGTGTTTTTGGACAATTTACTTCAACTCTCAGTTTCCTCAGCTGTAATCGGGCATAATTACTGTATTTATCTCTTTGAGTAAGAATGGAACCTAGACATAACACATGCTGAATGTGTGGTGGTGCCGGTGATAATGATGATGATGGTTAAACTGTCACAGTGTTGCAGCTGAAAAAGAGGACCTTTCGAGCACTGTTGCTGTTCAAGAATGGATAGCCATAAAGTCCTAAAACTAGCCTTGGCAGTTTAATAGATGCCTATGAAATGAGATCCTTACTCTCTCTGGTCAGTCACTCAGGGCAATAATAAACTCTTCCAGGTCATCAGAGTTGATTGGCTTCTGCCTCGATAACATCACTGATAAGACTGTTGAGGAGACCATCTTTGGGTCCTGTTGGGATTTTTTTCTCTGTCTCAGAGCATTACAATAAATAAATACTGATGATAAAATGCAGAACTCATAAAAATATTTTGACTTCATGAGTTCTTTTGTCCTTGTGTTTGGACCCTGACATCATTTTAATAAAAGCTTACTAGTGTTCTAAAATGAAAATATTATCTTTAAAATGCACAGATTTGATTAGGTAATGCCATGTTTGTGACTTCAATAGCTTTTGATATCAATTTTGCAGAATCTAAATGGGAACTAAAATAAAGTAGAGTCAGAGAAATAAGAGTTTTGGTGGCAAGGGTGTAGATTTTGGGGGTGATTAAATCACCCCCACTTGTCTGTTCAGATTCCTTAACAAATTCCTATAGGGCTTTAGAAGTCATTCGATTCACAAGGACCATGGTAAGAGACTAATCCCCTTCCTATGAGATCTTGTATTTTGGTTTCAACACATTTGTTGAAGCAAGCAGGATGAGTCAATATGTAAAGAAGTTTACACCTGGACCTTTGGATAACCAAAATTATACATATGCCATACAAAGGTTTGTGGCTTAGTCCTTATCAGATCCATATGTGATGGCCAGAGAAGCAGAAAATTAATGACCATTTAGCAGTTAGAACTACAGTACCATCCATCTCAATTTCTGAGGATGTCCTTTGGGAACTGGTTAAAGGACACACTAACAGAAGAAATTTCTCCTTCAGTCACTTTAGCTCAGCCAGTTTTTTTATGTGTGTGTGTGTGATTTCAAAATGGTCTCTGGGCTCTCAGATGCAAATATATGTTACCTTTTAGTTTGATTCTCTTATGTACAGTAAACTCCTGACATGGAAAATTCCACTTAGGAAAGTACTTTACCATTTGTAATTCATTTGGATTTTAGATGGATAAAGGCATTGGGATTAAACACTCAGTTCAATTATAGATAAGAAATGATATTGAAATATTAAGTTACAAAGAAGTGGCATCCAAAGGACAATGTTTCTTCTCATGGAAGGAAGAAGCAGAAAAAATACCAGAGGGGAAAGAGAAAAGAGATTTAAATGGAAAACACAAGACCTCACAAAATCTGTAGACACAAGCAAAGTTACTAGAGTTATTGAACTCTAGGTAAGACTGCTAAATAAAGGAGTAAAATTTCTCCATCTGAATTTCGTAAAGAAAGGCAAACATGTTATCAATTTAGACATGCTCTATTGTGACCAATCAGGTGAAGAGGCAATATATAGACTTCTAGAGTTTCTGTTTTTTTTTTTAAATTATTGTTGTTCAATTGCAGTTGTCCCCATGTTCATCCCATTACTTTCCCCTGCCCTACCCACACCCTACCCCCACCTCTACCCCACCCCCACCTCCACATTCAGTCCCCCTCCACATTGTCCTGTTATCCTCCTTCCCCCTGCCCTCTGGCTACTGTTAGTTTGTTCTTTATTTCCATGTCTCTGGTTCTGTTTTGATTACTGGTTTGTTTTGTTGATTAGGTTCCACTTACAGGTGAGATCATGTGGAATTTGTCTTTCACAGCCTGGCTTATTTCGCTTAGCATAATGCTTTCCATCTCCATCCATGCTGTTATGAAGGGTAGGAGCTCCTTGTTTCTTTCTGCTGTGTAGTGTTCCATTGTGTAAATGTACCACAGTTTTTTGATCTGCTCATTTACTGATGGGCACTTGGCTATTATAAATAATGTTGCTATGAACATTGAGGTGCTCTCAATCATAGCCAAGACACCGTCCTTGTTGTTATTAGTTATGTAGTTTGTAGGTCTATACATACATATAGTGGCATCTTATGTTGGCATAACCTAAAATTTTCATGTTGCTGACTGCCATTGCATGGTTTGCATGACTTAAAGCTGCCTTGAACGTGTTATATGCTCACCAGATAAATAATTCAGATGATGCAGTAATGAAATGTACCCATTCTTCTACCTTAATTATTTATACAAATACTCTTGGTAATCAACCCAAGAGGTACAGTCCCCTAAATGTAAATCACAACTTTTTTGTCTTGTTGTCATTCTAAAAGGAAGATCATTAACTGAAGAGTAGATTTATTCTCTTATCCCTAATAATCAGAAAGAATATATATTTCTTCCTCTGTTACATGAGGGGTTTTAAAACAAATGAACGTTTTCATGAAGTCTGATTTGGCCTGGTTCTGGTTGGAGTCAGGAAAATTCGTGAAGTAAGATGAATTTGTGTATCAGTGACTATTTTGTCACTCTTCCTTGTTCTTCATTCTCTAATTCCAAGAACATTTCCTGAGACTTAACTGGGTTCCAGGTGCTGATGTCCATTTTAGGGATTCATACTATGGATTTCCAAGGAAAATGCAGAAGGAATCCTCATTGACTGGCACCTCTGGCGCCATTTTTTTTCCATTTTCTGTTTCTCTTATAGAAGCTGGATCTCAGATGCATGCATTGTTTCTAAAATCCGGGCGAGGCTCTCATATATTTTGTTCAGGGATGGTTTATTTCAACATTCAACTGAACATAATGGTTTCTTTTTTTCACAACAGATGTGTACTCTTTGTATTCAGGCCCTGCACACCAATCTTACCCAGGTCTTTCCCCTCATTTCCCGCCTCCTGTTTTGGCCTGCCCTCCTCACCTGCCTACCTGCCTGGAGCAAAAAATGCAGCCTGTGCTCCTGCTCTCCTTGCAGTGGCTGATATTTTAGGCACCGCAATTTTGCATATAAGTGCTGTTTCTGTTTTTCCTTCTACTTTTTTTTTTTGAAGATTTCTTTTTGACTCCAATCCATTTTATTTGTCTCATTGCCACAGTAAGATGTGCAAGGTGAAGAGTTCAGTTAGTATTAGTGTGAGGCAGAGTTTGTATTTTGAGAATTAGGAAGGACCACTTTATGACTGAAGTGTAGAATGTGCAGTCACCATTCGACAATTATCAATCAAAACTCTCCATTTCTGTTTGGTGCCAAGATAAATGCACCAATGGATATACTTCCCTTTCATTGTATATATCATATCTCAGCAGGTTTCCCCCATATATCACAGAGGAGAAGATTTTAATCTGAATTCTAGAGTTTCTGGAATAATTGCCCACAAAGTGTAAGTCTCCCTACTGAGTCAGAGCATCTCAAAAAATATAGTTTTTCTCAATTTTAGAATCAATTTTGAGAAGAAAACATACAAACCAGAGGATGTTGCTTCTAAAAGAAATGGAGTATTTTTCTGCCTATTGTATTCAGTGATTAAAATCACAAAGCTTTCTAAATCAGTTATTTAGAAGTTACAGAAATAAACCTTAAAGAGATTTGTACATTTTTCTTCTAAAAATGAAGTTGTTTCAGGGTAAATCTAATTATATAGAAACTGTATTAAAAAATTATGCTGTTATTCCCCAGAGCCTCATGCCAACCCTTTGTCAGCATCGGGTTCCTGATGGTGGCGATAGGAAGGGCCCTACTTAGGGAATGGGGAGCAAGAGAGGGAACCAGGGGATGGAAGCAAGAGGCATGGTGTTTAGTTTTAGTGATCTGAGTGGCTGAAAGTATACTGCAGTAGAAAAATGTTAGAAGGCATACATGCTCCAAAAGAGACAAAATGTCATAGAGATCGTGTGCCCTGAGGCAAAGTCTGAATGGTTATGAGCTTAGGATCCTCCCTGTAGGCCTGATGGAGCACATTTTAAAACATCAGCATACTATAAAGGGGGAAACCAAGGCTTGTGGAAGCCAAGTGCATTGCATAAGGTCTCAGGGTGATGAGTGGCAGGCATGAGTCTTCATAAATTTCATTTTCTGATTCTTAATCAAATGAGTACTCTTTGTCATGTAAATGAAGCCATCCTTAAATGATGGCACAGGACTTTTTTTTCCCCTTTAGAATTATTTTAAAAGGTGGGAGTGAGGAGCTGCACACATACCAAGTAAGGAAGGATGTTATGACCTAAATTCCTGGGTGTGGGGTAAACAGCAATATGAATAGAAATAAACTCAGTTCTGCAACCTAGGAGATGATAGAGAAAAATGAAACTGGTGTTATCCACAAGTGCAGGTAGGATAAAGTCTAAAGCAATAAACAGAGGGCTACTCCTCTGTCCCAGAGGTAATAAAAAGTGAGAAAATTAGAAACGTGAAAGGTAGAGAGAGGCCTATTTCTTTCCTCTGACTGGTTTTCCTGTGACATTGTGTCAGGAAGCCCTTTGCCTTCCTTCCCTCCCCAGAACCTGCGGGGGAGGAACCACCCCACTGACCCCAATGAGGGTGCCCGCAGGTGGGGGTGGGGTGAGAGCCGCAGAGACAGAAGGCCAGAGAGGAGCAGAAGCAGCAGAGGGCAGCAAACACGTGTAGGCAAGGAAGGCAAAGGCAAGAGCACCCATAAGCACTCTTAATGGAGCGGCATGTGCGTAACGTGCTTTATCGCTGTAGGAGAGTCCTGTATCTTTTTGACCTTACAGAGACGAAGAGATCACAATGGAACATGAAGACCATCTGATAAAGCCATTGGACTAGGGGATGGCTAGGGAAGGATTACCATCTCCTCGTGAGAAGAAATTGATCGTTGAAATTAGACTCACCTACTTGTCAGTATTTGGAATGTTCAATTAAACTGTTCACTTATTGTTATTTACAAGCAAACTCCCTTTTGATAAAGAAATCAATTAAAAGAAAGCTTACTGGTTGTCAGAAGTAGAAACACCAGATGTTGTACAACCCTATGACTAGGTAAGTGCCCTGGTACCTATTTATGACTGAGTTTATCCACACCCCTCCATACCTGGTAGAAAACAAAGGTGAGAATATCATTTAACATTTCTTTTTTTAAAAAATATTTATTTATTTATTTATCTATCTATTTATTCTGAGAAAGAGGGGAAGGAAGGGGGAAAGAAAAGGAGAGAAACGCTGATGTGAGAAACATCCATCAGTTGCCTCTCACACGCCCCCACCAAGGACCTGGCCCTCAACCCAGGCATGTGTCCTGACCAGGAATCAAACCTTAGACCTTTTTTTTTTTTTTTTTTTTTTTTGCAGGACAATACCCAACACATGGAACCACACCAATCAGGGTTCCTTTAGCATTTCAAAGGCATAAACATTGAACAGTAAGGAAGATACTACCCTTTTCTTTCCCCTCTCCAAATTTTTCCCTGGACCCTTTTTCTGCTTCATCACAGCAAAAATGGGTGCTGCTACAAAGGACATTTACAATAAAATTTTTTGAAAGCCTTTGCTAGTATATAAAGTACATCAACTTCACATATGGTTACTAATGATAGTAAAAACAGTAGCAAAGATAGATTGTTTTCTGTGGGGGGCTCCACCCACAGGGCCCCCCCCCACCCTGACCACCGTAGATGAGAATAAGTCTACCAAAACATGATCTGCTTGGGGAGGACTGGTGGCCAATCTCTCAAAGGAGAATGGTCAAGAGCCCCTTCCTCAATGGGCTTTCATTGGGTTCGTTTTGCACAGGAATACAGGTAAAGGTCATTAATCATTATCAGGCTGGAAGGATCCAACAATAGATAATGTACAAAGAACTCTGAGGGCTTACTTTGAGTCAGGGTCAGATAGCTAAAGAGCTATAAAACTTTGATGAACAAACTCACTTCTTGCTTGGACTCTTATTTAATTGAGAGCATTCTAAACAAAGCAGGGTTCACATGATTTTACGTATTCTTTCTTAGGTCTGATCTCATAGGGAACCTGCCTTTTCCAGCACAGGGTGGTACCCAGCACCAGCATTGTTTCAGGCTTAAGGCCTTGTCTCAGGTTTAAGTCAGGCAGAAGAAGCAAGGCAGCCAGGAGATTATGAGGCTTCTTGCAGACAGAATGAGGACTCAGGTTATGTCAAAGTTGAGGGTCCATCACCCTCTTTTGCTATAGCCCCCCAAGTCCTTCCTTGGGGCCTCCATGTGATTGTGCCTGTCTTAGGTCATTACCCCCTTAGGGAATCTTACCCGTCATTGGCTAACCGATCAAGCATTGGGGGCCAGTTGTGGATGAAGTAAAAGGAGAAAAAGCGGTGCCCCTGCCAGGGAGATAAGCCTTGTCTCCTTAGTGGCTTATGGTCCAAAGGTCACTCTCTCAGCCTTAGCCATGGCGGGGTTACAACTTCTGAAACCAGGCAGGGCGGTTCCCAACAGTTTTCTGTATGCCAGGCCCTTGGGATGAGTACTTTGTGTGCATGATTTGTTTCATCACCACAACCTTACAAGGTAGGTGCGAGTATCTGCATTTTAGAAATGAGACTCTGTGCCACAAAATGTTTTGCCTAGCCTTGGATTTGGTCTGTTTGATCCCCAAGCCCCTGTTCCCCACCACTGCATGCATTGCCTCATCTGCTCAAATGCTGGAGTGTTGATACTAAGGAAAAGTGCTGATGGTCCTCACAAAAGACACCACTGGGGGCCACTAATAAGTCCTACTTCTTTAAGTTGTCTTTCTGTAACCTTGACCTTTGCAGAGTGAGGCCTCCTGAGCTCAGCTCTATAGGAATGTTAGCATTCCATTCCTGTTCATAACTAGTCTCTGAGGCACTCTTTAATTATATGACTGAAAGGCACTTGGCATTTCAGGATGCATAGAAAGAGGATGAATTAGGAATTATCACACAGGCACAGAGACGACTGCTAAGAGGAGGGTAGTGATAGAATGCCATACCTGACCATTGCTGAGTCACCCTCCATGTGCCCCATGCTTTGTTGGCTTTCCTTTACGATGTTGGCATTCCCTTAGTCTTTTGTCTCTTTTCATTATACTGTAGTCCTGTAGTCTTAGCACACAGAGTGTGGTTACCCCAGGTCCCCACGTTCTCTCATACCTCTGTTCCTACACCCATGCTTTATGTTATGGACTGTATACCCTTCCTTTCTGTATCTGCCTAGCAAACTGCTGCTCATCTTTCATCACAGCTCAGGGGTCACCATCCACGTGAAGCCTTTCCTTCTCCCTGCAGCAGGTGTGTCGACCTTAAGTTCCCGTAGTTGAATGCACATCTTTCAGGACTCTCATCCCACTTGCATTGCTCCATTTGCTTACATGTGTATCACCTGAACCAGTCTCTGGACTGACTTCTCACATGTCTATTCATCATTGTATCTTCCCACATTAACACACATTTATTGAATTAATTACTAATGATAAATTTAATGACTTGAAACTTTGGGTCACAGGAGAAATCTGCATGGATGAATACAAATTTCTTCGTAAAAGGAAAATTACTCCATATTTATGAAGGGGGAAATGTCAGCAGACCAGATGAAAATACCATAGATTACCATGATAAGGATGCTTGTCTCACTCCCAAGGAGAAATGTGTTTTCAGAAACCTTTACTTAATACTTACCATGTTAAAAGGCTAACACTTAATGAGGAAATGTGATTGAAAGCAGTCAGATCCTTCTTTTACCTACATGTAGTGATTCAAAGAGACATTCAAGGCCAGATTACTTTTCGGCAGTAATGTGCTGTATACGTCAGTTTTATGCCTCACCCACCTCAGATAGAAATCTATACCCATTCCTGTATTATTTTTCTAAGCCTCCGAGACTGCAAACTGGTCCTAAAAAGTGTGAGGAAGATGACTTGGAGCAGAACAAAACAAAATAAAATCAACAGCACAAGTAGAAGCGCCATTTGGTGGAAGGACCAGAACTCTTAGGTTCGGCAAAACCTGCACTGCTACTCAATAGCCCTTGGTCCTCTGCTGACTTCTCTGAGCCATCGTTATTGGTAATAGCTATAACATCATTTGATGAAGAAGAAAAGTATCTGAACAGAAGCCTAGCTCCCAACCATGTGGTTTCCATCCCAGCATTTTTAAACAGGCCCCCCAAACCACAAACACTCTTAAGGCCCACCCACGTGTCTTGCAGCTTGAATTGCTCGTTGATAATTTGAACTTGTAACAGTAGAAACCAGTTTCCCCAGGCCTCCTGGGTACTCGCCTAACCTTTCTGAGTGGTCAACGGGAATTGCTCCTTCTATGAAATGTTTTCATAGGAGGCAGGATAGGAATCAGTGTTTGAAGAAGCCGAGTGTACCCAGGACAGCATCTAGAATTTTAATGGAGGAGTTTTGTGGCAGCTGGTTTAGAATCTTGTGTGATTCTAAATGAATGTAGGGCTATTTGACTCACTCCAAGTAAGGTCATATTATTAAGAGTGAGGATCTTCATCTACTAGGTCACAGGGACCAAGGGTGCAGTTTAATCCCAGAGGGGTTAAGCCATCCCTGGTAAAGTTGAGTGGTACAAGTGGCATGCTTTCATGTGCTTGGGCATGACGAAATACATGCAGAAGGAACAACAAAATGGTCAGTGGGCCAACATTTAATGAGCACTTATTTTTGTGCCAGATAATACTTTCAGTTTTTTACATTTGTATCGTATCCTGTCATCCCCACAACAATGATATGCAATAGGCAGGACTATCTACATCATTTGTGGGGCCTAGCACAAAATGCAAATGCAAGCCCTTTGTTCATAAACAGGAAAAAAGCTTTTTCCTGTATTTCACTGTCTTTCTCTTTCACATCAAACTGTCATGTTGTTCTTGGTTTTCTTTTTCCTTTTGCAATCTAATGGGCTCCCTCAGGCATGGAGGTACTTATAGGGGGAGTGCAGACCCTCCCAGGCACCCATGACTGCATAGCAGCTGGGTTTAGGAGGAAAAACGAGGGGCCAGGAGTTTGTCCTGGGGAGGCAAGGCCACTCATGAGCCGAGGCTCCCATTGAACACTGCTTACAAAACACAGATTCAAAGAGAAAATTCTTGTGATTTTTAAGACAAAGACTGCAAAGCATTGAATCCCTTGCACACGGGGCTCTGTGTGACTCTGCTGGTTGCTTGCCCATGCTGCTGGCCCCGGAAGTAGACTGTTAGCATCTGAACTTTACAGGTGAGGATACTTTGCCTACCAGAAAGAAGATTTTTTTAGTGGCATCTTTTTCCACCACATAACTACTAAAACATACATACTGTGGCTATCACATTCCATGTGGCTTGTTTAAACTTTTAGTAGACTTTTAATGCTGCATTTTGTAAATTTGTTACCATTCCTGGCTGTCTTTCCTCCGGGCCAAAGATAAATTACGAATCCTGTGACCTGTCCTCTCTGTAAAAGTTTGCACAGTGGCATAAACGATCCATCACATTTTCTTGGCCAGGGGAAACATGCCTTATTTTTGAATGTTGATATTTACAGGACTGAAGTCGATGACTGGTATAATTTTGTTAGTAAAATCAGTTATCCCTGAGGGGTGTGATCAATAGTCACACATGCCTATGATATGAATAACTTCACTTCCCTTTCTCAGGGATTATCTTCTTCTGGCTGTGAGTGGGAGGTCAGAGACCCAGTCCATTTTAACTGAACATCAGCCTTCGAGAGTCTGAATTACCATTTGGTTCTATAGTGGATCATCAGCAACGAGAAAACAGAATTTGAACATTATCACATTAATGCACCTTTGCTGCAGAAATCCCTTGGGCTAACGAAGAGGGGAAATAAAAGAAACACTCCAGGAATAATTGACCATTCGCCATTTTTATAACAATACTGCCCAATGTCTTGGTGTCTGTACTTACCTTTACCCTCATCCGGAGATTAATCAAATGAGAATACCTTTCAAAGTGAATGGATGTTGGGAAAGCTGTTGGATTCCCATCAAATATTTTAACGGTAAAGCTCCGTGATTTCCAAGAAATTCCATAGAATCTTTGTAACAAAACAAGAGTAAATTGGTTTCAAGCTAATAAGTGAAAGTGAAACACTTGCTGTGTCTGTAATGACTGCTGCTCCTAAGGGCTTCCAGGTCATGCCATTGTCAGTGACTTGCTGGAAAGAATAATTTATGTAGGCTTCCGCTGAGCAGCCTTTACTGGCTTGTCTTGTCCCTGCCTCCCTTGTGATTTGGGGCACTGCAGTGGGAGCCGACAAGCTGAGCTATTTGGCTGTCTCAGCCTCATGGCCAGCTCTTACTCAGAATAATGTTAGGGCAAATACTGTCAGGGCAAATTCAGGGATCTAAGCTAGATTTCATGTAGTATTTGTATTCATGGAGAAGCATTCCCTTGTGCTGTAAATGCACTTTGTTCTAGATAACAACATACTTAATTGTGTCTGAGTTTGTCATCACCTTTGAAGGCACGTATTCATTCTCCTAAGGAGTTGTAATGTCCTTCCATTCAGATTGTTTTGTACAAAGAACTAGTTTTCTTGGACCCCCTGTAACCAGATTGGTGATTTATATCACAATTACCTGCAGGCAGCAAGTATTTATTGATGAGGATTTTATCACCTTTTTAGGTGATTACATGTTGATTTAATTTTCCCTTCGAAAACACCTTTAATTGATAGTTTAATTATTATTGATCCAAGTGCCACCAGTGAGTAATTCTATTGATGACAAGGTATATGTTTGGAGAGAGCTTATCTTTCACACTCATTCTCTTTTGGAGAGAATGTTGCTTCGACAAAAACAATGAAGAATGAAGCCCTTACTTAAACATTTATCTCATACATGAGAGTCGTTGACATTAAATAAACTTCATCATTAAATATTTCCATCAAGATGTGGAGACTTGGTGGTCCACTCTAAAAAGTCTAGGCAGAAGTTGGCTGACTTTTCCTATAAATGGCCAGATAGTAAATATTTCAGTCTTGTGAGCCATTTAGTTTCCGGCACAACAACTAAGTTCACTATCATAATTCAATTTTGCCATTGTACTAGTACAAAAGCAGCCATAATCAGTATGCAAACTAATGGGCAAGGTGGTGTTCCAGTACAACTCTATTTACAAAAACAGGAAGCAGGCCAGAGTTGGCCCCAAAGAGCCACAGTTTGCTGATCTTGGGGCTAGGAACAGGAGAGAGGTATATTTGTAGAAATTATGTTTGGGAAGCAGACTACTAAACTACCTAGGATTCCAAACTATAAGACAGATAGAAGCTTGGAAAACCTATTTATTAAGGTAATTTTTCTTCTAGGTGCTACTAAGGCAATGCTGAACAAGATCAATGCTGTCCCTAATCCTTGCGAGGTTTGCACTCCATTTGAGATGTTTGTGAACGTATAAGCACCTATATGCATCAGGTAATGCCTAATGCAACAAATAAAATTAGATAGGAGAAAGGAAATGCTTGGAAGTGGGAGGAAGCACAGCTTTAGACATAACTGTCCTGACACCTTTCCGAGATGACATTTGAACTTTGGACATTTGAAATGTGAACGATGAGATGGAGCCAGTCTTGGGAAGGTTTCGGGAAAGGATATCCTGTGCTTAGGCGTTCACAGAAGTCAAGAGCTCGTGTGGGGAGTATACTGGGTGTGTTTGAAGAACAGGAAATGCTAGTGTGCTTGAGCCGTGGCATGTGGGGCAGAGGGAAAGGGACTATTTGTTTTTATTTTGAACTGTCCCCAGTGGACTGACCTACAATCACAGTTATGTGTGAGTTAAGGAACGTACCTTGTACAAAAATTCATAATCATCCTTTGTTTTATTCTTTTTTATTCTCTTGGGGAGACAAATTCACAGATATCTGGAGTGTTTGATGCAAAAATATAATTTTCACAAATCCTAATCCACTGCTATTAAACTGACAGCAAGCCAGTGTTTCAGCTGACAGATAGTTAAACAAGTATTTGAACCATAGTTAAAGAAATGATGAGACCAGGATATCAGAGGTAAGACTTATAGGGTTAAAAGACCATGCATCAGGTCCATAGGCCTAACCATTTGAGTAATATAGAGGATTCCATAGTACTCCATGACCTTGGGTTAAGTTGGCTAAAACAGCTCAACTGTTAATAGTTTCAATAAGGATGCCCAGATGCCCCCAAACTCACCAGCTGATGGGATACTGTAGACTGCAAAAAACTGTACCTATCCCAAAGGAATCCATTCAGTTGTTTGTTGTTTTTTTTTTTTTTTCTTTAACAGAGGATGTTGTATCTGGTCCTGTATCATATGATAATTTTGTGAAGCTTTGGAAATAAAACTATTTTAAATCCATTGCTGTTTGGGTTGTGAAAACACTTATCCAAGGAGAATTGCTTGTATCTAAATAAAACGCTTTGAGTTAATTTGACTCAAAATGAAGTCCTTTGCCTCAATTAAGTAGAACTTGAGGAAATTGTTCTAACAGAATTAAGGCCAGCTCAGGGAAGTTAATTAGAGTGTCTTGCCTTGAAGTACAAGTTAGTTTTCTAGGCAGTGTGTTTGATAACAATGCTTCAGATGAATGCCAAAGAATTCTGTGTTCTATTAAGAATGGACTAAGACACTATAAGCAGTAACCTGTTACAACTCCAGGTAGCCAGCAGGAAAAGTCAGTCTGAATTAATGAAAGAACATGTCATGGATTTCTGAAAAAATAAAATTGCTTTCAAATACATGCAATAACTAGGCCAAGATGTATTTGTGTTGTGTATCTTCATCCTAGTAAATGATCTTGGAGAATACGTAAGGCTGACTCACTCCTACCATTATAGTTGGTTGAAATAAAATATTTCTTCCAAGGTACTTGTCACATGCTTAAAATAACTTTATTTTTATAAGAAATGCAAATAGGTTGGCCAAAACTGGTTTGATAACTAGTATGCTTTACGCGGCCATTTTTTAGGGATACCATAAAGGTTCCTGTTAGCCTAGATTCCGTTACAAATTCTAATTTGTGACTGATTCTGAATTAGTAAGTTTTATTGAAGTTAGAAGCATAAATGCAGCATCTATGCTACCGTAATAGATCGTTTCCAAAGATTAGTTGTTCAGGAGAGTGAGGTAAGAGATGATATTTTGTAACACAAGGTATTTTTTTCCTACCTTTTCTTAGCACAAGATATTATGGGGATTTTAAAAGTATTAATTTAAATCAGGATTAATATATCCAGTTTTTCTTGGTGTTTCATATGTATATCTAAGAATAACACTACATGCCAGGGAGCGTTAAAGAAAATTATTTAACAATAAAATAGTATTTGGTGAGCTCCACTTACATTTTTCTTCTTTCTAAGAGGACGTAATGTATTCCTTTAAGCATCCCGAATCTCTTCCCTGGGAGTTGGCAGCAGCAACTGTTATAAAGGGAGCATTTTTGAAATATGAATCTTAATCACACCCAGTGCCAAATCCATCAGAGTTTCCATTTTATGTGGCACATTCAACTTCATTATCTGACAACAATGAAATAATGCTATTTTAGACATCTGCGGAAGTTTTGTTGAATATCATCAAATGCTTAGCAAATATTTAAAACATTTCACATGCTCTTACACCTGGGAATTGCACATTGAAGAGTATTTCCTGGTTTGGGAGCTTTCATGTAATAAAAAAGTGAGATATATTCTTGGCCTAACATGGGAGTAGAATAAACTGATAACTTGCCTGACTGGCTTGGTATGTATCATTGTGAAAACCCCACTTAAGTAGGTAAAACTGTTCTGTCTCATTCTTATCCTTTGTTCAGGATCACATATAAAATTTATTTTTTGCAAGATGGCTTTCTCCTTTTTTTGGTCTTGAAATGAGAAATTCTTTAAAGATATGTATCTATTTCAGAAATTTTTTTCTAACTCAAAGGAGACTTAGCATTGCATCCTGAGTCAAAAATGGTTATTACATTTTCTGGCTGCATGTAATGAATGACACCTGTCAAATTGTTAACCACGGCCCCTTTAAGAAGTCCACGCAAGGTGTTGACGCAGTCAACCTGTCTGTTTAGTTTTTCTTGCTGTGATCCATGGTCCTCCTAGATTCCAGGTGTTACCACTTAGCTGGATGTTTTACTTTACAAGGTGGCACCCATTCATGAAAAACAGTTGTAATTACACAGCATTCAGGTATTCCATAATTAAACTAACAGCTGATTATAAGACGGCACATGGAATGAGAATTATGAGAATTTGTAACTAGACTAAGTAGGAAAAAGGTTATAGCGTAGCCTTTATTCACTCTGGCTGTTTGCTTTGGACAAGTCCTCCTGGTGCCTCGATGTGCAATAGTGGGTCACACCAGCTTACTTCTCAGTGGGGAAAAGAAGGAGAATGGAAGAGGAATGCATGAAAGCGTTCAGGTCAAAGGCAGGCCCTACTGTCAGCCAAAGTCATCTCCTTAGACATTTCCCCCCAACTTTTGAAAACCGATGGATCTCAGTTGTGACTTAAATAATATGTCAAATACTGGGATCAGAGAAAACTGAGTATTGTTACTAGTGTCCCTGAGACTCGGTGACTTTGGTGCTTTAGTGGGTGTAGAACTTTGGTCACTTAGCAAGTGCTGCTTCTGCTGAAGCTGCCCCTCGCACTGGTAGAGTTGTCTCCAGGTCTTGTCCACACGGAACTTACAATCTAGTTCTACACATGAAACAGCTCCCAGGGGGACAAATAAAAATAGTGCCCTTGCTGGTTTGTAACCATGGGGTTGGAAATGGCTCTTGGCCGGGTCAACGCCCTGCCTGCGCCCCCTTCCGGGCCTCTGTGCTGAGGGAGAGCTGCCCAGCCAGACGTGGCTGTGTCTCCCCGTGCTCCACCCAGGTTCTCTGTCCATTGTTCGGTAAATACAGTGGTTTACTTCCCTGCTCTCTCACAAATTCTCTAATGAGTACACCATGAATTGCTTAATGCTTCTAGTTATTTTCTTTTTCTTTTTCACCTAATATCTTTTGAGTGGCTTCTTTTTTCAGGAACTCTTGGAGCACCAGTCTTGCCAGCCCATAAAAGTCAGGATGCTCCAAGATTTCTAGTCTTGAGGAGTTTACAGAACATTTGCTTCTGCAGTCTTCTATTCCTGTTTCTAGGGGGGATCTCAGTGTATCTATCTACATTTTAGGCATGGCAAGATGGACATTCCTTCCACCAAACATTTGATTTTTCTTATACATCATCTAAGAAATTCAAATAATTCTTGTCACTGGTTGCTTTTTGTAGAGTATTTTAATATGAAAGGCATCAAAGCAAATTGGTCAAGAGAGAGAATGTTGGGTCAGGAAAACTTAGAGACATACTTAGAGGTAGCATTTGAAAAAATTCAAAGATCTTGATCTGTCAGGGTAGAGGAAAGCTACTTCTGGTGGTTAGAATTGTGGGACGTGGCCTTCTAAATCTGAAAAACAAAATTCAAAAATTTTAAAAACCTACTGTGTTCCTGGCACTTGGTCAACAATTTTTGTTCATTTTCTCATTTAGTTCTCTCAACGGTCCCAACAGGGAGGTATTATTGATCCTTTCTGGGGTGAGGAAACAAGTGTATCAATAACATTTATCTAATATTTATTAAGTACCCATATTTCTCATAATGTGGCTCTGAACAAGACAGCTTATATTTTAGAGACAGGAGGTAGGCGGTTAGCAAGTCAGCAAATAAATGGCATGATTTTATATGCTATGCAGAAAGTAACTGTATTCCCTGTGAGTGGGGGTGAGCAGCCTGGTCAGGAAGGCCTCCCCGGGAAGGGCCATGAAGCTGAGACCTGAATGAAGATAAGAGGCCACTTTGTGGAGGTGTCAGGAGAAGAAATTCAGGCAGAGGGTTTGCCCGTGTGATGGCGGAACATAGGAGGTGCGGGGCAGAAAGAAAGCTTATGCGGCCGGAGAATGAATGGAGTGTGGGGATAGTATAGTGAAAAAAGAGACAAGAGCCAGGCACAGTCTTGCTGATCAAGGCAAGGAGTTTGGATCTGAAGTTAAGAGCAACAGAAAGCTTTGGGGATCTTTTAAGTAAATGAGTGATGTGATTCAATTTATGTGTTCCAATGTGCCCTCAAGAGTTTGAGTAGTTTGTTCAAGGTGAGACAGGCACAAAGAGGAAAGAAGGGGAGGGGTGTAAATCACTCATGTGGAGCTCAAACCCAGGTCCTTTTTTCTTCAAACCCCTGACCTCCATGGTGTGGGGGAGCATGGCCACAGAGTGCTGTTTCACTTGAGTACCCATAATAAGAGGTTGGTATGAGCCCTGACTGGTGTGGCTCAGTTGGTTGGGCATTGTCCTGTAAACCGAAAGATCACCAGTTCTATTCCAGTGGTGCGCATGCCTGGGTTGTGGGCCAGGTCCCTGGTTGGGGGTGTGCAAGAGGCAACCGATCCATGTTTCTCTTGCACATCAATGTTTCTCTCCCTCTCTTTCTCCCTCCCTTCCCCTCGCTCTAAAAATAAATAAATAAAATCTTTGGGGAAAAAAGATTAGAATGAAAGATTTTAGACAGTGCTAACAGAGGAAAACCAGACTATAAAAAACTAAAGCTAAAGTTTCTATTATTTAAGAAAATTAGTTAGGGCCAGCTCCTGGAATCTGGGGGCAGCTTGCCTTTGAGTGGCAGGCCTGTGTGTCTCTTACAGTGCTGCTCCTTAGCTCACCCCTTGGGACTAGGTCATGGTGAGAGGGCTCCTGAGCAAAGCTTTATTTCTGAGTCCTAAGATGTGAAGAAGGCTGGCTAGTTTGGGTCTGCTGAAATTATTACTGAATTTTCTTCCTGCTTGTAGCTTGTCTAGCCACTGTTGAACTCATGAGCACATACTAAGTACAAAACACAGCAAGCTTTGGAAGGTTGAGGAGCAAGTTGTACATGAAATACTTCACCCTGCCCTGCTAAATCAACAACCACATACAGCATGTGGTTGGGGGGGGGGGAAGAGAGGGAGAGAATACTCCTTAAAATGTGTGTGTGTGTGTGTGTGCGCGTGTGTGTGTTAGAGCCTTCCCTCCCCTCCTGTGCCCTCCCCTCCCTCCTCCCATCCAACCCCCAGTCCATCTGTGAAGCCTGAGTTCTTATATAGGCTCTCCAACTGCAGACGCCCCAGCCTCAGTCACATTCTCTGTATTGTGTATCACTCCTACATCTATCTACTTATGTCAGTTGTTTACCCGTTCCCTCTGGCTGTCTGCTCTTTTGTCTCGTTTATAGATCAGTCAACCCTGGGCGTCTCAGGTTGGAAAGAGAGAGAGGACTGGAAAAGGGGTGCAGGAGTAGAGAAGAGCTGGGGACCATCAGTTAAGATGGCTCCAAAAATAGCTCAGCCAGGCTGACAATAGCTCTGCTTGCAGCCTCCTGGATGAGATTTAGGCACTTCATAAGATTCTCTGCTGAAAAGTATTCCACCAGCTGCTCCTGCAGTTGGTGGTAGCTGGAGGTTGCAGCAGTGGGCCCGCCGCACCTTTGGAGAAGGAATTGGAAGCAATGGGTTTGGGGCGTGTCAGGCTCCCACACAGGGAGACGAGATGGGTCAGAGCCTATAGAACTCCCCAGGTGTGGGGCATCTGTGTTCTTGTAAAACTATGATCTGGGCACTTGACATTCAGCTCACCTCGCCACCAACCCCACAGCTTTGTAATGAGCTGGAGGGATGTCTGATGAGAAATGTTATATTTTCCACCTACTGCATGTCTGTCTGGTACTTTGCTGCTGTAGCTAACAGTTTATTGTATACACAGACTCCCCCCTCCCCAACCCTCAATTACACCTTCTGTTGGGGGATTCAGCTACACAAAACTCTCAAACTTGTAACACTTTGGTCTTATCCAGGACTTTCATTTACCAAGGCACCTCTGTGAAGTTGCAGTGTCTAATACTGTAGTATAATAAGTGCAACTTTTGTACAGGGCTCTGCCCCTCAATACACTAAGCCCATGTCATGTAGAAGATGCAGTTCCTCACCTCGATTTGTCTAGCGAGGTGACCCTGCTTAGAATGAAATGATCTTGCAAGGCCCTCAGGATTTTGTAGCCAAATCCCCTCAAGCCACTGAACCTCGAATTACAGTGATTTTTCTTGCATACTCATTCTCCCCGAAAGCACCGCGGAGGTGCCCTATACTTTGCCCCATTTGTGGTCTTACTCTGACACACAGCATGCACCGAATCAATTTTTAAATACCCCTTCCAAAATGTGTCTACTTCATTAAAAAATCCTTAAGTGTTTTAAATTGCAAGCATTTAAAAAAGTTTAAATTTCTCAGACCAGGGAATCTTAGGAAATGAGCAAATCATGAACTAAAAAGGAAAAAAAAAGGAAAAAGAATGTCACTTATTCCATTTGTCATGATGCAGGGTGGGGGCAGAGGGCAAAAAAACAATTTTCTCCTTATAAATTCCCGCTTCTGCTGCTGGCTTGCATATGAATATTGTTATTGAAAAAGACTTCCGCCTTCTTCTCTGTAGGCTGCTCAGTGAGGTGGGAGCTATGAGGAGCAGCTGTATCACCCGAGTAAGGAGGGGCTGGCTGAAATGCAGTTTCCTCCCCTCGGTGCCCTGCACATCTGACTCACTAGGTCAAGAGTCTGTGTTTGAGTGAGTGCTCCCACTCAGTGATTCCGATGTAGGTTTTCTGGAGACCACCACTCCAGAAACCCTAGCCTAGGTTTCAGTAGAATATTTTTTTCCAAAAGTGGGTGCTGCAATTTGGAACCCTGTGAGAAGAAATTAGGGAAAATAAGGTGGCATCCTCTTGTCTTCCGAGACGGTTCAAAGGGCTCCAGCACTAGTTTATTTCATGCCAGGTACCACTGTTCTGTTTTAATTTGTTACACAGTTACTGCTTATGTAAACTCCATGTTGAGGTATGGGTGGGACGGTCTACAGAGCTTTAAAGAAAAGCAGGGACACAATAGACCATGATGGAGGAATGTTTGGGCTGAAGTCCTACTGTGTGTCAGGACAGACATTTCCTTGTTGCAACCCAGATACGACCCACAGTGTCTTCTGTCTGCAGCAAAGAGCTGTATTGGACCTTGAGTTCCAGGAGGTGGAGTCAGCGGCACCCTCCCCTGAATCTGTGCGGATTCTGTGAAGTCAGTGTTCAGGTTCACTTAACCTACATCGCCACCTCTTGTCCACCCTCATCCCTGGCTATGAAACTTGCTTGGGGGCTGGGCGGGGATGCGGCTGCGCTGTGAATGCAAAGGGAGATTGTGCATGATGCTCCATTTGCAATGGTTTATTCGGAATTACAGCATTTCTATCCTTATTCCTAAGGTCTCTCTTTATTTCAATTCAGAAGCAAATTATCTTCGGGTCAGAAATAGCCAAGTTCCGAATAAGATGAAAACAAATCTCTCTTCATCTCATCTCTGAGGCCCTCTTTGTTGGCTTTAAAATTTTTATTGATTTTGGGATCTAATGTTAGTTTTAGCTGTGAATAGTGGCCACTTTGGGCCTTTTCAGTGTTCCCGGCAGTTGTCAAGCTAATCTGTGGAAGAAAAGCTGAAAACGCTTGGCCCCAGTCCTCTGTTTCTTGTCCTTTGTATTCCAGCGTCTTTTTCCTCCTGGAGATGTTTCCTACTCAGGTTGAACAGGAACACTGGCCATTTCTCACCCTCCTCTGATTCTGTTTAAAAGAGCACGCATCCTTTGAGAAACACCTACTGGTGGTTACAGGTCCCTAGCTCTTGTCCTCTGGCTTCTCTAGGCCTGGAGATAGAAGCCATTGTATAAGTTTCGCTGGCTTCTTTCTTTGTTACATTCCATGTGTTTGTTCTTTATTTAATCTTGTATTGAAATACACCAGTTATGTGAGCTTCTGCCTTCAGTGAAGACCTACTTTTACATGTTGTTACGTCACAGGATAGTATTACAGGACACAGAGATTTGCATAGATGTAAACTCTTGCTCTTAGAATTTTTAGAAATAGGTTAGAAAGCATATTAAGTTGATTTCTTGGAACCTAAAACTGAATATCTATATTACAAGCCCAGGGGGGCTAAATAGAATTTTCGCTGAGCGATATTAGATATAGAATGATTTTAGGTATAAGTTAGATGTTACTGATATTGACTAGATCTTTGATATTAGATGTAGAAAGAGTACCAAGGAGAATAAAATAGGATGAAGACAATTTCCCTCCCCCCCCTTTCCTCTACTATGTAGGGTATATAATGCAGGTTTTATAACCAAGAATGAAGTCTTTAACTCTCTTAACTTTGTTCTTCTAACAAATTTTCTTCCATTAAAAAATTAAAAAGTTATGAAAGTACTTGTATATTTTATCAGTTCTTCATAAGGGCTATCTTAAACCATATTGTGCTTTTATTTCATGATAAGATTAATTCTTAAAAAATTTATGGGCTAATGACCTCACTTAAAAATATTACTTCATTCTTGTAACATGAATTCTCATCAACTTCTTTATTGCCTAGGAGAACATGGGCACATTGATATTGCTGATAACTGTATTTATAATATGGAATTGAAACCTTACATGTTAAATTGTAATATTAATAATAGCTACCATTTATTGAACACTCACTCTCTGCCAGGCCTTTGGCAAACACTGTTGCATTCATTAAACTTTGTTTAAATTTTCAAAATAACTCTTAAGAGGTCAGTACTGTTCCTTCTACTTTACAGATGAGGAAATTGAGACACATAGAGATTGACTTGACCTTAAGGCACACATTTAGTAAATGGTGGAACATGAACTTGAATCTACAGTCAGCTGCCCTGCGAAGTTCATATTCTTAAACACATGGCTCAAATTCATTCAGGGCTGAGTCTCTCTCTAACTCTTAAGCTTCTCTCTGCTCATTTTTAGAGTTTTGTTGTTGTTGAATCTTTCTTCCTTGGTTTACAGCCTTTTATTCTTTGTTTAGGAAGGAGAGGAACAGTACCTGCTAGTGAGTATGGTGAGTCCTTGTGGAGAAAAGGGGGATGCTTCCCTGCTCAGTAACCCCGTTCACATTTCCACCTACGGGCTCCAGTTGCACTGGTCAGCGATCGGCATTGCCTGCCCCTGCAGGAAGGACAATGCCTGCTCCTCTGTGAATTGCTTGTGGCCCCTCCTGTGCCATCGTAGCTTCGTCCAGGAAGACCTAGCTCTCTGGGGTGAGGGGTACCTCCCACCCCCTCGGTGCAGCTTTGTGGCCGTGCTTCCCGCAGTGACGGCCTGGAGACCATGGAGCTCTTCTCTCTGAAAATTGAATTGACCTGCGCATTGCTCTTTTCTTTCTAAACAAGAGTTATCATAGTTCTCAGACCTTTAGCTCAACACGTGGGATAGAGAAGCTGTGTTTCTTAAAAACGCTCCCCAGCCCATTTGTTCCTGGGCTTCACTCATCATGAAAAACACCTGCAGCGATTTTTTTGAGGGTGCAAGGAGATCCTTAGGACTGAAGAATGTTCCTTTTTCATAAGTGCCTCCAGGAGGATTTGGCGATCAATCTGTGTTGATGGAATTTCCTTAGTTTTTACAGGAGGGGAGTAAAGGAAAGGTTTGGCGCTCCAGGCTAGAAGACTGAAGTTTAAATCCTCTTTGCTTTATTTGAATTCTGGGACATAGCTCAATTCTGGGGACAGAATTCCTTTAAGTGGGTACTTCCATGTAATGTGCTGTTCAAGTAAGACGCTGGCTATGAGTTGTCCATGGGAGGTGGCCAGGTCCTTCCCAGGAAAGACTTCAGGGAATCAGGTGCTGGAGGTGGGGGGAGAGAAGGCTTTATCCCAATGACAAGAAGCTTACAGGCATCCTGTGCTCCATGCCCTCCAGCAGCTTCACTCATTGAACAGCTATCCGATGAGCACTGTGTATGTGTCAGGGAGGGTAGTGAGTGCTAGAGATTCGGTGGTGAGTGGACATGCTCTCTTCCTTCACGACGAAGCTTACTAATTAGCACTAGAGACAGACTCTGAAAAAAGTTAAGCTACTAGTGCAAAGTGAAAAACTTAACTTTCATAAGTTCTCAAGTTCTGCCACAAAGGGAAATTTCAATGTGCAAAGGTGACCAGAAGACCTGTTTTACTTTGGGGTAGCTGTGGAGTGTCAAGGACGGTTTTCCCAAGCAGGTAACATTTGAGCTGAACTTGAACGATGGGTAGGAGTTAGCTAGGCTAAGAGAGAGGGCTGTGCAAAGGAGCTTTGAAGAATTTAAAGTGAATGCAGCTGAAGCAAAGAGAGGGCTGAGCAGAGCGGCAGCAGATGAGGCTGGAGAGGGTCAGATAATTGAGGCCATAGTCAGCCGTCATAAGAATTTTGTGCTTTATCTTAAAAGCAACTGAGCTTGTGCCCTTTCACGTTGGCCATCCCAAGTCCTCAACCTTCTCACCTTTCCTGCTTCTCATCTGTCCACGCTCTCCACCTGAGCTTCTCATAGATCTGTAGCATCATCAGGAGTGAAGGTGCTGGCAAGCAGTGAGTGCAGATGGATTGCAAACCCACCCAGGGCTGGGCCTACAGACCACTGCTGAAGTAAGAAAAGGGATGCAGAGAAACATGTGTTCTCTCCAGGCTGGGTGCATTGCCTCACCCACTTTCAGGCTCATTGACCTCCTTGCCCACCTTTCTTTCCCCCCCTGCACCCTGTCCAAGGCATGCTGACCAGCCTTGTCACTCTGGCCGTTGACTTGCCAAGCTGAAGCAAATGGGGCCCTGGGCCTTAGGATGTGGGAGGGTTCTGCAAGAAGGAAGAGAGACCACGAGGCCTGTTTGCATAGATACTACTCAGCCATCTCCTGCTTCTCTCTGAGACGTGCAAATTGTCTCTAAGTGTTTTTACGCATCAGTGCTCCAATAAGGAAAACTTGTATAAAGACTAATTGTTTTCATGCTTCCTTTATAGAACATGAACACATTTGAGTTTTTCTTACTTATTCTGGAGCATTAACACAAGGCCCAGGAATATCAGCTTTACGGATTTTTTTTTTTAAAATTCTCAGAATAGGTTTAAAACAGAGAGCAAAATGCCTACCTGCATGCCTTCTTTGGTGACAGTTGTTTTAAAAATATCCGTCCTTCTTCTAAGGGAACCATCTAATAGAAGTTAGTAGGATGGACATTAAGGGATTATAATGCAGATGGTTTTACGATCAGTACTATCATAGCCATTGTCAAAGAGGCAATTATTAAATGCCAAATCCTCTTCAGTATTGCTGCAAGTTGCGTTATATAATGAGAATTACAAAGTCATAGTCTTTGTCCTGCAGAAATTTCAGTCTGTGGGGTAGCCTTCATTTTACAAGCATTTGAAAAGGGCATAAAGGTAGCAAGAGCCAAAAAAAGAGATTGTAAGACATTGGATCAATATGTAATGGACTTAAGGTATTTCTATCACTTACAAATTAATGGTCAGAACAAATCTGGGACCCTATTGTACTAGTCAGGATAGGTTAGGTTGTGCTGCAGAAACAAACTCCACACCTTAGTTGTTTAACACAGGAGTTTTTCTCACTCATACTTTACATCCATCACAGAATGGCAGGTGGCTCTGTGTCATCATTATTCAGGGATCTAAGCTGATGGACCCTTATCACATGGGATGTTGCTCATCACCCTAGAAGAAAGAAGGTAATTAGGTGAACTGTGTCTGGTCTTGCAATACTTCTGCCTAGAAATGACACTTTTCTTCCTTCTACATTCCATTAGCCTAGGCTAGTCACATGGGGAAACGTAACTCAAAGGGAACCAGCAAGGGCAATCCTACCATGTGCCCTGAAGGAGGAAAACCAGATTGTTGATGAAATAGCAAGACACGTCTGGTCAAACTTAATTATAATTATTCTCGCCACAGAAATTGATCAATCTACCAAGCAGATGATAACACTACTACTTACCAGTAATGGAACACTTACTATGTACCAAATGCTTTGCTAAGCAATTGACATATAGTATTACATTTACTTCTTTACCAATCTGTGAGGTGAGTACTACTATTATCTCTTTTTTCCAAAGATTGAATTAAAACTGGGAGTCTTTAGTTTCCAGCCTAAGGTCACACAGCTGGTATTTAGCAGAGTTATGGTTCAAACCTACTTTCTTCTAATTTAAGCATTTGAGCACTTCTCCAAGATTTCTATCATGTAATTGAAGTCCGTTGACTTATTTTGCACAGAGTCAGGAGGAGCAGACTAGAGTGACTTCTGACCTGGTCACTTAGAGTTGTTAAGAAACGTCTATACTGGGCTTAAAAGTCATCTTTAGCTTTGCTGGTTTTTAGAACCAAGTGGCTTATTTTTCTTTATGTAAACTATTCTCCACATGTTTTCTGCTTAGCCTGTTTTAATTGTTGGTAAGATGATTTTTTCCTTCACATGAGTTCCTGGAGCTCCTTGAGAATTGGCTTCACAGGCTCTTTCCCATCTTTGTGTCACCACCTTAGATTCCTGAGGCTTAGAATACATTGTGATCGTGCCCAGTAAAGTACTAGGAAAGGCTTCTAGTTGAGGAATTTTAAAAGAAAATGTAGACATTTTTTAAAAAGTCATTTATAATTATGTTTTCTAAGGTTACTTTTCAGTCTGCTTTCTCCCATTTGTTTTCTCTCCTTTGTTTTAGAACATTTTATTTGTTCATAATTTTTTCCCAATATATCTCCAGCCTAGCCAAATGCCTGGCATGTCTTACTTGTACACATGGATCTATTAAATGGTAGACTAAATCAATGAAGTATTTGGTTTCATGTTCGGAATTCAAGTTCTTCAACTCTGCTGCTCTGATTATCTCCTTCATTAATGTTTTGACAAATAATTCTGTACTGGTCACTCTGCCTTTTACTGGTTGTATGATTTCTTTCTTTCTTTTTTAAGATTTTATTTATTTATCTTTAGATAGAAAGGGAAGGGAAGGAGAGACGGATAGAAACATCAATGTGTGGTTGCCTCTCGTGCATCCCCTGCCGGGAACTGGCCTGCAACCTAGGCATGTGCCCTGACTGGGAATCAAACCGTGATCCTTTGGTTCTCAGGCCTGCACCCAATCCACTGAGCTGCACCAGCCAGGGCATGATTTCAACGAGTTTTGTAATGGTTTCTCACCTACAAAATGGGGAGAATGACAGACTCTACCTCTAAGGTTTGTAGTGAATATCAAATAATTTCATGCTGCAAAGCACTTAGAATGTTGCCTAACATGGAGAAAGTATCTTTATCCTTTGTCCTGGAGAGAAACATTTTTCTGCAGGTTTCACTTTTCAGGTTTTTTCTTACATTGAATTATACCTAAAATTTCATGTGCTTCCTATGGGAATTCATCCTGGGGAGCTTAGTTGCATTATTACCATAGAGTAAGTTAGTTATTTGTTTAATGTGATCATTTATAATCTGTTCAGGTTGTTGTCCTGATGAGTGACATTTTGGTAAGACAGCCATTCTTTCTGGCTTAAATATTTGTTATTGAAATACAATGGGGCTTGATTATTTTGGCTCTATGCATAGCAACATATTCATTCATTGATTTATTCTTTTACTTATTCAAGAAATATTTATTGAGAAACAGAAATATAATTATACAGACTCTTAGAACTAGAAAGAATACAAATAATTTTAAAATTTTCTAGGCCAAGTCTATCCTTATTTCTATACCTTTCAAACTAAGTGTATGAAAGATCGGTGGTAGAACTGGCTTCCTTGATGTTCAAGTTGACTCAGTGAGAGCCACAGCTGATAGATTTTATTTATTTTCTACTTCATCTTGGTCCATTCACCTCAGTACAGAAGGTATACACTCCTGTGAAATTAGGAGCTTGTGTTCTTATAGATCCTTTTTTAGTGCTAATTCAAACATTTTGCATCAAATATGAAGAACACTAATTCACATATAGTCTGAAGAACCCAGCTTATAAGTCTGTGATGGCCAATGTCAAGTACGTGTTAATATAAGGAGAGTCTAGTTCCATGTTCTGTTCTGCAACCTGGCGAGTCTCATGTTAGGAAACTTGAACGGTGCTTCAGAAAGGAGGCCAGAAGATCTGGTTTCCAGTGGCGGTCATGCACATGACCACAGACTGGGTGGTTTACAACAACACGTTTATTCTTTCAGGGTCCTGGGCATCAGAAGTCTGAAGTCAAGGTGCTGACAAAGTCATGTTTCTGCCAGAGACTCTGTGGGGAGATTCCCTTCCTTGTCTCTTCCAGCTTCTGGGGGCCACCAGCATCTCTTGGCTTGTGGCTACATCATTCCAGTCTCTGCCTCCATCTTCACGAGGTTTTCTTCTCTCTTTGGGTTTACTCTTCTTTGTGTCTATCTTCTAGGGACACATGTAATTGTATTTAGATCCCTCCTGGCCAATCCCAGGTAAATTTCTCCTCTCAAGATGCTTAATTTAGGGAAGTCTTTCATCATATAAATACACAGGTTGTGGGGGTTAGGATGTTGGCTTATACTTGGGAGTGGGTGGAGGCTGTCATTTAATCCACCACACCTGGACTCAAGTCCTTGTTCTTTGTCTAACTACCCAGGATCGGGCAGGTTATCACATCTCTCTGAAATTTAGGTTTCTCATCTGCAAAATGAGAATAATAATGCCCAACTTACAGAGTTGTAATGGGAAATAAAAGAGCTAAAATATATATGAAGTTACTGAACTAAGTTCTTCACATAATTATTTGCCATAGTCCCAGGCATTCAGAGGTTAAAACAGATTTTAAAGTAACTTATGTTAAAGAAAAAGGTAAGTCTGACCTGTATTTGGCCAAGAGTTTGTTAAAGTTTTATGATTTGGTTGAAAAAAAATGTTATTGAGCAACCACAAAATGGTTTTATATTTAGTTCACCATTATAAAGCAGCCACAAAATGGTTTTATAGTCAGATAACCATTATATGTTGGCCATGCCTCATTTAATAATAATTTCTTTCTGTCTTCTTTCTGCTGCTTCCTACCCATTAGCATCTTTTGTAACATATTACTATGTGATGTCAAATTCTTTAAATAATAATGAGTGATAGTTGGTAAAACAAATCAGTGACGTTTTGGTGTCACAGTCTTGCAAAAAAAAAATCTGCTGACCCATCTTCTTTGGCTAAAAGAAAACAAATAGGCAGAATAGAATTTATCACCTACATTTTATAGGATCCTTGTTTGAGTTGTGTACTTAAAGATTCATATTCAAGGCTCTTTCTTAATTGAATTGAAATTTTTATATCCAGAAATAAACACTAATCAAAAATATTACTACCAGTGCAATGCCCATATTTTGTGGTAATACATGGTGTTGATTTTATTGTGTTGTTTGTGATTTGGAAAAACTCTGTCTTGCTGAATTAGGAGACAATTGAAGAAATGTTGCCACATTCACAGATAATAACTAACATCGAATTTTCAAAATTTAACCATTTAACAATGTGTTTCTCTATAAATACTTATTTTTAGTAACTTTAATTTTCTGTGGTCACACCTTTTCTGTATCTTCTTGTTTTCTTCTTCTTCTTCTTTCTTCTTTTTAACTTACATACTTCTGCCCCCACTGGCTTCTGCTTCTTCTTCCTATGGAAAGAACATTGACCTTGACTGTGCATTGTATTCCACTCAGTGAACTACGCAGTAAAGTTGCTGTGTGTGTGACAGAATAGGCAGCTAGCACAACAATGGCCATGTTGCTGTCCAGATATCTTCCAGCTCTAGCATGCTATTGACTTAGACACTTCCAAATATTAGCTCCTGCATTTAAGACCACACACACTGTAGCTGAATTGTGTCATGACCCTGTATCCCTGCTTCTCCAAGCTAAAAAAATATTATTATTTCATATCCTTGTTTACTGGGTTATATTGGGTAGTTAAAAGGAAGGCAATAAAGATATTAAGCCTAGGCTTTCCAGGAGAGTATGAGCATTTGTGTGTGTATGTGTGTGCCCTGAGATTGTTGTTTTTACTCAAATAACCCTTTAGGTCTTCAGAGTTTCCAGGTAAGTTTATTTCTTTAAGACAGGGCTACTTTCTTCTGTACAGTCATTTTACATCTTCTAAGGAACGACAGCGAGAACATCTGCTTCAGCACTCGTAAGCACCCAATCTGCTCATCTTTCCTAGTACTTCATAACCCTCTTCCAAAACACAGCCAAAATGATGGCAAAAAAAAAAAAACTAATATGATTTTAGACACCAAATTGTATCTTCTCTCTGAATGTTTTCCATATTCGAGATGGCTGGGGAATTACCATACCTCTCCTCACTGTCATTTAGAAAGAGAGGAATTGGATAAGGGTCATTTCCTCCACCTCCTGGGATTTCAAAAGCTCTGTTTTCTTTTATACCTGATCAGGTCTGCCAGTTGCAAAGCTATACATTGTAGTGGAGAAGTGCATACGGTTAATTACGACAGTTACAATCAGTTCTTTACAGTCTTTGCTGCTGTTATGGGATTTAAATACCAGAATGTATGTCAAAGGGACAAAATAATGTCTCTGTGTTTTCTGCTTACAGATGCTTTTATAACTGGGTTTTGCTCATAAACAGGTGGTTATAAGTAACACTCCTTTCATGAATTCATTTATCTTTCTTATCTCCTTCCCCGGGTTCCCTGACCTATCCTTAAATACAACTATTGAGATTCCCAACAACTCTGAGGGAATCTCAGGTACTGGACAGAGTCCCTTGAACATGTTAGAATGAAACGAAACTGCCTGTGGTCAATGGAAGTGGATAAAATGAATTTAGTTAATTTTCAAAGTCTCTCAGACCTCTGTGGTCTGCCTTCCCCCTCCCTCCTTCACTTTCAACTATTTTCTATCCTTGTTTAATACCTACGTATTCAACTTTACCTCAATGAACTACAATGCCTTGTTTCTTCTCACCTGTTTGATCTCAAGTTCATAGCACGTTGGGAAGACTGTTGCATGTGGACATGAGTTTACGTGCTGTTGACATATGGTTGCTTCCTTTCTGATGTAAGTTGAATTCATACAGTGCCTACATTGCTACCTCATCATTGTTGAGGGTGGCTGAAAATAGGTAAGATGATCTTTTTCTTTCAGCCCACCATCTTTCTCTGCAGCTCTCACCTCCACCTGAAAGGTAGGTATGAAGAGGTTCATGGAAAAATTAAACTATGTGTGAGAGATTTCCCCCTTGTGTGCATCTTACTTACACCACACGTTTCCAGTTAATGACCATCTGGTAAAGCTGACAGCCTTTAGTCCTCCTAATTTTTAAGTGTCTGAAAAAATGTACCCAACCTGCCATGGCTTATGACTGAATTATAAAGCATGAAGCATAATAAAGTCATTAACTTCCAACATGTCCAGTTTGACTTGTACTGCATCTTGCTCAGAATCGGATGGCCTTTCCCCAGCATGTAAGTGAGAGCAGGCCTGTGTACTGTTCAGAAAGCACTGAGGCATTTCTCGGACAACCATTAGCTCGTGTGGCTGTCGGGACCCGCGCATCAGTGGGTCTGGGAGAAGAGGAATGTCTAAGGGAGTCAAGAGCATGGAGGAGCAGCTATGAAGTTCACTAGGCAAAGCCCTTTCTTCCCAGGAAAAGAGAAAAGGATGATACTCTGCACTTGGGTACTGCACCTCTAGCCTGAAAAATCATGATTTGCTTTGCCTTGAGGAACTTTTGGAGAAAAGCATATGATTTACAATTCTCCCTTTGTTCCCCACTATCAGAGATAATCATATTCTGCAAATGTCAGTGGAATGTGGTTTGAGTGAAGCTACGTTTTTAGAGAACCAGGTGTCAGCGCTGTTAGATTTCTGTGAACAGGCACATTTGTATACACTTTTTCAAGGAAAGAAAGGTCACTCAGCACCCTCCTTGTAAAACCGTCAGAGGATTTAGGAAAGAACTATGGTAGGCTTTCATTTCACATTGGGAAGGAAATCTAGCTTGCAGGATATCTGGGGTATTGCAGTGAGTAAGGGATATCAATAAAATTCCACCCCAGTCTCTCTGGCTAAGAACTGCTGTGTCTAGAATTCAAGGAGGGAAGGCATCTAAAGGGTTACCCAGTGCTCAGCCCTCCTGTAATATGAAGGTGTCATCCTGAATGCAGAGGGGGAAACGTGAGCACTCGCGCGTATTATAGGTTTGCTGTCCTCTATGCTCCATTCCTTCTTGCCCCGGATTCCTGTCTATCTAGTTAACAGACTTTGGATGGGAGGGTGTTCGAGGATCTCCTGTCTAGAGACAAGGTTAATGTTGGATGTTCCATGTTATGGCATGGATGGACGGATAAAAGTGTCACACACACACACAAAGCCTTTTTTTGCAAAGTAGATCATCCAGATTTCTGAAGACCTTGAAAAGAAAGGAAAGCACGTCCCCTGGTGGTCAACAGGCAGAAATGCATCCACTGAGCCACAGATATATTATAGGCCATGCAATCAAGTACGGACGGAAATGCCAACATTAGTACAGTGAATTTCAGAATAATTTTTAATTCTGGGTTATACATGAGGTTATTGATGGATCTGTCATCCCCAAGCATTTTCAAAGGAAAGGAGGCAGAACGGTCTGTAAGGTATTAGCCGTTATCTTCTGAAATTGCTCAACCCATTTACGAAACCCCTGCTATGGACCAGTGGGGCGCAAACAAGATGCTCCCAGTCACTTTGTGGGTGAGCTTATGTTAAAACCAAGGGCCCAGATATTGAGGATGATTACTTATAGAGGGTGAGTAAAGTGTGTTCCAGTTGCCAAAGGCAGTGACAGAAGGGAGACCTCCTCCGTGCTGAATTGAGTTGGCAGGTGGGGTCCTGGAAGGTGGAGACGTTAAGCCACACCTGGAAGAGTGGATAAAATCAGAGTAAATGAGGGAAGTGGAGGTGAACATTCTCATTACAGGGGCCGAGGGGGCAGGAATAGGTTTCTTTTTGAGGGAAGAGTGGAGAGGTAATGGTAAATAATGACATAAAGAGAGAACTTGGCAAATGAATGGGAAATGAAGCATGAAAACACTTAAAGTGGTTTAATATAAATTGAAGCAAGGGTATTTTCAATAGCCATCATGAAACTAGAGATGGTATAGCCTCTGAACTTAATGGGGTGAGTCTAGGTTCAAATCCCCCGTCTGACAGTTACGTGAGTCCTTGGACAACCTACTTAGCCTCTCTGTGCCCACTTTGCCCCATCTGTTACACTGGGACTAGAACAGAATTCATGTTTATACTCACAGTTACACAAACGTTGTCTAGATCCAGGATGTACAAGTCGAATGCAAGGAAAGTCTGAGTTGTCCCAAAGCTCCCTCTCACTCTGGTGGTGGGTTTCCAGATGCTTGGTCCCCAAAGGGCCTGTTGGCAGAGACATCACGGAGAGTTATGAGTCAGAGGAGTCACCGGACCAGGTGGCACCAGGGCTCTCCAGCCTGCATTTGGTGATTCTAAAAAGTCCACGAGGACCCACAGAAACCTGACTGAGATGTGCAGGTAGTGATGATACCAGTTTATGTTTCATATTAAAAAATGCTTAAATTTGGCTCAAAACATTCTGTTCTATGTAAAAAATAAAACCCCATCACTTTAATTAATGCATCCTGTAGTTGAAACAACTGCCACAAGCTGTTCCTCTCCATCTCGTCAAGGAAAGGAGTGGAACTGGGGGGGAAGGGCATGTGGGTGGAGATTGATGGAGGGTCTAGAGCCAATATGTCAGCTCTTCAAACTTGCTGAGCAAAGATCCCATCCAGAGTGTGAAAGGGGGGCGGGGAGGATTCAGGAAATGGGACACTTTAAGTGAAATCCACCCATTCTGATCACTTGAGAGGTGAAGGGTAGGGAAGAAATGTTGACAGCAGAGGTTTAGGGGCGAACAGACACAATAATGCTCTGTTCGGTAGCATTCCACCCTTCTATGGACCACGCGTGTTGGAGGGAGGGAGAACTTGGAGTTCAGGGAGGCTTAAAAGGCAAAATGCAATCACTTCCCTTTAATTAACTCAGACAATGCATGGCACGTTGTGTTAACATGCCTGTAGCTGAGACAGAGGTGGTGGACTACCGCCGAGACCTTAGAGAGAAAGGGACTCCTGGCATGCTAGAGCAGGAAGGGCTTAGAAACCTTGTAGACTAATTTTACAGATGAGAGAACAAGCCTAGCCCAATTACAGAATTCACCCAAGGTTATGTGGTCTCTCAGTGACAAAGTTACAATAAAATGTTGGGTCTTTACCAGTTTAGTATTCTCTCCAAGACAGTGTGTGTGATGGAGTCTGTAATGATTTCAGGTTAACCCCAGAAGGTTAAACTAACCATAGTACATAAATACAGATTAAGTTTTCATATATTCTTTTAACAAAAGGTTAAAACAAAAAGGGGAAGGGTTTAGAGCAACAAGTATAAAGGACACATGGACAAAAACTAAGGGGGAGGAAATGGGAGGGAGGTGGGGAGAGCTGGGGCGGTAGGTTGGGATGGGAGTAAAAGACAGAAAACTGTACAGGAAGAACAATTAAAATAAAAAAAAAGAAAAAAGGTTAAAACAATAAAAGGTAAAAATTAGAAAGGTATCTACCTTTATTCAATCAAGGTTTGCTGTTAATGTTGCTTTAGAATCCTATTATTACCACCATTGGCTGTTTCTATGCAGCTGTTTTAATTAAAATTATATACTTTTAAATAAATAGAGTGATGAAAATATCTGGCGATATCCTGTAGGAAACTGAGCAGGGGAGCCATTAGAATTTCAGGGAGAGCAGATGCTGTGTAACGTAGATCTTGTGTCTGAAATACCACCACCACTTCAAAGAATCTGCTACAATTGCAACTTGAAATTTTTCAGGGGTGAACATACCTTTTATGAAAAAGGAAACTATGCATTAAAATTGTAAAGTCACATAAAGTATTACAGGAAAGAATGAGAGGAAGTAAAGAAAACTAACATTCTTTTCCTGTCTTATTTTAAAGAAAGGAGTTTTTTTGAACAATTTCCAGAAAAGTTAAGTGGTTGTGGATTTTATTTTGCTTTACATTTTGACAATTTTTCAAGGTTTTATAATTAGTGTCTTTTGGAGCTGAGACATAGGGAACTAGACAGACACCCTTAAAAAAAACACCTTTTTTTTCCTGATAATTGAGGAAAATTAGAAGTAGGAAATCCTTTAGAGATTGTTGGGGATTGGGACAGAGCAGTACATGGCACCCCCTTCTGAGTTCTTCAATTGAGATAAACCTAAGATTCGGATGGATGTAGATCAAAATATGTCTTCCATTTGGAGATATACCGGGAAACATTTAACATATAGGGGGCTGATTTTTAGTGTGTATAGATTTCTGTGGTTTAAATGCTCCCATCGTGGTCAAACTCAAGCTATCAATGTTATGTCACTGAGTGTGGAGTGGAGCAGAGATTCACACAGTCAGTTGGCTCTTGCAAGCTAGGCCAGACGGTCCGTGGTCACCAGCGCTTGAGTTCATCACTCAGAGGCTGTGTTATAGGATGGGGCTTAGGTCCCAGAGCTAAGCAGTCTGATGAATACTAAATGTCAGAAACTTAAACAATAGCTCCTCCTTGGTGGCACGCACTTAGGAAACTTTCAAGAAGGAGCAAAGCAGGAAGGGCGTTTGCCGCAGGCAAGTCAGCGTCAACGGTAGTCAGTCTTCTCCTAGGCTCTACCAATCTGGCGAGTCAACAGTCTGAACCAGGTTGGGGACAGAGGCCAGGAGTGTTACTTGTGCGCAAGGTCTCTCCAAATGGAAGGAGTCATTAAAATTGGGAACGAACGTTGCCCCTTAGCAGAAACAGAATTCAGAGTCATTCTTAGGACACCGTTCAGGAATAGTGTTGGCAAGGCTGAAGGCAGCACTTTATTTTAAATCTTGGTTATGTTGGTGTATAGATTTTCATAACAAAATCATCTTTGAGGCTGGGAAGTGGCAAGAATTTTTGTCATCAGAAAAAAGTAATAGGAATTTTAGGGTGGCATTTAAAATTAGTTACAATGATATACCATAATGCCTTTCTTTGTTTTGTCAGAAGATACAGAAGAATAGATTCTTGTTTAGTACCTTGAAATTAAATTATTTTTCCAGCTGAGAGGAACTTTCCTTAAACAAGTTCATTGCCTTGGAGCAATGAAGACAATGGACTATTTTTGTGAATCTTTGAAAAGGTATCTGGCCAAAAAAGCGGAGTGCTTGATCATAGTTCTAATTGATGTTCAGGAGTCCCTGCGCCCATGTGTGTACCTCTCTGCTTGCATGTCTGTCATTGTTCATGTGCCAATACTCTGAGGAAGCAAGCCTGGGATTGACTGCATGAGTCAATTTCTTCCTGGCAGAGGGTAGTTTGTTATCCTTGTCGCTGTTGTTTTGCTATTTAACATGTGACAGTTTTATAATTAACAATGGTTATAAATTAGCTTACTATTATACCATCTTGGGCCTAAGTGGCCTTATTGATAGCTTATTTTAAGGTGTAAACATTCTGGTTATAAGTCAAGTGTCAGAAAGCACTTTTGCTGTTACCGACAGGCTGGAGAGGAAAGCAAAGAACCCACCTTCTGATTCAGTTGCCTGTGACATCATTTATGTGCCTGCCTTTGCTTCCCTTTGTGAATGTTTGGCCCGTTGTGGGGGTTAAGACCAGAGGCTTAGAAGTCCGGTGGAGGTAATTTTAGTGCTGGTTCTGCCATTTAGCAGACAGGTTAGCTCATTCATTCAAACCATGAGCTTTCTGGAGTATAAAACGGGGATGATAACGTCCTCCCCAGAGGGCTGTAGCGAAGATTAAATGTGCTTGTGTTCATGACACATTTTGTACAGGGCCACGTGTACGATAATTGATCAACATAGATGGACAATCGTAATGTCCGTTATTTTTGAAATTCTATAATGTAAAATGTGTGTAAGTTTACAGTCAATGCACAGATAACATTAGTGCATGTTCGAAGACCAGCTCTCTAGAATTTTGGCAATACTGTGTTTCCCAGGGAAACTCCTGTTAATGAAATGAGCAATTATCTTTCCGGCCCACGACTTCTCAGGTTGACATCTATTTCTTTGCTTTGCTGCTACCCTGACTTCTTGTCTTCTTAGTCCCCGAGGTCCTCATTTATTCCCTGTTCTTTCCCATGTAAAATTTCGATCTAGGAAAATGATGTCATAAACTCCTCCATAAGAAAGAGTGCATTGTTAGTATTCCTCAGGCATTGCAGCAGAGAGACAGCCTCAGAGTATGATTTCCGTATTCAAGCCATGGGTGGGAGAGGTATTTGTTTGACAGTAAATTCCCTTTGATGCTACTGAAATTGCAGTTGAATTTGTCACTGTCTACTCTGCAGTCCATATGGCAGCCTTTAATTATACCTGTTGGAATAATTCACTTAGCCAAGGTCAAGCATCCTCTGATGGCATGTTGTGTTGCTATTTCCTACTTGTCATATATCCTTGGCAGCTGTCATCAGCCAAATTTGGTCTTTCTAATTTTTAGTGGCGCTGATCCTGTCCTGAGTTTCCGTAACACATGCCTCAGGCTTGTCAAACATGCTTTGCTTCAGCTAAGCTAGTCATCGCCTTGTGGACCGTACCTTGCTATGCTGGCACCCACATTCTACAATAGGTAATCTCTACATATGATTTCAGCTCCTTCTTCTGGCTTGACTTTTTCTTCATGTCATGAAACTCTTTGCAGAATACGAATTAATCAGCAAAAACATCTGCTAACTTTGTCCCCAGAATGGGCCATATTTCAATAGGAGGTGAATTCAGTTCAATTCAATCTAACAGTTATATTTGGAATGCCCACAATGAATAAATTAAATTATTGTTAATTGAGTACCTACAGTGGTATTGTCTTGCAGTTGTTTGCTTGCATATTTGATTTTCTACATTAGCTCATTTAATTCTCTTAACAATTCTGTGAGATACCTGATCTTATTGACCCTTTCAGGTGAGGCTGAGATTCATAGAGGTTAGATATTTTGTTCAAGGTCTATAACTAGTAAGCTAATAATAAAACTAAAATTTTCCTGGCTTCACAGTATCAGCTTCCCCCCACAACTTCCAAATACAGTTTTTACTAAGCACTATGTTAGATAGAATGAAAGATACAAAAGAAATACATGACTACAGTCCTTTGTCGTCACAAGGCTTACACTTTCTCAGGGTAGAGTGATCTTTATATTTTCCTACCAGATGATTCAATGTTTAGTAGAGACACATGCTTTTTATATTATTACTCTGATAAAGATAAGTAAGACAAACAAGACAAAAACCTACCTGCTGGAAATCACCTTTCAAAGGTTTTTTGTCTCCTCTGATAAAAGTGCAATGACTTTATAGGAAGGCAACTGAACACATTCCAACTTAGAATAAAAACTGTTAGAATAAAACTGTTAGAATAAAAACTACAATCCCAATATCTGTTATGTGTCATACCTGCGCATTCCTGAAAGATATGCCTGTGAAGCACCTTCTCATATAGGTTTCATCCAAGAAGTGGACATCTGAGATCATGAAAAGGAACAGTTTTAGCACGGGAAAAAATAAAGCCTGTTTTCTATCAAGTTCTGAGTCCCACAGGCAATGAATGTTGCTGTCAAAAGTAATTTGAATGAAGTGTATCAGGCACTATTTTTCAAATTAAGCAACCACATAGGATTTAATTTGGGGTGTCCCTCCCCTGGAGAGTTGTTTGCTACTGTGGACCTTCCTAGGATACACAGATTTCTTTTACAGCCCTTTCAAGGAGAGCTTATTATTGAAATGCCATGGCCTTTATTGCCATAGTATTTTATCTATAATATTTCTATGGAATACGGTCTATAGATTGTCCTATAAAAAGGGAAGAGTCAGAGACTGTGTTTCTAGTCATGATTCAACCACGAAGCAACTATATGACCTTGATCGAGGCTTTTAACAATCTCTCCAAGTCTTAATGCTTTACTGGTATCAGGGGAGGTGAGAGTGTCTCCTTAGTCTCACCCATGTTGCTTTGCACAACCCTAATCTATGGCTTATGACTGCTGCATAAAACATTGTAATCACATTACACCTACACACATTCCTGAGGTTTTTCACAGTTGCAAAGTAAATTTTCCTCATGGAAAGTTGGACTTAATTTAAGTTCAGCGTGTTTTCCTTATGCTGATGCATGAAAACATATAGATGTTCTTTACAACATCAACCTTAAACATTTGGAGGATCCAAAATATGACTCCCTAAAAACCCGTAACTATTTATGAAGTAACTATAAGAAACCGTCCATCAATTTAAATCCTTCCAGAATCTCTAGTGAATTTATAATATAGAATTTGAGTACTTGGGAATTTGAAATATTCATTAGCTTATAAACCTTTTATCAGTCAACAGCAAGGTAAGATTATCGATGCCTCCTTACCCCTTATATCTCTTTAACCATCTTGAAAGCTAACATCCCATGTTTTTCCAGAGGGTGAAGTTCAGAGCAGTACAAGAATACAAATGTATCAGTAGATTTTTAAGGCCTTCCAGTATTTATTCTACCCTGTAGAGTGTTTTGTGGATAAATAATATTACCTACAAAGGTGACATTCAACTCTTGTTGTGCTATATATATTTCTTTTTCAGGCCTGTGGCCACATGTGTTGTGAAAAAACATGTTTCCATGTTATACAGTAAATTCCAAACTGCTTAGGCAAGACTCATGTTCCTATAACAGAATTACAATAAAATGAATTGATTTTTTGAAAGGAATAGGTTAGGAATATTTACTGTCTTTGCCAAGCCTTTTTTCACATTTTAGACTTCTGAATATGTATATTCTTCCTCTTTTCTAACATTTACATTATAAGATAAATATGTAGGATGAGCAAAAAATAAAAACCTGCATAAAACAGTGCTGAATGAAATTATTCTGGTAGTTTTAGAGCTAAAATTCACAGTCTATTAGAAGTTGGAAACTTTAGGGTCTGGAATGAGGCCTTACAAAAATTGGAATTTTTAGACATTTGACTTATTCGTATTTAAATTACTTTAAGGAATTCCAGACTTTCTGCAATTAGCATTGTACAAGATAATTAAAAATTTATTTGAGTTTGTGCCTCTCTGTGTGTAGTTCACATCCACAAACAAGCACCTACTATGTGCAGAACATCATTGGGACTGTGGATGTATACTAAAACAATTCAGCAGGTGAGGAGGGAGGGAACAATAATAATTTCAATGTTTGGGGAAGAGCAGTCAGATGGATATGAATGGGGAGGCACTATTCCCAGGAGAGAGGATACCTTAAGTCTCACAAACAGGAGAAGGAATAATACCTTAAGATCTCCAAATAGGAAAAGTGGTGTATATTTATACTGAGACATGAGAGGCATTAGAGAAGGCTGGGGGAGGAAGACAGAAACATGTCAGGGAAGAAGGGGAAAATGTAGTGGAGGTTATTGAGTGTCCAAAGAGACTGAAATTCTTAGGTAATGCACAGACCCAAGATTCTGAATTAGTTTCTCCTATTCACCTTTTTGGGGGATGGTTCGGGTTTCTGTGGTAGGAAGGTGGAATGCTAAGAAAAGAAGGTAAGCTGTGAAGGGAGGTTCAGCTTGCTAGTGAACGTCCTCTGGTGGTAGAAAGTACCCCCTTCTTTGCCTAAGGTAGCTGGGGAATTCCATCTGCAGAAGGAATACCACAGGCCAGCAGTGCTGATCAAGCATGCTAAGGCGATGGGAGAGCCAATGTCAATGACAGAGCAACTTCTGACTGAGGTTCTGACACCCGTCTAGGGGATTTAAACATCAGTGACAGTCTTCAACCTGTCATGTAGATCTGGAACTATGACATTGGACTATTTCTCTTGGTTAGGAATGAAACTGGAGAGTTTGGGGTCTGGGAGAGTAGGTCGTGGGGGATGTGTCTATGTGTGTGTTTACAGGCTGGTGGGCTATATATTGGAATCACACTCTACCTTCACCAGAGCAACTGAGTTGCTCCCCTTATAAAGCAAGAGGCAGAGATGAAGGTTGTGTAGGGTATAGGAATCTCAATGTTTCCTTCATTAGGACATTCACAGTCTTGAGACCAACAGCACTTAGGTAAAGCTAATTAACAAAGGACACAATCAACTTCATTTGACATTTAGTAAACTCTTCAACTACTTCAGAATTCTCCTGTACCTCACCCTGACATTTGATCTTTGTTCTTCAGATCTGGTTTTATGCACATTCAAGTACTTGATTGTCTCAGATCTCTAAAGGACTTTTTTTTTTGTTAACTTCTGATTGAGCCTTTATTCTCCTCCACATGACTCCTTAGCCAGCACATCTGAAGTTTGTTCCCAGGGGAAAGTGGAAATCAAATATATGAGCTTATTTTCATTATATTAAATAAGGTCTTTAGAGTCTGGACTTCTAAACATTCAGTGTTCCGTGCCTTTGGTGCTCTTTTAGATGTCTATGTATTTTCCTATATTTTTCACAGGCATGGATGGGTCAAATCTGGCTTATGTAAGTGTAGAATAAAGAGCCAAAAACAAAAAAGATGATAATAATGGTAAACCACCTCTCCTTTTTTCCCAGCAATGATGCGGCTCTCTAGGTTTTCTGATGAAGCATAGGGAGCCACAGTTTGCCTACATCTACCTGATATAAGCCCTATATTTTAGTTCCTATAGCCAGATTGAGGTTGATCCTTAAAGAGGCCTCCCATTTAGTGACATTGAACTTAGGCTTGAATGAATTGAAATAGCCAGGCATGAGAATACCTATAAAACCATTATTCAAAGCCAAGGGCACACACAGAGCAAGAACACAACATAGTAAAGTATGGACAAGTTTGGCATGTTTAAAGAACAGATTGATCAGGGAAGTTTAGAGAATGGATATTTGCAGACAAACATCTATTAGCTATGATAAATGTCCATGTAGCTTTAGGGGAACAGTGACTTAAATTTAAGGTAAGTATAATATTCTGTGCCAGCAATATGTTCCTACGGGATTCTTTAAGATGGTAGAACTTGGATAAATGATGTATTGGATCAAGAGGCATCCCCATTAACTTTTGTTGTATGATTTATTTATTTAAATATCTAATCTGTGATTTTATAATATACTTTTATAACTTACTGACTGTACAGAATTGTCATATGTTTAGTACTTCATCTGTTCAACAACCACTTACCAATGTTCTTAGTAGGCCAAGTACAGTCTTAGGTTCTGGGTATACAAAGATGAAAAAGCTCTGCTGTTATTAAGATATGTAGATAAATGGAGGTGACATAGTATTCTGAGTATAGTTACTGGGAAATCCATTTTATAATTTAAAAATATGAAAAATAATAAAAGGAATGTTAAAAGAGAAGGGAACTGATTAATACATGTGGCAATAACTGCTATGTAGGAAGTCAAATTAATTTTTCAGGTCTACAAAGCCTTTGGCATCTACTTACCAAATGGGATTACAGTCTATATGATCTTGTGTGGAGAAGTTTATACATTTAAATCAATAAACATTACTGTTAATTCACCTCTCTGGATACTGTTATGATTTGCATATAGGCTCTCAAACCTAAGATAAACTCCTGCCCATGATGCAAAATGATGAAGCTCTTTACTTGGCTCTGTGGGTCTGTTCAAACCATTGGCATGCTTATAGGTCTCCAAGTTAGGCTAGAAGACAACCTCTTTCAGCCTGACATGAAAATTAGCTGATTTCCTGAATTTATATGAACTAATCTTTGTTTGAAATGGCTTAAGGACTCATAATAGCCTAACAACAACAGCAACAAAAACCAAACAAAAAATTCCAAAAAGAAGACAAAGTCTGGATTAGTCTGAGATTTTCAAGTTGGAAGTCTACACTTAAAATATTATCAGCTCATACCCTGCCAGTGTGGCTTAGTTGGTTGGAGCTCTGTCCTGTAAACTGGAAGGTAATGAGTTCGATTCCTGGTCAGGGCACATACCTGAGTTGTGTGTTCAGTCCCAGGTCCAGGTGCGTGCAAGAGGCAAACAATCGATTTCTCTCTCTCACATTGATGTTTCTTTCCTTTTCTTCCTCTCCCCCACTTCCTCTCTCGCTATTTAAAAAAAGTTATCTGCTCAGCCTGCAAAGAGCTATCCAAGGTGCTGAACATCTCCTGGCAGCTCAGAGCCCTTAGTCTCTGTGGTGGATCTACGGCATCTACCATTGTCTACCCCCAACCCCACCCCTGTTACCTGCCCTGTTTACTCTTTATATAATCTCAGCAACCATATGTAACAGAATATTGTCATGATGCCTGCCTGTTTTACCTTCTAATGTAGTATATTCTTCAATTCATTTTAACCAAATATCAAACTTTATACCCACATCCTCCTGCACGAGGAGGATGGATCCAGGATGGACCTCCTGCCTTGGATCATAAATGTGTTTGCTGAAACAACGTAATCACTTATTTTGCCTTCAATTATAAAGTAATTAAAATTTTTATTTAAGTCAATAAAAGTATAGAATATCTAAAAATGACCTTTATATCAGGTTATAAATTTGTTTAATTTGTTTAATAATCCACAAAAACTAATAGAAAAATATGAATAGTCTTTCTCCCCTTCCTCTTTCTTCTTTATCCTTTTTCTCTTCTTTTGCCTCCTGTTCCTTCTTCTTGTACTGCCACTATTCTTATTCTTCTATCTTGTTCCCTTTATCCTTCTCTCTCCTCCTCTCTTCTCTTCCCCACCTCCTCCTCCTCCTCCTTTTTTTTTCTCTTCTCATTATCATCATCATTATTATTGTAAATGCAATAAGGATACTTAACTAATGTGATATTATATAAAATGTAGGATCTTGGTAAAATGTAGGTTTTAAAATATTGTTTTGATAGTTCAGGCTTAGTAGTTGAAAACAAAAAAAAAACTAAACATAAGTAATTTCCTGTAAATATGTTATTTCTGAACTTGGAAATTTAACCATTCTCATAAATAAAATGGAGGCCAGTTTTTATTAGATACCTTTAACCTTCTTTTAGGAAGGATCTATTCCATATTAATTGAAAGACTCAAAATAATTTAATTATAGAGCTGGTTTTGAAGTTATTAGTCAGTGATTAGGCCAAGGGTTTTACACTGTATCCCACCTATACATCATCCTGTAATTTCACCCATTGTAATTCAAGAAGAATGACATGACTAGATTGGTTAAAAACCTGAGCTTTTGAATCAAATGGTCTAGATTATTATCTTATATCTGACAATCCCTAGCCATGTGATCCTGGTTAAATCTTCAACTTAGGAATCTATGTTTTTTCACCTCTAAACTTTAGGTCATAAGACATACACTGAAGGTTGCTATCGGGATTACATGAGATATTGTGGAGTCAAAGTTAAGTACAGAAACTGACATCTAGGAGGCATTCAATAAGAGTGAATTACCATCATCATAAATCCTTTACCTACCCTTTCTTTGCTTTATTTGACCTTAAAGTATTTGGAATGCTTAAAGTATTCTGTGCTCTTTGGGTATTTTACATTTGGTGAGTATAAGTTGGTAGCAATTCCACACATGGCTCCAATTTAGTGTCTCCACTTACAATATTTTGAGCTATAAGGAAAGACAGGGAAAGAGTATTTACTCATTCATGAACCACCATCCTTAACTCACAATCAACCCATTGATTACAATTGATCTGTTGTTCATGCTATCATAGTGACATTTGGAATGTATTATATTACCATTTCTCTTAATACGGTGGTTGAAATTCAGTAGGCAGGTAATATAATATTGACATAATGAGTAAAATAATGATTGATAGTGAACTTGTAAAACTAAGAGAGTTCAATGTGTTTGAAAGTCACAGAACTTTGAAAAGTGCAAGAGATAAGGAATACTGATGAATAAAATGTGACAACTTGATGCTGGCTCTGCATATAGAAATGAACAAGGCATCTATTAACTAGCCATTCTTAAAAGGCCAGCATATAGAAATGTAAATATGGCCAGTAATACTACCTTTTTAATTTAAATATCTATCAAAGTGTCTATTAGAAGAAAGCTAGATTTATACTTTATGACTTGTTCCAAATCATTGTCTTTCTTAGCATTATGTCCAGTAAAGTAGTTCTAGTTTAAAATATACTAAAGTGGATACTTCTAAAATGAGGTTCATTTAGAATTAAACAAAAGGGACTAAGTTTTTCCAAGAACTGCTATAGATGTCAATTTATAACAAGACAGATAAGACAATCTACAGAGGTTTTGTTTTATGGCCGGAACTAACATTTATTCTCTGAGAGGCATCGAGGAGAGCAGTGCTCCTTCGGCAGTGGGGGGTTGCAGAGCCTGGCCGCTAGGAGACTGGTATTCTACGATCAGATATGCTGCAGTTGTTTCTGTAATGACCCTTGCTCTTTAATGAGAGTGCATCATGTCAGAGTCAGAGGAAAGTCAACTGACAACTAATTTATCACAAGATTTGTAGCTAAATTACCAAAAGATTAGAACTCATCAGGCCTGTTTTTCAAAATGAATAGTGACATTCAGAAGCCTCTTTGGTTATACAGATGTGATTGTGAGTATCCTAAGAATTCTATAGTCCGTGCTGGCTTTCAATTTGAGATCAGATTGCTGTGTGCCCAGGGTAGCATAGTTCTAAGGGGGAAGGTGTTCAGAGGAGGGAAAAGAAAAAAAAAGAGGATTTTTTAATCATCACATTGAAAAAGTCGAGTGAAAAAGTGCCAACAAACCCTAAATAATTTTGTGTTGATTACACTAAATTAGAATAGTGATAGCTATAATCATTTGATCCCTGAGGCATTAATGAAAATTCAGCATTATTTTATATGGAATATGTATCATTGCTCTTGAGCTTTGGAATGATTATTAGGAAGTATGATTAAATCTGGAAGCAGTGGTACAAGCTATCTTTAACCCACTAATGACAGGGCCATAGTGTAATTTTATGATGAATGAACACAGTTTAGCATTTTTAGCACTTGGCGGGGAAAAGAAGAAGCCTGCATTCATTTTCTTGATTAGACTACATAGTGGTACAGAGAAACTCATAAGGAATGCCACTTAATGAAATAGTATTTCTGCTGATTGATTAACCTATTGCAGCTTCCAGAATCCACAGGACTGGTTAACTTTATATGATCAAAGACATTATTAAGCAACATTGTAGAGATCAGCAGTACAAAAAGTAAAATACTACCACTTTGCATATATATATATATATATATATAATCTCCCTTCTTTTTAAAATACATTCATGTGTATTTTATAGTTTTATCATAGTAATTGTTATAGTGAACTAGAGTTATTATGACTACTATGATGAGTAAGAAAACTGGAGCACGGTACAATTTAGGTATTTGCCTGAAATCTCATAGATTGTTGGAAAATTCAGCATTGGGCCTGATGTCTTTGCTTCCAGTGTAAAATGTATATACATATATTTTTGCCTTTTGTAGAAAAATAATTTATTTTATAGTTATAGACAAATTATGTTATGATTATCTCAAATGCTGTATTTTAAAAAAAGATTTATCCTGTATTCATAGACAATATTAGAGATCCTTACTGATCAAATGGGTCACAGTCCTGATTTAATTTTTAGTACTAGGCATAAGTGTTCCTAAAATTCCCAGGCAATTTAGGACAAGTTCTGATCCCAACATAGCATCTGACACTCAGTAGTAGCTTGGTAAATTTAAGTTTCTTTTCTTCTAGGTTCCATTCCAATGGTGTGACTCTGTGATCTAAAGAAGGAAATTTTCAGACTCTTAATTGACCTGAAAACTATGTTGCTGGCCTACATGGTCTTATTAAAACTCTGTCCCCAGGGGACTACTCAATAACAAAGCATAAAAATAAGTGACAGTACAGCCAAACCCTGTTTTAAGAAGCATGGGAGAGGGAGTTAGTATTTTGTTCCCATCATAGCCACAGTATTTCTACTTGAAATACAGCTTTCCAAATGACTGGCATCCCCATTCTACAATATTAGCATCATAATGGCATTCTGCTGAACAGCTTGAATTTAGGGCAATCAGAGCCAAAGATTTAAAGTTACAGGAGCCCTACAGGTCCTGCTTAGCATGTAACAGATCAGGTTCTTTCCGGAAGATAAATGAAGAAATGAAATATTGTAATACAGTGACATACATGGTCAAAAGGGTATGTATAAGGAGCAATGGTAGTACCGTGGGCTAGAAAAAATACTATCCAGGGAGGGATTGGGGGTGTGGAAAGCTCTCTGTGAAAGGAACATTTGAACATTAAACCAAACAAAGCCAAAACCTTGTAATTCTCCCTGGCACTTTCTCTCCCTTACCCTGCAAATATTCAGTCACTTACCAAATGATTACCAGTTGTCTCTTTTTATCATTTGTCTGCACCATGACCTTCTCTTTACCCGGTACTGACCTACATGGAGTTCTCATCATCTCAATTTAAAATCGGCTGGCGCATTGGCTGTCTCCATTCCTATGCATATCACCCTCAAAACCATCAACCAGACTATGCAGAAGCTTAAATCTTAGCACATCTCCTCCTCGATTGAAACCCTTCGAGGACCTCTGGCTGCCTACAGGATACTGTCTAAGCGACACTTCTCTCTGGTCTGGCCTCTCCCTACCTCAGCTATCTCCTCTTAGGATGGCGTTTATATTGCGGAATTATTTGTCATTTCAAGAACATTGCTCTCCATTTCATGCCTTCATGCCTTTTCCTCCTTTTGTAATGCCTTTTCATATCTTTCTCTATAGGATAAATTAATGCATTGTTCAGTGTCCCTCATCCACTGTGATGCTGCTGTTTGCTCCCGTCTCCATTGTATCAGGGCACTTCTCTGTTTTTAGAGCACCTGGGCAAACTGTATCTCATTCATCCCTGTATTTTCCATTAAGCACAATGCTTGGCACATAATAGTGGATCAACTAATGGATGGATAAGTAGGTAGTTGTTAGGATAACAGGGGTAGAGATGACACAGAGCTATAAAATCAAATGGCACACTGTAGTTTTGGTTGCTGAGCAACAAATTTGCACAGACTTAGTGGCTTAGAACAACTTCCATTTATTATGTTAACAGTTTCTATAGGTCACAAGTCCAGGTGGGTTTGGCTGGGTTTTCTGATCATGGTCTCACCTTGATTAAAAGGGTGAAATTAAGGTATTCATTGGACTGCATTCTCATCTGGAGGTTGATGAGCTTACATCTGCTTCTAAACTTCCTGGGGTTGTTGGCAGAATTATTCCTGTGGCCAGTGAACTCATAACAGCTTGCTTCTGCAAGGTCAACATTGGGGAGAGATTGCCTCTACTGCTTCAAGTCTCTCCGTCAAGGGAGCTGAGGCCCTCTTTAAAGAGCCAACCAGGTTAGGTCAGGCTGTCCAGGACATTCTCTTTTTTTGATGCATCCAAAGTCTTTAGTTACATCTGTGAAATCCTTTCACCTTTGTCCTATGCCAAACATACTATGAAAGTGATATCCTATCACTTTTACTGTATTCTGTTGTCTAGAAGCAAGCCCAGGTTCCACCTGCACTCAAGGGTAGGTGGTTATACAACAGTATATATACCAGAGGCAAGACCTTAGGGCCCACCTTAGGATTCTGCCCATTATCCACATAGTTTAGAATGACTTGAACAATAGATTCATCTGGGTAAGTGTAGGAACAGGTGGCTAGAAAGAAGGTAGACTATGTCATGAAGTGCCTTTTGTGGCCTTCTAGGAAATGTATACATTATCATGTAGGGAGTCATGAGGGTTAAGAAAGATTATAGTTTAGAGCATTACTCTTTTGGTACTAGAAATAAGAAAGACTTGGGAAAATGGAGTGGGAAAATATTGTAAACATGTAAAATAAGCAGGAAATATTGAGGTGGCAGATGGAAAGTAGGGAAGGATTAAGAATTGGCAGTAATTGATTGCTGCTGACTGATTGAGCATAGGGTAAGGGACTATTCAAAATCAGCATTTCTCACTAGCACCAGTGGGTGACCAAATTTGGAGGTGGTTTTAAATGTTCTGGAAAGACACTGAGGTGGTAGCTATTTTGGGTGTAGACAGTGAATCTCAGTTCCTCGCTTTTGTTCTCATCCTTGCCTTCTGTCTCACTTGCTTTGTCTTGTTCCAAAAATGGTCTAGAATGGCTTACCAGAACAATTCTGCACACACGTACCAGTTGGCAATGACTTGGCATTATGCGTTTGGGAAGAAACGGTTTATTTTTAAATGGCTGGTGAACTAGACAGGATTGCGCTTTCTAAAGTTATCTGAATCTGTGAGGTTGGCAGCAGTTTAAAAGGACAGTGACCCAACTTTTAGCTCTGAATTCTGATTCGGAGCCATCATCTGACAACTCGGGCTGTTTTAAATCTAGGCCATTTATGTGTCTAACACAATTAACTAACGCTATGAATACACAATGCTGGAATACTGGCAGGCAAAAATATTTTTGCTTTGTCTTTTCCCCACATCCTCTAAGTAAATTAAAGACACGCTTTGCAAACTATAATTTAATGTTTCTGGAAAGACCTCATTTATCTTACATCTTTACCCTTGAATGAGAAAAACTAACGTGTCAGACCAGATGATTGTCTTTTCTTAAACAATTATGTGATGTAAAATGTACAGCCTTGTTAGTTATGTGTTTTGTCTTCAAAATATGTGTTTCTCTTATGTCCAGTAAAAATATTTGGTTAAAGAAGCTTTTGGTTTAGAGATAATGATTTTTTTTTGCCTGAGGTGCTGTTTCATTGGTTTTAAAATTTGTGATATCACTTAATTCAGTAAAATTTCTGTGGATTGATTTATGCCCTTTGAATACTTAATATTAGAGAAATATCTTACTCCATAAGACTCATCCAAATAGAATTGAAGAATTTGGGAAATTGGAAGTCCAGTCTTTCTCTCCATCAGAAATCATAGCTGGGATTTATGGACTTCCAGTCTCTGTTTTATCCAGTGATATGCTCCCCACTTATCTTGTCAGACACATTTATTGTTATTTAGGTCTTAAAAGGAAAACTATTTTCTCTGCTCTACAACACTTCTGACACGAGATGTGCGGATTTTTTTCCACACCAAGTAGTTCACTAATTCTGGGTGGACCCTGACTTGCTGTCCTACATTTAACTCAATTCTGACATGAAGTGCTGATGTAACTGCAGGCCCACAGGCTGGGGGCTCAGCTCCACAAGAATACTCTGCTACCTCCCACCCTCCACTCGAGACGCTAGTCCCAAGTCCCAGGTTGTCATCTGCACTTCTGACTGAGTGGCTGTACATCACAGGTTCTCACAATGCCCTTCTCAGGCTGGATCATTTGCTATGATGACTCACAGAACTCAGGGAAACACACTTACTGATTAATTATAAAAGATATCATAGAAGCTGCATATGAACAGCCAGATGAAGAAGCACACAGGGCAAGGTATGTGGAAAGTGCATAGAATTCCATGCTCTCTCCAGGTGTACCACCCTCCCAGCACCTCTGTGTGTTCACCAACCCAGAAGCTCTCTAACCCCATTGTTTAGAGTTTTATGGAGGTCCTTTTACTTAGGCGCAATTGATTAAATCATTGACTGTTGACGATTAGTTCAGCCTCCAACCTCCTTCCCTCCCTGGAGGTCTGGGGGTGGGGCTGACAATTCTAACCCTCTAATCACTGTGACTGGCTCCCCTGGCAGCCAGCCTAGCACCTCATCAGGATAGTCAGGTATGCTTGACACGGGTTTGTTCTAAATAACAAAGGTGCTCCTTTCACCCCTAGCACTCAGTAAAAATAGGAATTTTAGCAGCTCTGTGCCAGGAACCTGGCACAAAGATCAAATATTCAATTATTATTTTATTACACAATATCACTATGTTATTCTGAAATCTGGCTCTGCAAAAGTCACTTCCATTTGCTTACACTCTGTTGACTGTCTCGCCCAAATTGCAAATTATTTGTTTCTACTAAATTGCTGTTTTTTAAGTTAAAGTTTTTTATTTTTCATCAAGGTATTTCATATACATTTATAAAAATATTTCTGCAAAGCTTGTAATGAAGATAAGACAGAAGAATATTTATCTAACCCCTCCCCACCTCAATCCAGAGAATAACACTTTCCACTCTTTTAGTTTTAGTACTTTCTTCTGGTTTTATTTTTATATTTATCAATTACTTGGTCACACTGCTATTTTTCACTTTGGTTTATTTACATTTTATACATTAATGCACGCTTTAGACATTATTTATTTTCTATATAGCCACACTTTTATCTTTTAACTCTGTTGAATAAATCTCTGCTAACAAATATGCTGCATGTGCATATATATGTATATATACTTTATTTTCTAAGAACTTTGTGTTTCATTATTTTAATATCATTTAGTTTCTGGTTTTTAATAGATGCAAATTATTTCTGTCAACTTATTAAAAATGGGGCTTAAAAACAATTTTTCTGTTTCTTGCACTGTCTCTATTTTATTCCTTTCTTCTTCTTTTATTTTTTTCTATTCATCTTAGTCTCTGGTTTTCATGTTTCCATTAGAGGCTATCTTACAATGTCTGGCGAATGTGGCCGTTTATTCTCCTTAATAGTAAAAATCTACCAAGCTGCATAATTATGGACAGTGTTTTTTGCCCAGTTGGTAAAACTCTCTAGAATTTAAATAGGTGGGGACCTAGCCACTTTATCAAGGGAATTACCTTCCAAAAGGTCATTATTTATAGATGTTTTCTCTCAAGTCCTTCCATTTCTCCAAAAATTCAGTTTCTTGAGTCTAAGTTTCTTTGTGTGTCAGTGTTTTGTGTTTATAGGTGAGTGGGCAGTGACTGGGGAACTGAGAAGAAAAGGAGGTTAGGGTGGACAGATTGGTCTCAGGGGTCAATGTGTAATTTTCCTATTTTCATTATGATTTCAGATCCCTGGCATAGCCTGAGCTTCCGTCCCCAAATCCAAAGCTCTCCTGAGTCAGGTTTTCCAAGTGTCTTTCCTTGCCACAATGCAGCCATTATCCCCGAGTCTATTTGATCCCTGTCCAGGCTTCTAACCAATGCTCCTCCAGAAATATGTGATGTCTCCAATTCTTACATCTTTCCAGGGTTCTACAGAAAAATAAGCTTCGCTACTCTTGGCTTCTTCCCCTATAGACAATCGACTTTCAACTTTTTAAAAAAGATTTTATTTATTGATTTTTAGACAGAGAGGAAAGGAGGGACAAAGAAAGGGAGAGAAACATCAATGTGTGGTTGCCTCTCACATGCCCCGTACTAGGGACCTGGTCCGTACCTCACTGGAAATCGAACCAGCAACCTTTTGGTTCACAGGCTGGCACTCAGTCCACTAAGCCACACCAGCCAGGTCAACTTTTTATTATCCCTCTTCATCATGTTGTCCTACACGGACAAAAGTTCTTCTACTTGCCACCACTGCCCCTTCATGCCTCTCAAATAGTCCCCCACCAACCCTCACTGCAGATCTAACATATCTGGTCCCATTTTACCATCTTTACCTTCCCCCCAAATCATATTCACTTTGGGGCCTGATCTGTTTAGTTGGCAGAACACCTGCCTTGACCCTGGACAACATCCTCATTTCCATTTTCCCCATTTGCTCTGTGCCACTGCTCACTCCCATGCCTGAATCACCAGCTATCCATTTGCTGTCAGGGGCATGTTCTGATGCTGATTTTGGTCTGGGTCAAGTCCAGGGCTCTGAATTAGAGCCAGCCTGGGCTTGGTGGGGGAGAAATGCTAGGAGGCACTGCTGAGTGGTGCAATACAAAGGAATAATTCGAGAAGAGTCAAACTTGTCTAGAAAACTAGACATCTGATGGTCTGTCTCATGAGAGTACCAATGCCCAGAGTGAGAATCCACAAATGATACTCTGGGACACGCCTCAAAGAGCAGAGACTTGAGCATTTGGGTAGGGACACTGGTCATGGAGGAAATGCCCAGTGAATGTAGTTGGAGGATCTTTGAAGAGGGTGAGGGTAGGGACTTCCCTGGACGTCTGCTGAGAACAGGATATAAACGTTGAGAATGCTAAACCAGCTTGGATACCATTGTTTTGCTGAAGAGTTTAAATCAAAGGCCAATTAAGATATCTGTTGTTACTGACACACTTTCAGAAGTTCTACAAATGGTGATGGATGGAGCTTGACTTGTGGTGGTGCACATACAATACAGGGTACAGATGATGTGTGGTAGAATTATGCATCTGAAACTGCTTAGTTAACCCGTGTCACCCCAGTAAATTCCAGAGGTTCTAGAACTGGTAAAAACAACTAGGCCTGAGCTAAGTTAAAAGGCACAGCATAGCCAGCTGGGACAGGAACACACCAGACTTGCTAATGGGTCTGGAGGGAGCCAATTGCCCACATTTTTATGGACTGCTAATTGCTAAAAAGTTAGCAACTTTCTCAGTTGCCAAAAATAACAGCATGGTAGTTTCTTGCATAGAGCATAAAGTGGTGTCTGGGATATAGGCTGCATCAACTTAAAAAAAATATTCTATAGTCCTTCAACTAAAAACACACACTGCTATTAGTAAAGATAGACTTTGCAAGTCAGTTATTTGTTTTTTTCTTAGACTGTAAGAAGAGAAATTATAGAATACATTTGACTCTAGATTGGGAATTCATGCTAAGGATTTTATTTTAAAGAGAATTAAAGAGACCAGTTCTCTATTTCAAAGCCACTTCACAGCCTGTTTTAAAACATTTCCCAATAGGAGAGCTAAATAAATAATTGTAACGTGTTCATTATTCTAACTACAGTGATATTCCCCGCCCCCCCCGCAAATTCTCTCTTTCAACCCAGTTATGTTTGTGAAAACAGAATGTGCTTAAAGAGATTTCCTTTGTTTTTTGCAACATTGTGGGTATTCAGCAAGTGTTTGTAGGAAGAAAAAATGAATGTATAAGTGAACGGATGCATAAAGCATTGCGCGCATTAGAGTGGTAAGAATTTCACATTTTAAGGAAAGGTAGGGAGCAACTCGTCTCCTCCCCTTCCTGTACTGAGGAGGAAACTGAGGTAGTGAGGCAAAGCAGTGAGACTGCTCTGGGGCCTCCCAACCGGTTAGTGGTAGAAGCAGGGCTGGAACCCGTTCCTCACGTCAATCAACCCAGCACTCTTGTCATTCTAAGTTAATTTCCACTCAGGGGAAGAATGGATTACTCTGCAGGGCTGTTTCTGACCCCACATCGCATTAAATGAGCAAAGCCGGCCTTTGTGAAAGTCTTAAATGCCAAATGAGAAAAGTAAAGCATCTCTTATAACAAGAACAAAGCTGCAATAATTAGAATATTTGGTTTTATTAAGGAGTGAAGTTTTAAAAGGCAAAGAGGGGGAAAGATTTGGAAACTTCGTGTCATGGACTTAATTTGAAAGTGCGAATGTCAGACTTGATATAAAGGAGGTGAGACGGCCCTCAGGAGCTATAACTGCAAAAAGGAAACGGCAGATTCCCTTTCCCAGCCAATCAGCAGGAGTTCACTTAGCTGCTGACTTACCGCTTGCACAGGTATCAGATTCCCTAATTGGACTGACAACAGACTTAGATATTGAGTAGCAGTTATACTTGGCAGAACGAATGTGTTGAAGATGGAAATAAATAAACAAATATTTAGGCCCAGCAATACCACTAATGGCTCAGATACACTAACATTTCTTCACTGGTAGAATTTATTAAGAAATGGCTGTGAATTTTTTGTCTTTTTAATTAAAGGCTTGGGTGTATTATCAAAGGATTGTTGGTAACAGTCACGGTGTAGTCACTGTGACCCCGCCTGTGTTATTAGTAATTGTGAGCCTAGAGGTTCTCATTTGTGCGGTTATGCCTATAACGGCCCCTTCCACACGGGGCTGCGGTGAGGTTTAAATGAGAGTATGCACATAAGATTTGCATAGTGCATTCCATGTAGAAGGCAGTCAGTACATGTTAGCTGTTATTATTGTTGTCAGCCACTCCCAGGGTTGAACGACACTTTCATTGCCTCTGCACTGAGACCTCATAAATCATTTTCTCACTGATCTGCTCTACAGTTTGTGGATACCTCTATCTCAAAATCCTCCCCAAGAGGGCAATGCAGTGTAGTTGAAAGATCTCTCCTCACTTGGAATGCAGAACATTTGGTTCAGATCCAAAGTTCACAGGTACAACTTGTGCTATTTATTCTAAACTCCCTGGAAAGTGAGATTCATTCATTTGATCATTTTCTGGTTGAGCAAACTTCTCTCTCTTTAGTTTTCTTAAGTCATTTTAACGCTCTCTACAATTGAGGCAGTCATACCCATTCCACTGGGGTGCCGTGAGGGTTGGGTGGAGGTACATAGGGAAAGCGCTTATTTGCCACTCCATGGTGTTGAACGCGGATCTGTTATCAATATTCTCAGAAGGTCCACATTTAGTTACCCCATCAAGGCCCAGGGTAAAAGCCACCTCTTCTCTGAAGCCTCTTCTGAGCTCCGCAGCCTCCAAGCAGGCGTCAGCGCTTTTTCTTCTTCATGCCCAGTGCACTTGAGCTGGCCTGCCTTGGTGCTCAAAGAACATACTTCCTGTAGAGCAGTAATTTATATTATTCTATTCCTGCTACCATAGCTTCAGAAGAAAGCATCCATATCTAATTGCCCTCATTGGTCCTCTGGTGCATAACATAGTGCCCTGCTTATAGGAAGTGTTCAACAAATATTTGATTAATGAATAAACAAGCTTTCATGAACTCATATGCAGTACTAAGTTCTGTGAGTTACGTAGAAATAGTAAAAGCAAATAAAGACTTAATTACAAGTTTATCTCTTTAATAAGATGATCAAATCTTTTAGGATTTGAAATTAATTAGAAATTAAGCCATTCTTTATTTGTTCCTCCTGTTATTCAATAAGTAAACATATGTTGAGCAAATTTCAGGTGCTAGGTACTGTGGTGGGCACTAGAGATTCAATTTAACAAAAATAAATAGCTTCCCCCTACAGAACTTGTAGCTTATTAGTAATAAGAAATAGTAAGGAAGCAATATAAAAACTTGGTTTACAGACTAAACCTTTAGACCTTTCTTTTGAAAAATAGGTCAATAAAGAATTCTTAACTGCCTTTTTTTGTCCATTCTTAATTTCAAAATTTGGTCACTGTTCATTAGTAAGATTAAATTTGACTACTGAGAGTAAGTCAGGCAAATCATTTCTCTGGTTAAAAAAAAACAAACAAAAACTCCTACAGCTAATGGGTGAAATTTGCTTTGAATTATTTTTCATAATCACGAGTAATTGGGCATATCCTATTCAGTTAAAAATAAATATACAAAAATACATTGATCTATTTTTCTTGATAATGAGTTTTGAAAACCATAGTTATGTTATTTTAAGCTTAATTTTCTTCACTTATTTAAAAGTCCAGAGGGCACAAGTAATGTTCAGAGAATATTTTCACATAACAAGACAAAAGTATTTCATGAAATTCCTGGATATACAGAGGATACAAAATGAATTTCTCAGTGACTGTACTGTCTGATAGGTAATTTGAGTGAAAGGAAGACTCCTTTAGTTGCACAATAAAGACTAGTTTATGAACACAGTCTCCAAGGCTGCGGAAGCCTTTGGAATGTCACATCTGAAAGATAAGGAATGGACCTTCTCAAGGCAGCTTCCCTCTCCATGCTGCTTCCTCATCCCTCAACCCACAGCCCTTCCCCGCACTCACCTGGACCACTGCCAGACTCTTGCCGGCCTTGGCTGAGGGGCTTATGAGCAAAGCGAACAGGGCTTCATGTGCCTCGGTGCCACTTTTCCCCGGTGACATCAAGGAACTCATGGATGGAAAACACCCGACCTGATTTCCCTTTTGGATCAGTCAGGGCCCTGGTGGGAAAACTGGTGACACACTGTAACAGGTAATGTGACGAGAGTTGATATGTGTATGATCATGGGGGCAAGACAAGTCTTTGGTCAGGGAAGCCAGTAAGGTGTGACACAGCCCCCAGCTGGTACCACAGATGGCCTGAAACTGAGAGAGAGAGAGCTATGGCCCCCGCTTGGAGAGGGCTTCCCAACAGGGTCTGCAAACTTCAGGAGAGAAATGCAAGTGCCCCAACCTGAGGACTGGCTGGGAGGAAGCCAGGGGGATTGGTACCTTCATCTCACTTTCCCCACTGCCTGGCTTTCTTCCAGTGCCTTCTATTTGATTCAACACGGAAAGATGAGCTTCCCAGAGAGCATGGCAGTGTAGACAATGAGTCCAAAGAGCCAAACAAAATATTAAGTATACCCTTTGTGTGATAAGGGACATATACCCTTTGTGTGATACAGGATATATATGTGTGTGTGATATGTGTGTGTGTGTGTGTGTGTGTGTGTATCCTTGGTGTGATGAGGGACATAGGTGTATGTATTATGGATATGATACACGTACTCACAGAAGAAAACTCCCCTTTCAGGAAAGTTTACAAAAACTAGTCACTTTATATTCATAAAACCCTTTTGAGACATGCATTTATATTCTCATGAGACATAAAAAACGATACTGATATAGGTGTGTTCACAGATGCCTTCCTTATTCCAGCTTACAAGCCCAATTAACCCTCTTTTCATCTTTTCCAAAGAGGAGGGAGAGATGAAGTTCATCTAAAGAATGAGTTTGTGAGTGAGTGAGGAGCAAATAGGCTGGAAACGGAACCGGGTTTCTCAGCACTTTTGAAAGCTAAGGCACCACGGCAGCTGAAGAGTACCAGGGAAGTAAAGAAAGGGCGGGACAGCAGACGCAAACGTAGTGTCATTTAGACTGCGAGTTACTCTTAATGCCCTTCAGGAAACTTCAGTGGAGAATTCAATCGCTTTTAACATTCCTATTGGTTATTGGGCTGCACTTTTGAAGGAGTCACAACAAAGAGACGAAGGCACATGGTTTCTGCATTTCTTAGGGCTACACTCACTTCACATTTATTTGCAATGAGAATTAAAGAGTTTGTACGTTTTGCCTAAGATCACACACTGAGAGAGTGCAGAGTTATTATTCCAGCTCAGATGTGTTGATTCCTGATCCGTTAGTTTCAATTCAGCCTTGGCTGAGTTAACCTTTGTGAATTTGTTGAGTGATATAGTGTTGGCAGAAGGGTTTCATTTAATACATGGTGAGTATATGGTACACCCTTAATAGGTGGAGAGATTAGTGCTTTATACCACCTGTGGAAAGACGCTACGTTAGTAAGGGTCAAGTGTCATAGAATCATTCAGATGAATACTTCCATGATTAAATGGTGCTTGCTTAATTTTTTTGTATAATGTCAGTGCATTCTTTAAAATAAGAGCTGGACTTATTTTTTCTTCATTTCATTTAGTGATGACATTTGTTATTTTAAGAGTGTTGCTCTGATTTCTAATTGTTCTTAAAGTCCTGTTTGGATCCAAGTGTAAATCTTCGTATTATATGTCACCTGTGACCCACCTCTGCTTTCTCTCATTCACTGCCTTTCATAATCAGGAAACACTTCTAACCAGGTATTTTTTGCATATTTAAAAAATAAAACACATTGGGTTTTGTTTCTGGGAAATGAAAGATAAAGAAAATATCAGTTTAGGGGGGTAGGAACTACCAATATCAGAGTATCTTGTGGAGAGATGGCCTGTGGATCTTTATTCACATTCCTGCTCCCATCAACCCTCCCAACTCCCTGCCTGAGGCCAAAACATAGACCTCCCCACAGCTGCTCACCTGTTGGATTCTGATGGGATTGCTGTGTATTCTGTTTAGATTTCTTGTTAAGACTGTCTACCTGTCCAACTTGAATCTGTGGCACTGCATTTTCCTGTTAATTCTAGATTCAGGAATTAAAAAAAATAATAATTTTGGTTATATGGTGACAGAAATAACTCTTCTCACATCCTGTATCATTTTAAAACAAAAATAAGTCTATGTATTTTCTTTAATCACAATATATTCATGTGCCCTCTTGCTGTTAGTGAAGTGCTTAAGGGAACAGACTTAGAAGCCAGATAGCTTGTGAATTGCCAGACGGTCTCTGAATTGTAGCTCAGCTACTAACGAGCTGTGTGATCTTGAACAAGTCACTGAAAGTTTCTGGGCCTCAGTTTTCTCATCTGTATAGAAGGGACAATGATAGTCTCTATGTCTTAGAGTTGTTATGAGAATTTATAAATGAATAAATAGCATTTAGGAGAGTATCTGATACATAGCAGACATTCAGTAAATGCTGGATGCTATTTTTATTACCTGTGACCTAAGGTGATGATGTAAGATTCATATTATTTTCAGTTAAGATTTCAGTTAAGACTTCCCTAGCACAGTGAAACCGCCTTGGACTTGAGTGTCAGGCACACCTCGTTCAAATACCAGCCTCTCCCTTTACTAGGGATGTGAACTTGGTCAGGTTATTTGACTTTGAATAACACCAATTTTCATATTAAAAAAATAGGATGATTACATATATCTGTATATATACGTATCTTAGAGAGTTGGTTGCTTTTATGTATGTGTATATATTAGATTATTTAGATAGATTGGATGGTTATCTTAGAGTGCTGACATGTGGCATAATATGAAGTTTGACATATGTAAATTATATAAATATAAAGTATATGTGTGAAAAGTAGAAATGATCAGTACTGTTATCAGTAATTAGACAAAAGCAACAGAAATGGTAAGGGAGAGAGTTTCATGTTTTATAAAAGGAGTGTTAATTAAAAAGGCTTAGATTCAAATCTGCAAATGAGGCTAAATTCAAAATGTTTTGAAATTATTTTACCCACTAAGCCAATTGCATTTATACATAATGTCTGTTTTATTCTCCCATGAAAATAATTATTGTTTGATTAGTGACACATACAGGGGCCGCTGTACACGTGTTTGCAGTAACAGTCCCCCTTGTGTCTCCAAATTTCTGTGATGTCGAAGTTTACTAGAGGATCAGGTTAGCATACACTGAGGAGATTTGCCGTGCTGATTTGGCATAATTCTAGTTCAAAAGCAAAGAATCTTGACAGTTTAGGTGGTTAGTTTGATCTTATTATCAATGTACATAGATATATCTCAAGCAACCTGGAAATTGAATTTAGGTTCTAACTAACATTAGTTAGTGTAAGCATTAACTATATGAATAAATCCCCAAATCTCAGCAAACTAACCTGAAAGGTAGAGTTTTTAGTATCGTTTTCTCACTCAGATGTAGTCCAAGCAGCCAGGATAGGGGAAGGGAAATGAGGTTACACGCAGACCCGCAGGACCCAAGCTGACGGAGGTTCTGCCCCCTTCAACACAGGGCTTCCGAAGTGGTTCTAGGTGCCAAAATTCAGCTGGCAGGCATACCTGGAAGTGGCAGACATAAACTTTGGTCACATTTTATTGGACAGAAATTAGTTACGAGGTCCCACCCAGCTGCAAAAGGAGCTGGGAAAAGTAGTCTCTGGCTGACTACAACTGTGACCACAATGCCTGTTGCCTTAGTTGAACACCCCCTGGGCCCTGTGGAAGGGCAGCACACATATTGGGTGGACAGTGAATGATTTCCACCACACCCTTGTTACAATAGAGTTACAATAAGAGAAGTACTCCTATTTTCTCTCTTGTTTTCCTTAATTCCTTCTAAAAACTAATAAAAAGAAAGAAAAGCACTGAATTGTATGCTACCTTATTTAGGATAGGAATCTTTTTTATTGGTTCCTTTTTTTCTTTGAAAGAGAGAGAAGCATCCATTTTTTTTTCATTTATTTATGCATTTATTGTTTGATTCTTGTATGTGCCCTGACTGGGGATTGAAGCACAACCCTGGTGTATTGGGATGATGCTCTAACCAACTGAGCTACTCAACCACGGCCTTTAGACTAGAAACCTTGTTCCATCTATCATTGTACCTCTGGTGCCTGACTCAGAGCTTAGCATATATAAGACAGTCAATAAGTATTCCTTGAATTATCAAATGAGTACATACTCCCTACCTTCTTCCCTTATCCCTCCTTTCCTTTTCCTTTGCTTTCTTCTCTTATATCTCCCTTTGAGATCCCAAACACTTTCAGAGTGTTATTTTGGGCTTAGCATTGTGATAAATGATAAGTGAAAGATAAATTTAATCTTGGGGAAAAGACATCTCAAATCAAGAATAAAGAAAAAGACATTGTTTAAAGCATTAGTAAACATTTCAAAATTATTGGTTTTGTCAAAAATGTTCGACAGTCTTAAGAAGAGTTAAAGGATCCTCTTGAATTCATCTGTCAAACACAGATATGCCATTCTAGGGAGTGTAGACTCAGCTCCATCTTTAACCTGTGCTTGTGAGACCCCAGTCTTACCAGAACGCTGCCCGAGGGGCCCAGACTATGGGATGCTGCCTAGGTGAGACACTGGTACTTCCTGTGAAAGCCCTCTCATGCTTCGTGGTGAATGGCGATGTAACCTCAGATCTATGCCGTGGTAAACTGGGCACTCTAGTGGTAGGGATTGTCTAGTTTTGTTCCGTTGTTCATAGAGCTTCTAGGAGTTTTCCTATAAGGTTCTCGATGTCTTTATGGGATTTAATGTGCTCCAGTCCTACCTGTGTCCCTGCTGTGTTCTTTCTGCTGGGATGGTTGGGATAGGATATGGCACAGGTGATTTCATCAGCATCAGCAACTGGGTGCTTGACACTGCACCCTCCACATAATAGCTATTACTTCTGTTACTCCTCCCGTCATCCCTAGTTGATGTGTCGTCATGTTCAGATAGACATGGAAAATTGTCTGAAGTCAGAGATCTCAGAAAGGAATGGAGCCAAAATTCAGATACAGATTTGTCTGACCCCAAAGCCTGCACACTCAACCACTCCAGCTTTTGATCATTGGTTTAGGCTACTGAGGCTAAGATTATTTATCTTCTTTTTCTAGAATGATTTATAAGATCTTACAGAAACTTTCTCAAAATGTAGGATGAGGAGTGACTAAAACACAGGGGTATGAGTGCCTACTTTTTTGCCCAGGGTGCAAGAACCTCAGGGTGTTTCTGAATATACTATAGGAATTCCAGGGACCTGTTCAATGTTGGGTACCATTAATATATTATTATGAAAATTAGGTTCATAGGTTTTATCAGATTTTTGGGGCCTGTGACCTCAAGGTTAAGTGACATTGCTTTTGGTTATATGGCCTCTCTTTCCAAACATGTGAAGATGTGCTTATTTGATTAAAGGCTAATTTTCTAATTCCAAAGATGCAATATTACCCAAATGAGTGAGTCTTCACAGCAATTGCACAGACTTATAAAATATGAGTACAGATTTTAAGAGGCAAGTTTTATAGGGAACTCATGATATTTATGGAGCCTGAAAAGAAGAAAGGGATGGATGACTTCTAACAAAGAGGAGAGAAGGATTTATGACTTTTGCTGATTCAAGCCCATTGGAGGAGGAAGGTGAGTCGGTGGTGATAGCAGGATTGTTTCAGATCTGTGTGTCCTAAGGGGACTGAGGGCGGGTGCTCCCTGGAGTGGCTGGGAGCTCTGCCTAGGGTCTCAGGCTGTGTACCTGCAGCACCTGGGATTGGATGCACCTCCTGTTGCCTCTGGCTTCCTGGGAAGGCAGGGTCTCTAGGCCCTTTTTATTGGTGAGGTCAGCTGAGTGTGGTTCTGGCTCTCATATATGGGCATTCAGGAGTGGGCAGACCAGGGCCAAATAGCCAACGGGCCTTTAAAAAGATGCTTTTAGAAGTCAGTTATGCCCTGATATTTCAGAAACGGCATTTATGCCTAAATTCCAACTGCTACATTATAGTCATCATTCAGCTTTTTATGTAAGGCCTTTGGGCTTTGACTAATTTAGGGAACAAAGGGACCATGGTTCACCAACCAAACAGCAGAGGCAGGGGAGCCCCTGTCCCTAAAAGGAGATTCCCTGCAATCAGGAGCATCTGTTTTGTTTCTAAGTCAATAAATAGCAAGTTACTGAATTCTGAGTGTCCAGCATTGGTTTTCAGGGTGGGATGGGTGAAGCATAGCTATCAACTCTTTCCGAATGTAAAACACAATTCCTGTCCTTTAGAAACTTTGCAATTGGTCAGCATAGTTGGTACCAGTCTGGGGACAATATAAAACAGTTTGTTAACAAATGCTACATAGTATTTTGATTTAGTACAATTCAAAGTAACTCATTTTTAGAAGGTTATGTTTTTCCTACTGAACTAGGTGGGCCCTGGTCCAATAAAAAGTGTCCTTAGATGAGACAAAAGAGGGCAAGACAGAGATACAGGGAGGCCACACAAAGACGGAGGCAGAAGCTGAACAGCATGGCCACAAAGCATGCTGACGAACAGCAGATGCTGGGGGAGGCGAGGGTTGGAGTGTCCGCAAGGGCCTTCAGAGGGAGCGTGGCCCTGAGGACGTCTTGATTTCAGTCTTCTGGCCTCCAGAACTGTGAGCGTACACATTTCTTTAAGTCACCAAATTTGTGATAAATGGTTATAGTAGCTTAATAAAATAAGGAACAGGATAATCTATCTAATACATGAAATTATATTAAGAGGACCAAAAATCTATGGATATTTAGTATAAAAGTTGACTTCTTACTGGAAGTATGGTCTTTGCTGTACAGTCATTCCAGAAGCATTGAGTCATGAAAATATGGGCTGGTGTGTGTCAGTGGTATTTACAATATTAAAATTGTGCGTAAGAATGTAAGCACTAATTATTTTTTGGTAATTGTAGTTTTATGGCAGCAGCCTATGTTAAGGTTTAATTTTAAATTGCCATTTCATGAAACAAATGCCAGTTTCTAATGGAACAGTGTCCTTCAAGCAGGAGAATTGTAGCTCCCTGTCCAAACCAACCATCAACATAACTAATTTCGCAAGCGGAAATGAGCTCTGGACTTTTATAGTCTCTTCTTAGTTTATTAGGCAATAAATGAGCATAAACTTGGCATAGTTCATGTGGACACAGGGCTAATGCTCTTGAAACCTTATAGAACTATTTCAATAGTGTTATCCTATGGATCCTACCAGTGATATTAGAGTAAATCAGAAAATTTGGATGAAGTGGTATCCAGTCTCACAGGCTGAAAAGCCACAATTATTTTTAGGCACCCCTAACTTTAGTCTCGTGGGTTAGGGTGTTTTAGAGCCAAAGAGTGTTGTTTGCTGGTGCTGGCTATGGGATTTGAGTCTAGAAAGCAGATAACCACTGAAACCACTGAGGCAACACTGTACTCCCTAATCAAAATGTCATCATTCAAAGTAGCTGAAAGGAAGGTACTATCACTAATGAGTAATATAGGTAATTTTTATGCAGCATAAAAGTTTAAGCTATTAACCCTTTCATTTATTCGTTTTTGTCTGGCTGGGTCAATGGGGACTCCACGTGGTAACTGAGTGAAACAGGGTTTTCGGCCCAGGCCAGTGGGAGCTTTCCGGGTGGTTGTCACGTCTATGTGAATACGAGCACAACACAACCGCGCTGACGGCAACTTCTAGGTGGCACCAGGTCAAGGTTTCCTATGAATTTACCGCTTCAGTCTCCATAACAGTCAGGAAGCAGGCATGTGACTGTTGTCCACACTTATTTAACTGGCCAGGTCACGGAAGTTTAGGGCAGGTAAGCAGTTTGCTCAAGGTCACACTCTAGAAATGGTAAGAACCAGGATGTGAACTCTAGCAGGACAACTCTCCCAACCGTGCCCTCAAGCACTACTGTTGGGTAGGGGTGGGCTGCTGAGGAATTGCTGAGTATCTGGGATGTGAGTGACGTCTACCCTGATGTCAGGAAGCTGACCGTAAGTCTATGGAATGCGAAATGAAAATCCCATGCTTCCTTGTCTTGAAGCTGATGGATTATAAAGCATGGGTTAGCTGAATATTCGGGCAGAATAAAATGCATGACACTTGCCACAAATGAACACAGATGGACACTCTTCAAACAGATTCATGTTGAATTTTAATGGTGCTCTTCTGCAGAACACATTTGCAAAATGGATCGTAGCATATTCATAGTTCCCTTTGGCTTGCCAAATGTGCGATGATTAAGAAACCTATTTGTACTTTAAATATTCTTATCACGTATATGCATATTTTAAATGCATGTGTCTGCAATAAATATGTGTTGAATGAATATGCATGTATCAATATATACACAAACATACATGAAGCAACATGAACACACACGTTTAATTTGACAAATATTTGTTGCATACTTACTGAGTATAAACCTGGACTGAAGAGTGGGAGAAACACACAAAATTCTTTCCTCTTCCCAAGGAATGATATTTAAGAGGAGGGCGAGGCATGGTCACCATTATTCTGGTGGTAGTTCTTAAAGTGTGGTCTCTGGCCCAGGGTTTGGGTCCGAGTGCAGGCTGCCAGGGCTGAAAACCTAGACTGAGGTCAGGCAGTGGGAGGCCCTGAATGACATGCTTATGAGTTTAGACGTGATTCTGAAAGCAACAGGGATTCATTGCAGGTTTCTGAGTTTGGGCAAAAGTGTGAGCAAAGCTGCTTTCCATTCTCTCTTTTCTTTTTTTCCCAGTGAATATAATTCAGCAGACGTACTGAGCTAACAGAACATCAATCTTAAATCAATCCTTTTTCCCTTGTTAAGAACACTTAAACATTAAGAATTATTTATGTCTTGGCTGGAGCCATGATAAGCTCTGTTCTTTTTCTTTTTTTAAGATTTTATTTATATATTTTTAGAGAGGGGAAGAGAGAGAGAGAGAGAAAAAGAGGGAGAGAAACATTGACGTGAGAGAGAAACATTGATAGGCTGCCTCTCATACGTGCCCAGACAGGGGACTGAACCCGCAACCCAGGTGTGTGCCCTGACTGGGAATTGAACCGGCAACCTTTGGCTTTGTAGGGTGACGCCCAACCAACTGAGCTGCACTGGTCAGGGCAGCTCTGTTGTTTCTGGACCACTCTGACACATGCAACTTAATTTCAGTATCTCTGCAATGCCCCGATCTCCCCACAGTGTGTATGTGTGCACATGTGCGTGTGTGCACTGTTTCTTCATAGGGAGTCACACAGCTGCTTTTGAATTCAGCTGGGCTTTAGGAAGCTGCATAAAAGCAAGAAAAATGTTGCTGCCTGCTTGTGCTTTCTTTGTTATTTGGCAATCAGCAGGATGACTGTGCTCTGAAGTGGTGCAGGTGGCCTCTTCCAGTACCAATTCCAGCATCTCAACCGGTTCGGCACCATAAGAGAGTTCTCTGGAAGGGAAATAATTCTGTCCCTATCCCTGATTACTTTCTTTGTCCAGTATTGTGGGCACCTGCTTGGCGACCAGCCTTCCTTTTCTGCATTATCCACTTGCGTCATCCTTCTCCTTTCCTGGGTCAGCCTGTGTATTCCAATCCATCCCACACCCTGGATGAGCTCATTCATTCACTGGCTTTCTTCTTGCAGTTCTCATTGTGCCTTCTTTTGTTAGCATAATTGATCCTCTGCTTTAAAAAGGCAGGTGGATGAATTGGTTTATTGCTTTAAAACAATCTTTCTTCTCTCTTTTATTGCACCAGTCTTTAGTCAATCTTTGCTTCAGCCAGCTGTTCTCCCTCTATTGACAGATCTCTGTGTGTTTATCATGCTGGTGGTGAGGGGGTCCATGCTGGGTCTGCTGCAGGGTGAGGAAGGTCAACAAAGCCCACCCATAAAATCACTCTGATTCATGATGTTCAAGTGCAGGAGGGGCTGAGTCGTGAAGGCCAGAGTACTGATTCTGTTTGGTAAAACAGGCTCATCTGCCAAAGGAGCCTTTTAGACTCTAAGGGAGTGATTCCATCCATCGTCCCCACATTCCTAATGGAATTATAAGATTTAGTGGCAAAATTGTTAAGTTCTGGGCACATCTCATCTAACACTCCAGTATCTTTGCTACCACATTTGCTCTCCCACTCCTCAATATTAAGCTTTGTGGTGTGTGTGAATTTCCTTTGTCCAGGGCTTTAAAAGGGATTTAACCCAGTCTAGCTGTAAGTGATCCAGACACTAGATTTCTTCTCTATGTTTTGAGGAGCCCTTTAGAATACCGCTGATTGCATGGTACTGCCTAGTAATCTCACCGTTGATGAATATGAAATTATATATGGTGTCAGTGGGACATTCGGTGCCTACCGGAGATATCAAACATACTTTGTTTTAGCACAATGCACTTCTTTCTTCCACCCAGTAAAATACTACTACTGCTACTACTACACTACCACTAATTATTATGATAATGGAATCAGCTAGATATGCTGATTAATTATAACAATGTTTTATCATTCTGTAATTTCAGCAAAGTCATTACCTTATATGTTCTCTAATGTATTCAGCTCAACATCCATGGCCAAGGTTCTGTGTTGGGTCGTATGAAGTTACTAAAATGAATGGGATATAATTTCTGGCCTCCAGAGGTTAAGAACTGAATGAGAACGAGGAACAGAGGATATGTATATGTAAAATATACAGAAGCCACCTAGAGGATATATGAAGAATTGAGAATGTCATTAAGCAGAGAAAAGAAGGACATGCTAGGCAAGAGTAAAAGGCATAGAAATGGAAGAATATATGGAGCATTCGTATTACATAGTTCAGAGGGCCCGGGGACGACAAGAAGTGATAGAGTTTGGAAAGGTAGACCGGGGAAGAAAATATGGCAAAGGGGTGAATTCGGTAACCTGTGAGGAACCGTGAATGGTTTTGAGCAGAGGTTGGCAAACTAGGGTCCACAGACCGAATCCAGACCACCCTCCGCTTTTGTTAATATAAGTTGTATTTGAACATGGCCATGCTCATTCGCTTCCATGTTTATGGTCCATGGCTGCTTTCAGGCTACAATGGCCGAGTTGAATGGTTGTGATAGAGACCATCCAACAACAAAGCTGAAAATATCTGACATCCGGCCCTTTAGAGAAATTTTTCTGACCCCTGATATACTTCCACAAAGTACAGCGTTCCATTGTGCTAGGACAGACAGCCTGCAATTATGATGGACAATTGAAAATATGGATGTTTCTAGAGCAGCATTTTGCACTTAGAAGCTTAAATATTTGAGTAAGTGAATGAGTGAATGAATGAGCAAGTAATGGGCAGCATGACACAATAAAAAGGTGGGGACATATTTATTAAGTACTTAGAAATTAAAAATAGTGTTCCAAGCTCACTGGTACCCCTTCATCAGAAGTTGAGAAATCAGTGGATGTTTAGGTATTTATGTAAGTACATCATATATGCATTTCTGCTAAGATACCATGGTAATGGGGTTTATTCCTTTTTGTTTTTTGCACAAAGGGTCAGTCTGGGAGTGGTCAGAGAGCAGTGTCCCTTAGGGACTACTTTCTGTTTTTGTAGGATGAAGCATCTGGAAACATCTGGGCAAATTATTACCAGAAATGACTCGTAGAGGATGAAGCTACCGTTGTGAGAATGGCCACTTTGGAAAAACATTGGATAAAACACCCAGTGAGACGCAGAATGGGGTGACAGTGGGAATCAGCGAATCTTGATGGACTTTAGCCATGACACTCCTCAGACCTTCAAGGCAGTCCTACTTCTTTGCGCATTAATTTCCTTCCTTCTCTCTGTCCTGGCCGGAATCAAGTTTTCAGATACAATCCGTGTCTTACAAGAAATGCCCTCAGACCTTCCTTCCTTGCAGCTATCAGTTACATACCAGTTGCCAAAGAAGGTGGAAGGAGGAGGACTTAATTAAATCAGGGTTATTTTGTTTATAAAGGTGCTCATTTGGCTTGGTTTCATCATCAACAACTTCCTTGGCTCTCGATGGATGACATATAGTTTATTAATTTATACTTAGTGATCTTTTAAAAATAATGCCTGCATGGTTAACCCACTTAAAGTATTATGGCAGTTAGTTCAAGTTGTGTAACTGTGTTCATCTTCAGTGGTAGAGAATATATTCTGCCTTTCTTTCATGAACAAGTGTGACCCAGAGGTCCCCTGTAAAGTCCCTGTCCTCCTGAGGCTGATGTGTGCAAGTGCCCCGTCCTCCCCCCTTATTTTTAATAAAGGTGGTACTTATAGTTGGAATCACCATGGGGCTTCTTAATGGGCAGCATGACACGGTAGAAAGGTGGGGACACATTTATTAAGTATTTAGAAATTAAAATTAGAGTTCCCAAGCTCATTGATACCCCTTGATCAGAACTTGAGAAATCGGTGGATGTTTAGGTATTTATATAAGTACATTACAAAATCTAGCCCTTATTTCAAACATGGTCCTTGAAGAATGATTCAAGCAGAGTTAAACTTCCCCAGGGGACCGGCAGCTACAGTAAGGAAAATTCCCCAGGGGCAGTGATGATGTGAATGGTGTTGGACTTTTTATTAGATTTTATCTTCAAGCAGCAATAATGAGAAAGGAAAGGGGATGAGAACTTGTTCACATTAAGCAGAGATACATACACATCTTCAAGGACTGTTGTCCGAAATGTAGCTGGGTTTTTCGTGTGTGTGTGTGTGTGTGTGTGTGTGTGTGTGTGTGTGCGCACGTGTATGTGTGTGAAGGTGGCTGAGAAATCATGCTGTAGGTTATAATCTGTGAATTCATAGTGTTTTCCTCTTTGGTTTTCCATATTCCATCTCTAGTATCATTCTAACAAGCTACCCACTTGCCCACCTGCTTTTGTAAGCATTTGTCCTGATTGGAAATAATTGGAATGGTTGATAATTACATTAAAAATGTGCAGTGCTTTGGCCTGTTCCCTGCTACACAATTTCAGGGGCACATCTTGGTGTAGTGTAGTTGTTCTCAACCATAATAGTGAGAGACGTTATAGGGGCTTCAAGCAATGCTTGATTTTAAAAAAGGCATTAAGTTTACATAACTTTTACACTCCAGTCTTCCAGTGGGAGACAGAGAAAAGCGAGCTGGCCAGCCAGAACCCCAAGAGCACACTCTGTCAGCCTGGGCATCACCCCTCTGTTATGATCCAGGGAAAGGCCGTGAGACATTTTTCTCTATAAACACGAGTCCAAAGGTGAGATAGGAGGAAGCCAGAGTGGAGGTGCGGGGATAGGGAGACAGTTACTCCTTTGCAGAAACTCCTTTTACTCCTTGCTTTGGGAAACTAGGAAGGAGAGCAAATGAACGTAGAGGGAGGAGGACAGTGAGAAACAGCCGTGCAGCAGAAGGAGGAGCACAGGAGAGTAAGCACTTCAAGAGGGTTTGCCCTCCCTGAGAAACCACAAAACAGAACAGAATCTGTCATGTGCAATGGGGAGCCTGGCCTCCTGGGGATTCAAACCCCGAGTATAAAAACTGGTTTCTCCTCGTGCTCTACGTTGTGTCAGCTGGGAAGATTTTACTCACCTCTGAGCCACACTAGCCAGATGGGAAACGTGACCTCTGCCATGGGGGCACGTAGTCGCGATTTACCAGAGGGGTTGGTTGGCCTGTGTGCACTGCAGGGGCAAACGGTGACGCACCAGCCCCTGTCACTATTCTTGTTGGACTTCACAGGCTTTTTAGCTTTTGATGCACTGGAGTTAAGATGCTGAAGGGTTATTATACTTGATGGATATCCATCATTTTATGGTAATATACAGTCTTACAGAATTGATGCAGCATGTTCACATTTATGAGAGAAAAGGGAATTTTAGCTGACTCAGTTACATTCTACATGTTATATAAATGCATTCTGTGTGGTAGAATCATTTTTGTGATTCTAAAGCAAAAAATATATTCTGAAGGGTTCCTATAGAATTACTGTTTTATTTTAAATCTAAGTTTTATTCCGCAAAGAAAAGACCTCAAGTTCTTTTCTGCCTTCATGTGGAACTATAGCTCTTTAGTGTCCTTTTTCAGTTTTAAAGAAAAGGTGTCAGTCCTCTGATAGGAAAAGGTGGAGCTCCGATCTGTATGCAATTTTCCTGGGTCCAGACCTGTCTTTTTCCTCTGTCTTGGTCTTGCAGGAGTGATGGGAAACCAGACTAGATATATTGCTTCTTCCATAATTGCCATTGTCTGTCTTCACTTTGGTTTCCTTCAACTTAATTGGTGAATTATTTTGTCTCCCTCCATCTGAAAGCAACTACAGCTGTTGTTTAGATATGATGTGAACTGATGTGACATTTCTGAACACTTAGTTTATGCCAGTTTCTATTCTTAGCTCTCTAAGTGTTCTAATAGTTCTTTTCTTTCCTTTTTTTTAATCATCACACCAGTTCTAAGAGTGAGGCCTCTTATTAGTCCCATTTTGCAGATGAGGAGACTGAGGCTAAAATGGGTACCTCCCTCCTGGGTAAGATTTCAGGAGCCTGAATGCCTGGGTCTGATGCCTGTGGGAATTCGGCCTCCCGGGTCTTTGCCTGCTTCCGAGTGACGGCATCAGCTCCACCTCCTACTTTGGGTTTCTGCCCTCTTTCTCACTTATGAAGAGGTTTATCTTCCTTTAAGGGAAGCATGTATGTTCATTTTGTTTCTCTTTTTAGAAACTGCCATTACTACATGTTTGGTGCAGAGCGGGGACCTTTAAACACAGACTTAAAGTACTGCTTTGCCTGGAAGTCCTTTCCCCCTACTTACTCTGCGGCGTATCCGTAAAGCTCGGGACACAGGTGAATGCATGCGATCCGCTGAAGGATCTTATTAATATGTAAAAAGTAAAATAACATTTTCTACAGTTTCGTACTTTATGGATACTCTTTAAAGAAAATTTTCCTGAGGCCTAAAGATAAAAATACCACATCCCCAGGTACGGATTGGCTCAGGGAGAAGGGAGAAAGGCAGAGAAATAGAAGGGTGAGGATGTTTACTATTGACATTGTCATGGTAAATCAATTAAACTGCACTACTTGTTGAGTGCCTGGTCTTGCTAGGTCCTCTTCAGACATTACGTTATTTTTCCGGAGAACAGCTCTGCTCAGTAGGCTTGGTAAACCCCACTTTAGAGATGTACAAGTCCAGGGAGATAAACCGACTTGCCAAGGTCACTGAGGCACTGTGGACTGGGAGGCGGTTCCTGTCAGGTCAGGTCTAAAGCCCTGGTTCCTTCCCCTGTATACAGTCATGTCACCTCCTGGAATTAATATTTCATCCCTCCACTCATCCACCTCCCACACCTACCCCAGAAAGTATGGCTGAAAAGTATTCTTTTCCATCTACTATCAATACTTTTGAAAAGAATTCTCCCTCATTTCATGGCCCATCTCAAGCCCTGGTGGCCCTTCTAGGAGCAGATTTGTATCTGATTTTTTTCATGTTTCCTGAACTACCTTTTTCTATAGGAGTCCATTTCTGTGGACCCAACCTAGAGGTTTCTTGACCGTTTAAACTGCCTTTTCTTCTTCTTTTTCTAGGCCATGTATATTGGTTCTAAGTCATGTGTTTCTATTTGAATATTTTGCTTATTGTCTGTATTTTGTAATTCCAACTGGACAGTGATGATTTTAAGGGAGGCACTATGAATTTTCCATCCCCCCAGTGTCTGATGTCATAGTTTATGAACATCCAACTGTGGTATCTAGGTAAAGTATAGTCATTTTGAAAGTTAACACATGATTTCCATCAAAGTATAGTTAACTACAGTTCATTCTGCAGCTATTTTTATATTTAAGGATAAATAATTCATAGTTCCACCTCCTCTTCAACCTCACACTACAAACTAGAGATGGGTGTGGGGCCCTGGGGAGCCCCGGGTCACCCACCCTCCCTTGTTTCGGCCCCAGGTCTGGGGTGGGCCAGCTGCTCTCCCCGCCTTGGACTCAAGTTGCTTGCGGCCATCGGTGACTGTCTAGGGTGCCTCCTTGCCTCCAGTTAATCTCCAGCTCCTCATTGAGTCTTAAAAGTCTTGTCTAAGAACTTTCCTTTCCCTGGTTTGTTACATTTTCCCCCTTTCCTCATGTCCCCCTCAAATATTCAAGGCTAGAGGTAAAACGTGAGGCTAAGCCAGCAATCCATCTTTCTTACTAGAGGCCTACTAGAGGCCTGTCTGTTATATGAGGGGGCTAGAAATAGGGACTGAGAGTTTGAGTCCAGCGGGAAGGCCAGGTGTCAGTAATGATCCATCCTGTGGTGTGTTAAATAGACTCTGGCATCAACTAGATTATTTCTGCAAGACCGAAGTATTTTGATCAAAATAGACATGCAGGCAAAGGAATTTGCAAATTTCTGTTTCCTGGCCCACAGGGGCCTGCAAGCTTCCAGGAGGCCCTGTGCAGAATCTGACACTTGAGCTCCCTCTGGTGGCAACGTATACACATGCCTCACTTTGTGTGGGCAAGTTACTCCACAAAAAGAATAGTATGTTATTTGACATCAGGACCTTATTTCCAATTTATGTTTTAACCTAGAATATGTTTGTCTACCCCTTGTGTGCTTCTTTGTTTTTTACATTTATTTAATTTTGAATGTTCTGCGATATAGTGATAAGTTATTACAGTCATTTTATAGTTATTTAAAAATCCAGTATTTTAAAATTCCATTAACTGTTTTCTTGGTGACATTTAAAGTATTAGGGATGAAGGAGAAGGGAGAGGAGGAGGATTTGTTCTGCTGTTAAATCAAAATTAGCACCTAATTCTGAAACATTGTTTGTCAATAAAACTATGTGGACAGTGACCTTCAAATTCTCTAAATTCAGTTTTCCATTGACTGTGGGATGAAATGTAATATTTTGCCTGATGTACAAGGCCCTTCATGATTAAATTCCTTGCCTACCTGTGTCCAGAGTCAACCCTGCAACTGCCCACCTTAAATTTTATGCTCCAGACTCACTAACTGACTCCAGTCCCCTGGATATAATGACGTCTATTGCATTTGTGACTAAATATTCTCTGTGTTCCCTGCCACTTATCCCTCCTGTTAGCTCACACCAATCCTGAAAGTCTCAAGATGTCACTCCTTCTGTGAAGTGTATATCCCAGGGGTTACTGGACAATGTCTGGAATATTTTTGATGACTGCGGCTCGGGGAAGGGGTGTTGCTGGTATCTAGAGTTAGAGGACAGGGATCTGCTAAAACATCTCAGAACGCACAGGATAGTTACAGCAAAGAATTATCCAGCCTGGCATGTCAATACTGCCCAGGCTGAGAAAGCCTGTTTTATGGGAACAAACCAGGTACAAATTCATGGCAACTGGGTTTATAGGCTAACCGACCTTGACCTTTGCTGTTTTTGTTCTTTGGCCTTTTCTAGGGGTTCATTTAAAATAGAATCCTGACCTTTCAGGAGGCCATTTTTATTTGAATGATTTTTCTCACAGTTCCAACCTAGAATCTGTAAATACAAATTTCCTCTCCTTTCTTATTTCTCCCGTTGTGGCTCCATCCTTGAAATCACAGGTATGTTTTCCTCTCCTTAACCGGGCTTGACACTTGTTTTCATTTTCTCCTTTGCACTGTTCTTTCCCCTTCCCGCATCACTGCTGCCTCCATTCCAATCAGTAACTGAAAGCTGATGACCTTCCTCTAAAGTGATGCTCACAATTCATTCCTGTTTCCCATGCACAACCCTGCCCTGTGTCTTCTCCATGTCTCATGGCATTGCTGTCATAGTTTTTAGCTGATCTCCCTGACGCCATCATTTTCCTCTTTCAATATTATCTTGAGCAGCACCCAATCAATTTCCCTGAACTAATTCTTTTGCCCTGTGTCCTTTGGCAGTGGCCTTCTGTCACTGGGACAGTCCTCGCGTATCTGGCATTTAAGATCCCTTGGGAGCTGCTCCACACCTGCTTGGCAGCCCTGTCCTCCTCATCTGAAGTAGCTCCTCACTTTCTCTCTGATAGCCCATGCCCGTTCCTGCCTCTGTACCTTGGCCCAATCCTTGTCTCCAGGTGGCGTGTCCAGTTCCTCCCCACCTATACAAAGATTTCATATTCTCAGGACCAGGTCACGATCATTTACATTCTCTTTTATTCTTCCTCATTTCAATACCACTTATGTTGGCCCTCTTTGTGTTTTATTTAAATATTTTATTTATTTGTACCTTAGTTCTCCAAATGAATGTTTTTTCCCCTCCAAAGGGGAACCTATAATTTGTTTGTCTTCTTTCTCAGTGCCTAATATCATAGTTCATTGAATGAAAATATAACTGTGGGATCTGAGTAAATGTAATTATTTTGAGAATTTATCATTTATAAAATGATAAAAATGGCATAATATATTAGTCTTATACAAGACATATTAATATTCTCCCAATTTGAAAGATAACCCATAATCTATAAGTAAAGTTTATAGAGAGTACATGAAAATAATGAAATTAAAGTGGATAGAGTTTATGTGAATATCATATTCAAAATCAATGTTAGTGGAGTGCCATAATTGTTGCATAAGCCAACATAAACAAATAAAAAAATGGTGAAATGGAACATTGTCAGTTTTAAGGACCATGGGAATAAATAGGATAGTTAATGTTTTATAGAGGAAATGATTAGATAAAATTTAAAAATTATATTTCTTATGTTAGTGATAATGAATTAAGTCATTTTAAATTAATCTGCTCACTTTTGTCAGTACATTTGTCATTAATTTGACTAATTTGTTAACCCTGATTATGGCACAATCTACTTGCTAGTAGAAGATAAAACATCTGCGATAGTAAAGATAGCAGGGATACCTCTGGGGCACTGCGTAACTATAACTTCAGCGAATCCAATTCATATCAATCAAAGGCTATTTACATTCTGGTCTGTAGTTTTCCAGTTTCATTTCCTAACATTTCTCTTTACACTGTGTCCTGCAGACCAACCAACCTGGACACCAAGTCCTTTCTCCTTCTGTTTCCTCATCTCCACTGCCTCTACTCTTTCTTCCGCTCAGAATGCTCTTCCCAACAGTGTCCCCATTGCTAACCCCTTCCTCACACCACTCAACTGTCACCGACACCATCAACTAACTTTCCTGGATTCCTCACAATAATCAGGCTCTTGTCTGAACTTCCTTATCCATATTTTTCACTTGTGCCACTTATCTTTATTTTATGTCCAATCAGTATGAATGAGCATGACATAACTTTTCTAACAAACAAGATTCCTTTAAGGAAAGAATTGTCTCTATTTTGTTCCCCTGACTCCATGCAAACCCATTGTATTAACTGCAGAAAGGACAAGAGTTGAATTGGCCTCCCTGACTGGATTCAGAAACTTCAGTCTAGTTTCAAGACCCATTCATTTGTATTCTCCACCCTCTTTCCTCCTTCTCTTTGCATTTTGTTCTTTTTCTTTCTAACTTGCTGTCTCCATGGGAACCATGGCCTTGGCAGGTACAGGCTTATATACAGCCACATAACCAGAGAGGAAAGAAAAGTTTTCTATACCCATTCCACTTAGAAAAACAAAGAGGGTCTTTGTGAACCTTGGCATGGAGCATGCGCTCATCCCTGGAGCAGTAACTGTGGCCAGCATAGTACAGTGTGACGATTGGCCAGGCTGGGGGCTCTGGCCCTTCTCACAGTCATGACATCATCTCTGTTATCAGTAGGAAAGGGAGTGCTGGGCAGACACAGCCAGGACCTCCTGAAAGTGGAAAGAAGAAACCTGTCACAACCTTGGTACACAAAGACAGGCATTGATACTATTTGGCATCTTCTTTGTGTTTTTTTTCCATTCATTGTTGAAATTGGACTGAATATATAGCTTTGAATGTTATTGTCTTACTTATCAGTATGAAGCCCACATTGTTTTTGTGACCTCTTCACAAATACATCAGGTATTTGGGGGCGGCATTTCCTGAACGTGCCAGGGATGTCACCAAGGATGTCATCTGGCTTCAGCCCACAGGACCACTTTTCTGTCTCCATCCCATGTGGTTGCTGAGCTGGCCAGATAAAGATGTAAGGGAAATCTGAGTAGTGTGTGAACTTTGAACTGTGTGATCATAACAAGCAGTTTCTGAGGTTCTGTTTTCCCTCGTATGTGCTTGTTCATGTGCTTTCCAACGTGTATGTACATTTCCCGTGCTATATAGACTTCCAGGTTGCATTTCAATTAGTATATTCAAGAGGAGAAGCGTATTTTATTACATGTCTTCGGCACTTCAGTCATGTCTACATAACAGAAAATATATTTCTAATGAGAAATACAGAGCTGTGAGCATTTCTTTGGTAGCACACTCTGTGCATTAACACCCCCATTCCTAACACTTCTGGCTTTATCCAGCGCTCCTAGGGCTTTTACCGTTGTAGGATCAAGGAGTGTAGAGTTGTAAGAGACCCTTTCAATTTATCTGGCCTGAAGTTTCAACTTCACACAAGTTCCTTTTACAAACGCATAATAGCCCGTCATGTTTCTTTGGTTGGAATATGTTCAGTTATAGGTTAGGTGGAACACACCAGTTTGCTTCTTGCATAGTTAGACAGTTCGGTTCCAGACGCTGGGCTCCTTCCCCTTACCAGTCTCTGTCAGAGTCTACTGCCATGCACTGTTCTTGTATCAATCATAATTTTTGCCTCGTATCAGATTAAAAATTCTTTTCACATATTTACCTAATCTATTCATCTACCTAATTATCATTTTTCTATACAATTTTCCTCCCAATACCTAATGGAAACTGTGATTTCTTCCCCCTGCCTTCTCTCTTCCTGTTGCTAACCAAACACAGATCTCCTAGTCATTCCGGTGAGATCATTGTCTAATGCTGGCCATTCTTGTTCCACTGTCGGTAGGTTCCAGCTCTTCTTAAAAATAGGCCTGCCAATGTACATTGTTTCTGCCATAGGGGAGCAGCCACTGGGCCTTTCCTCTTATTGAGACTCCGAATATGACCGGGAGAGCCTGTGATCAGAGCCTGGCTGCTTAGACTCACACACACTCTGGTGTCCCCTCTTTCTGCCAGTGCAACCTGGGACAGGGCACCTACTCTCTGCATGCAGGTTTTCTCATCTGTGGAGTGTGGTTATTGGTGATAGCTACCCTGTGGGGCTGTGAAGAGGGTCGCAGCCTTGGCCAACAGTGGGCTCTCTGCTGTGACTATTTCCTACCATATTCCAATCTAACTTTTGGTGCTAGTTTATGGCTATTTTTTACCACTTTCCCAGCCAAGAGCAGTCTTTCCACGATAGTCTTAGGGCTGGCTCCTTCTCATCTCCTAGCAGCTGAGTATCATTCCTCAGAGCCGCCTCCCTCACTGTCATTTCAATTGGTCTGTTCTTGCTCTGGTCATGCTCTATCCCTGGGCTCTCTTTTATTTTCTTTACGGGTCTGATTACTGTCCACCATTCTCTTCTTCATTAACTGGCTTGATTATTAGCTCCCTCCTTCTCCACTGGAATGTAAGAGACAGGAAGCCCGAAATCTCCTTTGTCTCAGTCACTGATGCCAGAGCACCTGGAATCGTGCCTGGCACAAGTAAGCACACAGAGAAGTAAGCTTTGGGCCCATGGAAACTTCCAGGTATTCTTCAGATGATTTTTAAAAGATAGAGCTCCTCCATCCCATATCAATGTAATTGATATTTAAAATGTGAGTCCTGAAACTGTGTTGATCCTTACTAAATTTGACTTCTCACTTTCCATCCAGAGTTTTGATGTTCCCATATTGAAGTTGATGCTGGACTTTATAGGAATTATGATCATTTTATGATATTGATAACATTATGTCTGCATTGAGTGTTTATTCTATAGGAGGCATTGATAAATCTTGACATATTTTTTTTCATTTAACACTTAAAACAACCCTATGAGGCAAACCATTTTATTCCCATTTTAAAGATGAGAGAGCCAAGGCAAAGTGGGAGCTAGTAACTCATCCAAGTCAGGTAGCTAGGGAGTCATAGATCTGGGATTCAGACTCAACCAGTCTGACTTCACAGGCTGCATGGTTATAAATGACCTTCTTTTGAGCTTTGTATCCTTTTTCACTTTGTATCCTTTTTCAGATGCGATATGTGTTTCATTTATATGCCTATTCAAGTCATGATAAGATGCCCAAGACAATACAAAGCCATTGTGAGATTCCAGTATGTTTCATTCTGCTGCATACTGAGCTAATAATCAATACATTCTGGTCATGTTGCCAGCCAGCTCCATCCCCTGAACGCATGATAAAGTCACGGTGGGGAAGTTGATGAATGCTTAAGAAAAGACAGGATACACTATCTGGCATTTCTGTGAAATAGTAGCTATATTTTCTAGCAGAAATATAGTTTTACCAAACCTATCTTGCTGTGGTTTAAAAAGCATATGCTTTTCTGCATGTTTACATGTCATCTTATTTCCCAGAGGATTTGCAGTAACTTGCCTCAAGATACACATACTAAAATAATGGAGTGATGTAAGTATGAATAAAAAAAATCATATCTAGAGGGAGAGATGAGTCAACCACAGGACTCTGGGGTAGAGGGTGGTCTGAGAGACATAGAAACACTCAGACCTTCAGGAACCATGTGCAGACACCTCGGCTGAATCTCTAATTTGTATTTTTTTAAAGCTTCATGATAGTCGATTTAAAAAAAAATGGAGACATAATCAGTTCTTACTGTCAGCGAGAAAAATCCATATCAGTCATTCAAGGAAAACACAATTTTCTATAATATATGTCTTGATAATATATCTCTGCATGGGACTTTTTGTAAGATGTGTTCAGTGATGGGGTGGACAATGTCCTTCACACACACCTACCAGAAACTGCTTGGTGTCACGTGACTGCTGCTTGGGTTGTCCCTTAGGAGACGCTGACACCCTGGCCCCACAGCCTGATTCCGGTAGGCAGGTCTGAAAGGGATGGACGATGCAGGTCATGTGCTGCAGGAGCAGATAGGACTTGGTGGCTGTCAGTTCTTGGGACATGCCTCCATTTATGTTTGCCGTGCCTGGGTTGTGACTATGTGGAGGCAGCAGACTGCTCAGAGTAGGCTTCTCTGCCGAGCACCTGAAGTCCTCTGAGTGGTATGCGGTTGGATGCATGTATTTTAAGAAATGGATGAGAAAATGTAGGGCAGGGGTGTCCAACCTGTTGGCATCTCTGGGCCACCCTGGAAGAAGAAGAGTTGTCTTGAGCCACACATTAAATACATTGCGGCACATAATGACAAAAAAAATCTCATTGTGTTTTAGGTAAATTCACAATTTTGTGTTAGGGCACATTCATAGCCATCCTGGGCTGCGTGCGGCCTGCAGGCCGCAGGGTGGACACCCCTGACAGAGGGTGGCAGCCCCTTTCCAAAAGTTAACGACCTAACCAAGCTTCATTTTTTTAATTTAAGGGCCTTTTCCGTATCTATGTATAAGAGATAAATGAAGTTTACCCATTGTCTCTCCTTTTTCTTCACTTACTCTTTCAACACATACTTATTGAGTTACCTGCTACACCTGGGACACCTGGGTGGTAGCAGTGAATGAGTCAGGTATGGCTGCTCCCTCAACAGAGTATACATTCTAGTGGGGAAGGCAAGCAAGATGCTACACAATTATTTTGTTGCAGTTTTTACAAGGTCTACTGGAGACATGGGCAGAGTAAACAGTAAGCATGTGAATAGGGGGTGGGCCCACTGTATAACCCTCCCAGTTTGAATGCAGGATCCCTACGTCATGGCAGCTGTTGCCTCAAAGGTGTTGACAGCTTTGTCATCACTGACGTCCTGTTCAGCAGCACGGTGTACTATGAGGGTTTTTCAAGTTTTTGTTTTTCAGCAGTGTGAGTCTTTTTTCCCTCCAAACGAAAAGTTATCTAGAGTCCATAAGTAGAAAACAGATAAAAATCTGAACTGTTCTTATTTGGGGCTGGGTTCTCAGGGGGTGGGAACTCTGGCTGCTTGGGCTTCTCCTACACCCAGCAGTCCCTGGGGTCACCTCCTCATGACCCGTGTGGCACTAGTTGGACAGCCACTGTTCTAGGAGTCCCAGCACCGTCTGGTATTTCGTATTTATTGGCTCCTTGGTAGCACCACAGACAGCGCCCACACTGCTCCGTCCCAACATTGTTCTCAGTTCTGTGCTGGACTCTCTGAACACTTCTTGTGTAGACCCAACCCGAGGAACAAACTCTGGCATCTTCTTTGGATCTGTGTAACCAACAGCAGACCTTTTTCGGTTGCTGTGGTTTCCCAGTGGTGATTACTGCTCACACGCCACGTCCTGCCTAGGTTTCTTACCATCAGCCCAGGCAGACCCAGATGTTGTCTGTGCATGGATTGGTGAAGGAGATCAGAGAGGAAGGACAGTCATTGCATCCATCAATTCAATTAATGTGTTGTGAGCTCCACATATGGGCTAAGGATCGTCCAAGGAGCTTAAGATACAACCGTGAATAAGAACAACAAAATAACAAACATCTCCGCCCTCTTGGAGGTTACATCTAGCAGGGGGTACAAACAATAAACACATATATAAGAAAATAAAATTGTATTGTATGACAGGTGGTGATAACTTCTTTGGAGATGAATAAGCAAAGAAAAAGGATAGGGTGTGGTCAGGGTGAAGGCGGGGGAAGTTCACAATTTTAATGGATGAGGTCAAAGAGCATCTCATGGGGAAGAAAACCTTCAGGTGGACAGGAAGGAGTGGGTGATGCCTCTGTCTGGGACCAGAGTGTTCCCAACCAAAGGAGTGGCTGGTGATGACAGCACTTAGCTGGGGGGTTGGCACAGAGGACAACAAAAAAGGGACCAGAGTGACTATAGCAAAGTGAGTGAGATGAGGTCGTAAAAGTGGCATAGAACCAGATCATGAGTGACCCTGTAGGCCATTGTTGGGATGTCGGCTCTGGTCGGAGGGAGAGCTGCATAGAAGGGGCATGATCCGACTTTGATTCTAAAAGGAGTGGCTTCTGGGTGGAAATCAGAACAAAGGGGTAAGGGCAGCTGCATGGACATCCTTTGGAATTTGTCATAGATGGGGGGGAATAGAGAGTGTGGAGGGGCGATAATTCACTCCAATAGGTTCTACTCTCTGTTCCATTTGATAAAAGAGTGGTAGAACTTAGCTGATAGGGTGCTAAGAGAGAAGAAAAGAAATAAGTCAAAAAAGGTAATCTGAGATAGTAAATAGATGATGATTTCATTGATGGGAAAAGAAGCATTGGCCCCGGCTGCTGTGGCTGAGTGGATTGAGTGCCAGCCTGCGACCTTGGTGGTTCAGTTCCAGTCAGGGCACACGCCTGGTTGCAGGCCAGGTGCCCAGCTGGGGGTGTGAGAGGCAACCGACCCATGCTTCTCTTGCTCACCGATGTTTCTCTCCCTTTCTTTCTCCCTCCTTTCCCCTGTCTCCGAAAATAAATAAATAAAATCTTTAAAAAGACATTGGACGCACATGTTTGTCTAAGAGGAGAGTAGGAAAGATGACCGTGAGACTCAACAAATATTTTCTGTTATCAATGGGATGTGAAAATATAAATTAAAGGTATCAGAATAAAAATGGAGGAAAAATACATTAGATAGAGTTTCAGATGTGTAGAGTTTTGTATGGTTTATAAAATAGTTATTTAATATATTTTATAATAATGTGAATGACTCAGCCACCTTTTTCTTCATCTTTCCCGAAATCTTATCGTGCATATATAAAAAGAGTATGGGTTTGGGAGAGTTAGGGAGATAATATTTATTTTTCCATTTAGTAGCACTCATTGAATGTCCATCATGTTACGAGAAATTTTCTAGATACTGGAGGTACAAATATGAATATAACAAAATTCTTGCCCTTAAGAAGCCCATACTATAATGAAAAATATAGAGAAATAAATAAACTATACTTCAGTGTGATACACTGAAGGAGATTGCATGGGTGTCATTGAAGGGTTCTTGAATCAGAGTTCCCCTCCAGGCGGCACCTTGGAGGAGGAGGAGGGTCAACAGCTGTGAGTGGGAGGGAGGGAGAGGATTCCAGGCAAAAGAGACTTCATGAGCCAAGTACAGAGGGGTGACATCCCGATGTCAATATCTGAGTTGATAAATTCCTAAATAAATATGTAAATTAATGGATTAAGTGTAAACTAGTTATATAGAGAATTATATTGTATTCGCTGAGCTTTCTGTCTTTGAGTTTTGAGTTTAGGTGATTAGCAGTATAAATTCTTATGGAAATCTTAAAACTTCCTTCGAGAACCACTCGAGAAAATAATCCTTGCACAGGCATATTTGCCAGAAATGCTCACTTCACCACCCGTTTTCTCCTGGGTCTTGTCATCCTCCTTGGAAAGTTATCTCTACATGGAAAGTTACCTAGTTCTGGGGACGTTGTAAACCTGGTGGTTTTACTGAAGTTGACCTAATCACAAACAGTTCTTCCTTATGACTGCACATGTAAGAACATGGAGGTTTTCTTTTTACCCAAGAAAGCAAGGAGTGCATCTAAAATGTTTCGTTGCCCTATACGGGTATTTTACGCCATTTGAGTGAACCCTTCCCTCTTATAAAAACACCTACAGTCATAATGAGGTTGGGTCCAATTGGGCCAAACTTGTGAGTAAGCCATGACACTCCAGTCTGTGGTTTAAACATTTTGAACTTCTCAGAATGGAAATAAGTACAGATATTGTTTGCCTCAAAATCTTACCTTGTGAACTTTCTGAATTATTGTCGTAGTTTTTGAAATATTGCCTCCATGTTTGAGGCTAACGTCACCGAACAGAGAAAAAAATCATGCAGCAGAGGGAGGTTTGTTGGTTCAAGTTCATGGTGTCTATGGGCCTTCACGGATCCAGCCGTAGCTGGTGTGAAGGGCTTTGGCTGTACTATATCACTATCCAGCTGTTTTTTCCAATTAATAATACTGCTTTTTACTCTTTTCACATAAAGGGGAGTTTTGAGGCCTTGTCACAGCAGCTGCTTTTCCCTGTGGGACACCCTTGCCTTGTGGGCAGCAGAAAGGGGAGAAGCTCTCTGAGTTGCTCAAGGTTATGAAAGAGAGAGGACATTGCTGAATTTGACCCAAGACAGGCTGAGCTCTCCTCTATGGGTGTGCCTGTGTAATTTTTGAGTTTCATCAACTGAATGTGTAGGCTTTTAACTTATGTTAGAATAGGAGTTTAAATCTGGTTATTTCATGCTCTGGAAAGCTAAAGTCAGTGAAAATCCTGAAAGAAAAATATAAGGGATTATTTCTCTTGTAACATATTTGTTAAGGCATCTCAGTTCTTTGAGGGATCTGCGTACCATGGTTTTCTCTTTTCTTTTTCCCCACTTCTTTCAACCATACCATGCTGGATATCTATTTCCACATTCATAACTGCTTCTTGAGCAAGTTTCACAATTTCTCATTTATTTCATTTTTTAAACTTAGTTTGAAGTTTTCATCTCTTATCTGGTTTAAAGTTCACTTCCATCCTCATGGACCAGACTTGGTGACTTAGGGGTCACTGGACTTCAGGGCGGAGCTCCTCTGTGTTTGAGGGCTTGGGAACAGGAAGAGGTCTCGGTGGGGATGAGAGGTGCAGGATCTTTCCGGGTTCCATCCTAATAGGGGAAGCTCTTTAAGAAGTCTTGCCTAGCTAGTGTAGTTCAGTTGGTTGGAGCAACATTCCACGAACCAAAGGGTCATGGGTTCGATTCCTTGTCAGGGCACATGATTGGGTTGTGGGTTCAGTCCCTGGTCAGGGCATGTAGGAGAGCCAACCCATCGCTATTTCTCTCACATTGATGTTTCTTTCCCTCTCTCTCACTCCCTTCCCTTTTCTCTAAAATCAATAAGCATATCCTCAGCTGAGGACTGAAAAACAGAAAGAAGAAGAAGTCTCTTATATGGCTGCTGCAGGAACAGAATTGGGCGCAAGTGCTCACTCAGGGAATGGGGTGAAGGCACCCCCTCCAGGAATGGGGGAAAGTCGAGATCACCACTGCTTCTTTCCAAAGCCAGCAGTTAACTGGAGAAGGGGAAAAAATCTCTCCATGGAAAGCCCTTCTTTTCCCTTTAAAACAAACGAACACACACACACACACACACACACACACACACACACACACGGAAACAGCTCCCTTCTGCCCACCCCCAGTGTGGCGGTGTGGGGTAGCTGGATAGGTTCTCCCTCCTCCGGGTGAGCCCTGGCTGTGGAGGAGTCTGTCTCCAATGTATTGCAGTTTATGGGTGGCTCTGGGTGGGTCTCCGGCCTATTCTCTGATACCAGAAAAGTTCTTTCTGAATCCTGCTGAATACTTTTTTGTTGTACACCTCTCAGTGCTCCCACACTAGCTTCAGAAAGCAAACAAAAGGAGATGTGACGTGTGTTTATATTTCCTTTCCTCGATGTGGAATGTGGCAGTCTGTATTCTGAATAGCCTTTTTTAAGATTTGAGTACGTTCCATTCACGGAAGGTATCAGCATAGAAATGAAAAGGGATATTGGCAAATTGCCTTCCTTTCAAGGCCAGTGAATGATTGCGGTTCTTTTGCCATTTAGTGGCGTCCCATGGAGGCTAAGATTTCACCTAGAGAGGAAGGCTTTGATGTACTATTTGGTACATAGCCAACAGTTTCTTAAAGATGGCATTCCTAACCCAGTGCTCCTGCTCTCCAAAGAGAGAAGGGAATTGAGGAATTAAAGAGGGGCCAGGAGGAAGGAGGACATCAGGAACTATGGTTGAGTCCTTGCTTTGCTGTGTTTTCTGACTTTAAGTTATTTGATTTGTGAATCCACCTGATGGTAGCGTATATTTATGAAGCATTGATTGTGTACCAAACACTGTGCTAAGGGTTTTATAGGCTTCATGTTGCTTAGTGCTCCTGGCAGCCTTTTGTGGGCGGTGCCACCAGCGTGGAAACACCACTGTCATAGTCTGACCAGGTCGACACTGATTGGTTAACCGACTGCTTTTGGCTTTTCTTCTATAACGTGTTGATAATCTACTTAATTGTCCCCTATTTCTGCAAGGATATTTATTCCATGGATGATTTTCAGAAGCCTTATTAAAATCTTTAATTCATGTTGCTATGATTGTTAACAATTATTGTGGGCTTAATAGGTGCCATTTTTTATGCAAATTTATATGCAGATCTTATGTAACACCCAAACAATCATGGAAGTGAAATATTCTCAGCCTATTTCGAAACCATGAAGAAGAGAGGATAAAGGACACCCTGGAGCTCCTACAGGTGGAAAACACAGGTGCCAGGGTTTGAGCCAGACCCATCGGATACCAGGTCCAAGCATCTAACCCCTGCTTTGCCAGCTTCCTTCATGCCCTATTGTCAGAATAGAAAACCATTTCCGGTGGACCACACTGTGCTCAAATGTTTATTGCTTCCTCTTCTTGATGATAACAAAACATTCCCTAAGCAGTTAGCTCATTAATTTTGTTGAATTTCCAAAAAGAGAGAAGCCGTAAAATGCCCTTTTATGGGAGCTAAAGTTTTGAGGTTAAAACATTTTCAGGGTGCAGAACAGAACTTAACGTAAGGCCTATAAATAAATAACGCTTATTCAACTTAGATGCTTCTAATATGCACTCTGAAGGTGTTTACCTAGGTTCTAGAAGCTTAAATTAAAGTGAGTCTCAGACATAAGCAGGTTTCTTATGTCTGATAGAGAGTTTTCCAGAGAGGAGACCCCAGCGGCGGGAAGCGGTGGCTGTGTCCGAGGCAGCGCTGCCAGCACGCGGCGTGAAACACGGCTACTAGCTCGCCCAGTCACACCCTACTGCTAAAGTTCGCAAAGAAAGCTATTCAATGTTTTAAAATAATATTTCATTTTAAAGCAGATGCTAGTGGAATAAAGGAAATCTCTTACAAAAGTTAGTTTTCCAGCAACTTCTGTATTAACAAGCATGTGTTTTGGGGAATTAAGTGAATATAACAATAATAGATTATATAGTAAGTAGTTCGCAGTCTAATGCTCAGGGCTGAGTTGTGTGTCAGAGTGTGAATGTGCGTGTGTAACTCTTTATATTCATGTCTAGAGTGACTTCTGGAAAACTCTAGTGTTTTCTCTCCCCTTCTGGCAAACTGAAGCCACATCCTTTTGTGGGTTTTTCAATTCGTACTCCCTTCAGTGATCTGTAACACTTCTGGTGCATTGTAGACTTCAGGTGCGTTTTAGATCCTCCTTTTCAAGGTTGATTCCGTTCACTGTGGAGACCCAGCCTCTTTCTTATCAGGTGACTGTAGCAGCCAGGCTGGCTTGACACAGGCTTCTGATTTCTCTTGTTAACTTATTGTGGAGAAGCAGGACCCCTGCTTAAAATGTTGCAGAGCCTGGTGTTCACAGAGACAAGCACTTCTTTGTAGTGCAAACAGCAACCCCCTGAAAACTATAAGCCTCAGGGCGTTTGTGAGTTCAGATCCCAGTAGATAGAGAGGTTTAGTGTGTTTATATCAAGCGGGCTTGTTTGTACACACTGGCAAGTTCTGGGTCCTTTCTGGGTCTCTTAGATTGTCTTTTAAATGAGAGGATTCCAACAAGTTGAGATATCCGATAAGTTTTGAAGTTTCTCTAGAAATCAATTGTTAAGTTACTGAGATTAAAAATAGGAAATCTATCAAACGAGATCAGTTCCTACATGGTTTGTAGGGAGAGAGGATGTGTGCTCAGAGGTGCGCTGAGCTGTTGAGAACATTCATTATGCACTTCTTGTATACTCACTACTATATGAAGGAGACAAAACTCAGCATTGGCCCAGTAGGAACTTACTGCCAGAGAATGATCCCAAACCCACATGTGCCCCCCCCCCAACCAAATGACATACTCATGTGTAAACCTGGAAACATGAGACAGTGTGAAAACTTGGTTGTTAAATGTGATGGTCAGCATTTTTACATCTGGTCTGGACCATCGTTTTCACCAGGCCCCCCTCCTGTGAACACAGATCACTTTCTCTGAAAGGGGAAGACTAGCTGTAGGTCAGGAAGGGCCTTGGTGTGCTCCTGAGAGGTGGTCTTGAACTGGCCTTCGGTATTCACCCATCCTCATGGAAGGGGGCCAGTGGGTTACCCGCAACTTCCATCTTGAACCTTCCATATATGCTAAGTACATGGCCGTCCCTGAGAAAAGTTCTCTGAGAAGGACAGTGCCACTGTGACCAGCACCGCCTCCTTCATTCACTGTGTGGCCTTGGGGAAGTGCTACACACCCCATACATTGCAGTTTCTCCATTTCTGAAAAGGACATCATGATAGTCACGAGTTGTTGGGAGCATGGATGGGATAATTAAATTGTGTAAAACTCATGGAATTGTTTTGCTTACATAAATATTCAAATTATAATTATTACCATTCCCCTTTGTAGCTGAGGAAACTCGGGCTCAGGAAGGTTGAGTGGCTTTGGGAAGATCAAAGTCAGTAAGTGCAAAAGCAGGAATTTGCACCCAGCTCTTTCTGATTCCAGATTGAGTACTGTTTCTGATACGGCCTCACTTGTGCCCACTGAGCACATACGTCCTGAGTTCTGATGGGATGTGCTCTCCACTGGGGGCTTGAGTCAGGCCCAGTCTCTGTCCTCATGGAGCCCACGTCCCCACGGGCATGGAGCCGCTGCAACTGCCTCTCCCCTGCCGTGCAGGGCCTGGCACCCAGGACCAGGGATGCTGGGTCCCTACCGAGCTCGAGAACATTGTGCAGCATGGAAAGAGTGGGGTTGCCTTAGGCCGACATCACAGGGAGGAGGTTTCCCTAGGAGCAGAAATGACCACACGTCTCTTCTGTAATTTGAGAGATCAGTGACAGGGACCATCGAACAGCCACATGGTGCACTGGGGAGGACGCGCTGACCACATCGGAGATGGCAGCTTCAGTGCTTTGACACCTGCACAGTCTTCACCTTCACCTCATTGGGCAGTGAGAGTTCGGGCCCTTGTGCGGGATCTCTGGGTTTCTATCTTACCTCTGCTGCTTAGATACTGTATGATTTTGTGTGGGTTGCTTAAGCGCTCTCACCCTCACTTTTCTTATCTGCAAGATTAGGACCTCGATAGTACTGATTTCCTGGGAACGTCATCGCCAGGACTGCTCAGCACACAGACAGTGCTCAGTGAATGGTAGTTAACATGAATACACGTTCAACACGGTATCGTCTCATTTAATCATCACATCATGCCTGGGATGTAGACATTATTAATGTCTCCACTGGACAGACAGTCAAGTTTGCACAGCTAATAAATGCCAAAACATACAGTTGAATATAAACCATGTGACTGTCCAACCTGTGCTTTATGCTCTGTGCTGAACTACCTCCTGAGTAACTGCAGGGGCCTGCAGTCAACTTCTGGAAGACAAAACTAAAATTCAGGCAGTCTCTAGGTCCCATGGTCATGTTAAGGGTTTAAATGTTCTAAAAGAGATATGTAAGTCAGGTGTCTTGGGGCACGGGTGGGAGCAATGAGTGGCCAAACATCTCTCTTTGTGGATTGGGAAGAGAATTAAACAAAGTGGCATCTGAGGTGTGAGACAGATGGTGGAAGTTCATGGTTTTGAGAATCAGTTGGACATGGGATGGACGTCCAGCTTAGCTCACAGCCCAGGCTTCCCCTTGTGTACCTGGTGCACAACTGAGAGACACATGACTCAAACTCTCTGAGCCTCAGTACCCTAAACGTTGGGGGAGGGGGTGGTGAGGGGAGGAGAGAGAGAAGGAGTCAGGCAGAGGACTAGAGCCAGGTTCTATCCCCTTTTCCACGGATGACAGAAGAGAAATCAACCTTCATTTGATGGAAAAAAGCAGCCTAGGTGGGCAGAGGTAGGAAAATCATAGGGGTGTTCGGAAACCACAAAGAGCACAAACCTGTGCAAGTACACGTCACGCAGCTTAGGTTTGGGGAAGAGGCGTGGGGTGAGAAAGGAGGGGAGGGTGGTTTCCATACAGTGAATATTTTTCTTGCGAAGTTTATTACCCACAGGATCCACTGACATTTTCTGAGAGAAATAACAAGATAGGCCCTGGGTTTCAGAAAGAGTACTATGTCTTCAGTCTCTAGGGCAAGCTGATATGGAGAGGAAAGACTCAGCAGGAAGGGAGAGGAGCTGAAAACAGAGATCCATTGGAACGGTGTGGTCGAGGTTAAATTAAAGCAGTGGCCCTGGTAATAAAAAGAAACAAAATTAATAGGGCGATGTAGTCATATCAGTCAGCTGTTGCTGGGGAGAAAGAAACTTTAAGACTGCATAACTTCATGATTCAGAAGTTTTGGGAGTTCTAAAGCCTTTCTATACAACAATCACGTCTTTAAGAATTTGCCCAAGGAAAACATGTTTGCTTGACTCGAGAAATGGCGCAATATACTTATAGGCTAGTAAATATTTTCAAATAAATTCAAATAAACAAACAAGCAAGTGACATCATTTAAAAGAGAGAGGGAGGAAAAGAAGGAGGGCGGGGGGAGGAAAGAGAGAGGGCACTCTCAAAGCACTGGCCACACTGGGAAGTGAAATGTGTGTTTCTTTCAGTAACGAGGCCGCTCTTGTCTGTCTGGCCCTCCAGGGAGTAATATCTACAGTGTAGCTCACTGATCAGTTGCCGCATATTCAAGGGTCAAGTGAACTATCTGGGACCTTTTTCTAATTAACACAACGAACTATCATTTTCAAATACACGGAGGTTCTTATAGAGTGAGTATAGTTTGTTTCCCCAAATGGAAATTGTTGCTCCTGATGCTAGGATTCAGTGGATGCTAAATCTCACTGTAATGGTTGTGACTTTCAAACTGGTTTCATTGGTCTCCAGAGGCATAACTTTCTCTACTCTGGAACATTTCTTTGCCATTTGCTGAAAGGTCAGTGTCTGTAGAAAAGAATACATATTAGAGGGAGAATATTGTCTACACACCCAGCACCTCACCCATTTGTTTGGCATAAGCTTTCACCCTTCGTGTCTACTCTGTGCAAAATGAAAAATAAACAAACAGAAATAACGAAAAGTCTATGTGATTCCTGAATATTAGCTATATACCTCACAGCACGAGGGCACTGGAAAGATTTTCCTCCAAGTGCATTTTCTCCAGTGAGATGGTTTATTTGACAGCACCCCCGATTCTGCTGTGGACTCATTTATTCTAGCAGTGGGATTGATTTGAGATCCCTGCAGAGGGTTTAAAGCATGGAGTTTTTTATTGCACCTCATGCCATGTTTTATTATCAACACTGTTTAAGCAAAAGACTGGATAATCCATAAGCATTTCTATTTGACTTTCGGATGCATTTTTGTATTTACATTCAATGTTAGTGACTAAAGGAAATAATATATTGACAGTAGGAGTTCTGTAAAGTTTAGGAGAGTCTGAACATGGTGTGGATGTATCCGGCTTTGGGTAACTACGTCATCCCGCAAGCAGATGCCTGACACTATCTGTCCTCAGGGAGGTCTCTGGTGGCTGAGCTTGAGGGATGCCAGCATTCTCCGTGCTTACCTTTGGGTTCTTTCCTTCCTCTTGACCATGCTATAGAGAGAAAATGAGTTAGTTCTTTGGTGTGTGCACACTTAAGCTGGGGTAGAGTTAAGCTTGCCCTGGCTCATCTATGTTCCTTTTCCCTCCACAGGTTAGGATAATGGTTAGGAGCCCCTAGCTGATGCTGTCAGTGTTCTGCCCACCTGGGTTTCCTCCACCTGTTTGCAGGTCATGTGTGGACAGTTTGCAAACCAACAGCTTCCTGCACCTACCTGAGGGTGTTTTCTGGCTATGGGAGTCTGCTTGGCGGTGCCCAAGACAGTCCCAAAGTGCCAGGAACGTGGACTGAACTGGTAGATCAGTGAAGGCTGGAACCTGTAGATAAATATTCTGGCTCTCCTGTCTCTCAGAGACGATTCTAAGGTGTCTTCCACACACCCTCACAGAGGCTCCCCGGTGAGACCAAATCCCAGCTGTCACGGCAATTACCTGGCCACTAGCTGGCCTTCCTCTTCCCTGTCTCGCTGATCCACTTCCTCACTGTGCTTCCTGGGATTATCTCATAAACTACCTGCACCCGAACTCCTGTCTCAGAGTGTGCTTTCAGGTGGGACCCCAGGTGAAGACAGGTGCATAGTGTACAGCGGGACAGCCTCGTGGCAAATTCTGACTCCATTGCTCTAGTTCTTAATTTGGTGAAATGATCAGACATCTATTTACTTCAATTCCCTCATCTTTATGAAAGGTGCATGATAAATAACTATCTGATGCTTTTGTGAAGCTTAACTGAAAGGATACATATTAGGTGCTGAGCGTAATGCCTGCCACATTGTAAGTTTTCAGTAAACATTAACTTTCATCATCATTATTATTAATGCTGGCATATATAAAATCATCTCTGAATAGGCAGCTTAAACAGTCATAGCTTTCCTACACCTGTGTAAACTCTGGGAGCTTAAAGCTCTTCAAGTTCCTGCTGGTCCCTAAGTTACAGATCCACGTCGGTGGTGGAGGAGACGTGTAGACTGGAAGGAAGGACTGAGCTAGCAGGTGAGAAGCCAGGCTTCCTGTGCTCGAGTGAGCAGCCTAAAGTGGACACCGAGTGAGCGCGTGACGAGGTGGAGGTGGGGTGGGTTAACCCTGATATTTACGCTCCTGGCACACTAAGATGACAGATAAATCGTTTTCTAGTGCCATGGCTAAAACTGAGCACTGCTTCTGCCCAGGTGGCGTAGTATGTTAGGAAGGAATATTCCCACAGGCATTCTTGCAGTGGCTATTATGTCCCAGGCATTCTTGTGGAGATTATCTTCAGTGGTTTTGAGCACCTGCTGTTGGTGTGTAAACCCTTGTGGAAACGTACCGAAGCCTGTGGGATGTGGCAGTCTGGCCATTTTATGCTGTCACAGGAAGAATCACTGTTGTTTGAGCTGCCTTTAGTCGCCTTGTGAAAGAGGTGTCATCTGAGAACAGAACGCAAGAGGGCACCAGAGAACAAGAAGCACAAGAAAACAAGACACTGAGCTGCCGGCTTTGGAACAGAGACCTTGCTAAGGGTACCGTCATGCTGCTGTCTCTGTCTAGCTCTGGCAGGTCCCGATGCATGACCAGAAAGGAACATGCGTGAAGAGAACCCAGAGAGTGGCCTAGCACACACGACATGCTAGAGCACTTTAAAGTCCCCCTGTGTCTCGGCAGATGGCTGCCAGGCACAGGGGAAAGCTGAGTCAGTCACTGTAGTTTCGAGACAGCAATGCTTTATCCATCTCTGGCTCTGAATGATGATTCGAATTTGAGAACGACCAACCATGGCTTCCATGACACCATTAAGCACAATTCACAAGCTCACTGGGAGTCCTGGCAGTTTTTAGGGGACAGCAATCAGTGAAGACCCAGGTCTTTTGAGTTAAAGGGCTGTGGATCTCTGTGCTGATCCGCTCCACCTGGCTAGGAATGTGAGGCCCATACTACCGATTACCTGATAGTCATTTCCACCTGTGTGTACCACAGGTTCCTCAAGCTCAGGATGTTCAGAAGAGAGCTCATCAGTGTTTCTTCCAAACCCAGCTTCCTTTCTTGATTTCACCTAAAATAAGTGGTAATACCAAGTTACTCAGGCTGAGAATCTGGCAGTAATCCTTACTTTTTCTGAACCTCACTCCCCAAACTCACCCCATTTATCCCTCTGGTCACCTAGCTATCTCTTTTAGTTATACTTTTCATTTGTTTCTCTCTACTGTGGAGTATTTTAAATTCCAGATTTTTTGCCCCTTTCCTAAATTCAGTGATCTCTGTGGTCTGTCTATTCTGTTTATCATCTAATCTACTCCACACTCTTTGTTTTTAAAATTTGAGCTCTCCAGAGGTCTTCCACTGTGTACAGAAAAATGTCCAGTTCCTTAGGATTGTATACAATCTATGGATTAATTTTATTATCTTAGTTCTCTCCTTACAGCCCACATTTCCTCCACTCCCCGATGCTCACAAACACCAGAGCCCTCCCTACATTTTCCAGCAGTAATCATAGTTGACCTGTAGTAACCTCTGCTGGATGGAGTGTAGCCCACGGATTAAGCACAGGAGTTCTAGAACTAGAGCCCCAGGCAGCAAACTACAACCTCAGGCCAATTGTTCCTTACCACCTCTTTACATAAATAGGTTTTCATGAGAACACAGGAATGAACGATGCTCACAATAGAAGATGCCAGACAAAAAGGAGTACATATTGTATGGTGCCATTTATATAAATCTAGAAAATGCAAACTCATCTGTAGGGATACAAGACAGGTCTTTGGTTGCCTGCAGGGAGACATGAGGAAGGGATTTTAAAGTGGTGTGAGGAGCCCTAGCTGGATGGCTCAGTTGGTTGGAGCATCGCCCCATACACACCAAAAGGTTGCGAGTGTGATCCCTGGTCAGGGCACATGCCTAGGTTGTGGATTCAGCCTCGGTTTGGGGCATTTACGGGAGGCAACCAATTGTTTCTCATTCTCTCTCTCTCTCTATCTCCCTTGCTCTCTCACTGAAATCAATATACATATCTCTGGTGAGGATTTTTAAAAAATACAATCACATCCTAAAAGAAATAAAGCTGTGTAAGGAGACTCCTAGGGGTGGTGGTCATGTTCTTTATTTTGATTGTGGTGATGATTTCATGGGTCTGTTTGTATGCCCAAACTTAACAAATTGTCCACCTTCAATATGTGCAGTTTAGCACCTGCCCATTAGACTTCAACATTTAAAAGAAAAACTAATAGAAAAAAATAACAGAAACATGGTGGAGAATACCCAGCAGCAGGCATTCCCACAGTGTCAGCCTTGGTTAGCCTGAAGCGTTCCTGCATCTTACAGAGCGGTGACTAGACGGTCTTCCCAGGGTCCTGGGCTTCCATGTGGTTACTGGTTTGAAGAATTTGGTCATATCACTGACACTTCCTGTGCCTTTGGTTACTCACTGAAGACACAGAGGATTGGACTTGATGATCTTCAAGTCATATTCTAAATTTCTAGAGTCCTCTGATCTCCATCTTACTGACTCATTCCACAGACATTTCAGGACCCCTGCCCTTACTCAGGCAGTATGTTCATGGTATGGACCCACCCTCCCCTTGCTGTAGCTGATTCCTTGGCTGTTTAACATGTTTCATTCCTAGGTATTGGGTCTCTCTTTGAAATTGTGGGGCTCATTTGGTAAAATAGTCCTTCATAGTAACAGAGAAATAGGGCTGTTGGGTTTTTCTTGTTTGGGTAAATTACCCTTCTGAATTGAACATCATATAATTTAGCTTCCCACATTCATCTTCTCCTTTTCAAAATGTAACAATGATGGGATGTTTTTAGGTAGGTTGAATGACCACAATTTTAAAAGAGAAATGTAAGAGAAAATTAGAAATAGAAGGATGTTGTATGAGATATGCTAGACCTTAGAATGAGGATATCACTCGGGCATTTTCCATCTCTCAGGGCCTCGTAATTGACCCTGGCTTCACACAGGGGCCTTTAAGTTGAGTTGACTGTTGCAAGAATTTGTAAGCTTTTGAAGGCATCTGAAAGCTCATGGCTGAACAATGATCCCTTAAGAGGAGAACTGGCTGGAGTTGTTTCAATCTCATCTGCTTAAAATTCAAATGACCCAGAGCTAGCCTTGCTTATCTCTAGGAAAGTTTCTTTAGCAACATACCAGCAGTTTTAGGATGCTGAAAGAGACATGGTAAAATTGTCTCGTTGAGCATCCCAGAGAGACAATGTGGTAGGAACTGGGCCCGAAGAAATAAGAATACTATGGTCATATTATTACTGCGCTAAGGTAGGCTGTTGGAATAGCTATGTCATGAGTTGCTGATTTTTGTTCACTCATCTACGTAGACAGGGCAGACACGGGAGTCTCCGCGGACACATTTCCTATGCAATCTCGTGTACCTCTCACCACAGCCTCTGACAAAAGTGATTGTCATTTTGCTAGTTTACAACTCAGAGAGACTGAGGCTCGGGGATATGTGGGTGTCTATCCAAGGTCAGTCAGCTAGTCAGTACTGGAGCAGAAATTTGAATCCACGTCTTGCTTATATCCCCCTAAATTCAGCGTTCCTGTGAATACCTACTGGCTCACTCCTCTTTGTGAGGCACTTGAATGATCACTTGGCTATTTTGTTCACTGAGTGTTTTTCAGTTTCTCTAGGGCTTCTTGCTGGCCAGCACGAGAGGTTGTGGACCTCTGCTGTAATTGTGGTGGCCCTGACCTCTGCAAGGTCACCTGACACCATCGGTGTGCCAGGGAGGATGGGTAATCCTCGGGGGATGTACAGAAATCTCAGCCTGTCTTTATTTGACGTTAGGATTCCCCACCCCCTCCATATGGTCTTTGTATGGACTTCGTGGAATTTCCTCAGGACATTTTCTCCTGTGTGTGCTTGGAGCTTCTAGTTCCTACTCAACCCGTTCTTTGTGAACTAGGAGCTATATTTCTTTGGCTGAAAAAGGCAGCCAAGAGTTGGAGTCTGCCTCCACCTTTACCCTCCTTCTAGGCTTTACACTTGAAGGCTCAAGTGATTTTTCTAAAAATGATAATTGGATTATGCCATTCTCTGTGGCATGTGGGAAATCACCTGACACTTCAAGTATACTCAGGCAGGCTGCCCTAGAGGTCATGGTCACAGAGAAAGGCTCATGGACCAAATGATGATGTTTAATTATATGGTTCATTAAATCAACTTAAAGTGAGCAGTGAAAATTGAAGGGAAAGAGATCAGGTAGATGACCACACTTAGGGATAATGTGAAGCAGGATGGGAAGACTATCTACCCTAATTCTCAGGTACACAGTGTTCATATATATTGCCTCCTCTCTGTCATATCAGCCTTCCCTCCTGCTGGGGAGGTTACAAAGGCCAGAGTTGAGGCTAAGAAAGGGGATAGAGTAGATAGGAGGCATCTGGGGTCATCACACCCTTACCTATTGGAGAGATTGGAGAGACACAAGGGAGAAGAGATCTGCCACAGTGATAGCTCATCAGTTTACCTAATGGCCAGGTATATGGCATATGTTTTATCTGAATTTCTTAAGCAGAGAAACTATGGGGCCAGAGTGGGAGCAGAATGGGTGTTACCAATGGGTTGACCAGTTTAGAAATGACAGCTGTCAGTCAGACATGGTCTGAACTTTATAAATATTTAAGATTTACTAGGTACTTCCATCCCTGTGTGTGGGCAAGTAACTCTCTTGTTTGTTCTATACTTTTTACCTTCATTCAAAATTCATATGCTCCATTTATTTTTGCTCTGTATTAAAGGTCTCAGAGGTTACCCACTTGCTTTCTATACTTAACACAAACTATCAGTTTTATTCATCACATTTGTTTTTTATTGTTGTCTATAACAAAGCTAGATGATCTTAATACACCAAATATATTGCATCCTATTTAAGATATTCTAAGACCTCTTTTTGGTCTAGAAGATGGAATATAAAGCTATATTTTATTGCATCAAGGTACTTATAATTTACTCACAGCTTCCTCTATAGACTCATTATCCTATCTCTTATAAAAACTCCCTCCACTTCCCTACCACATGTAACTGCTCGCCATTCCTGGAACTTCCCAACTTCTCTCAACTCTACACATGGTATAGGATGTTTTCCCATCTCTGGTCTACCTGGAGCATTAGTTTCAGCTCATCCTTTAAGGAACACAACCTTTGCTTTCTCTAAGAAGTCTCATCTGAATACCACGGTCTTCCTAATCCTAAACTCAGACCAACAGACACTCACAGGAACACACATGTACACAAGTACCTTCTCCCTCCAACTATGTCCCTAAGTAAAATGGTAAAGAATGCTGTTAGAGCACTGGATACTTTGTATTACATTTTTTACATGCCTATCTCCTCCTTTAGACTCTAAGTAACTTCGATCCAGGGATCTTAATATATTTTTCCTTTTATCCTGAGGCACTAGCCAAAGCCTAGCAGGTTGTAAATAAGTAGTATTTGCTGAGTTGTTGAGTTAACAAATATTTAATAACAAATAAACATCATTGCGCAACCATTGGGTGGATATTTGTTCTTAGAGTAAGGAGGATTTTTACACTCATCATTTTAAAATTTAGCCGTTGTGGGACTATTTTTCCCCCTGCTGATTTCTCCCTTTGAACTTTTTTCCCAAAGTACCATTTATTCCTATTACTTGATTTTCAAAAACCACTTAAATATGTTTTTGTAAGTGAGTAATAACAACAGGTCATGGTAATTTGTTGGACACCTACTGTGTGCCAAGTGGTGTATTAGCACTTGTCCTTCCAGTGATTCTAAGGGAACTGGGACAGATCACAGCACTGCAAGAACGGTAGCTAGGATTATGAATTAACCGGAGCCTATGTAGCTTCAGACAGGATAATTAGATGTAATGAGAACATAACCACATTTTCTCTCTATTTCCATGTTAGAGCATGTTAGTTGTTTCAACATTCAAATTCAATATTCAAAACTGCATTTATATGCATTTACATAAATGTCTGTTGAGTAATGTCTGTTAAGCTCGGCTTTGTCTGGGTCTTGACATAAACCTGCAAAAGGTAGGCACCGTTTCTGGCCTTCCGGCGTTCACAGCCAGCAATACCTCAAAATCAATGAGAAATATAGAGATGACCCTAATTGGGAATCTAATTGGGAAACATGAGTTCCCACAGATGTCACAGGCAGGTCCCAGTCAATGTCTCTTCACTGAGTAGTCAAATACCGCACTGTGAAAATGATCCCTCTCCCAGCAACGTGACTCAAGCCTACAGGACTCACTTTCTTCAGCCCAGGCACCTCTTGGGATCTCTCTGCTGCCTTAGCTACCCACCCCAATTCTTACCCAGTCCAAGTCCAACATGAGTTCAAAGAAGCACCCCTGGTTCCTCTGCCAGATTGCTTTCCCCTATTCCCCCCTCCTGCTCCTGCAGAAAGCAGCCCTGGTCCCACACACCATTCATGTGTTCATCATTCATCCAGAAGGCAATTTAGTGTAAGAATGAGGGCTTGACACTCAGATAAACTCAGCTTTGGTTCTATTCACTAGCTGTTTGCCCTTGGCCATGATAACTTAATGTCCCTGTTTCTTACTTTCATCTATAAAATGGGATTATGATGCTATTACTTCGCAGTCGTGTCAGAATTAAATGTTAAGCCCCAATACAAAGGACAGCAGTTATTTCATTTCCGTCATCTGTACTGGTCTCCCGCAGCCCTTCACCCTACAGCCACCCTGTGCCACATCTGGGACTGGCCTGTTACCCTCTCAATGGGCAAGGGCCCTATTTCAGTGCTTTACAAAAAAAGTGTGGAAAGGAAGCATCATTTAGAGTCTTGGAAAACCTGAGAGAGCTTGCGTCTGGGTCAGAGAATGGAGAAAGCTGTGAGGTTGTGTTCTGGTCACCGAACACGATGGGCCGATGTTTGGTTGGAAGGAAAAAAGGACGTCTGGGTAGACAGTGCAGGGAGGAGCTGATACAGCGTCTGCAGCTCTGGAGCCAATGTGTTCCTTGGTCCAAGAAGAGTCAGCCCAGTGTGTCATGGGCCACAAAGCTCCTTCCTTCAAGCGTGGAACCACCATACATACCCTTCAAAGCTTCCTGAGTCCTCTCCTCAGAACCCCAACTACCTTATCACCCACCACCAGCAATCTTCTCACTGATTCATCCCAGTCTTCCCTGGAACCTTCAGCAAACCTGTCTCTGTCTCTTAACTCTTCCTGTCTTCCTGCTGAGCCTCATCCCCGGTCATGGGAGCATCAGCCAGCAGTTCAGACCTGGAGAATTTCAGGTACCCACTTGCCAGACCCAAAAGGCTTAGAAAAAAGGAGTAATATGTTCACTAAATTATACATATGAAATTACTTTTTTAAGTGTGGTTGGTACCTAAAAATCTATCATCTATATCAGAATGGAGAATTCCCAGTAATGTATTCAAAGGAACAAAAATGAGTATCTTGACAAGATGTCTTTAAAATCATCTCTTTATCATATAATTGGTGATAAGGGCATATTATTTTAAAAATTGAAAATAGCTCTAGATGACCTATAGTAATATTACTTTTTCAGCCACTGATACTGATCTAGAATTCTAATGTAATGACCAATAAAAATGTCTGTCTCATGGAAAAGTTGAGGCGTGTAGATGAAACACTGCTTTTGGAGTCAGAGTTGTGGGTTTCTATTTAGTTTCTGCCACTTTCAACCTAATTGACCCATTCATGTTGTTAAACTCTGTGAGACTCAGTTTTTTTTCCCCTGTAAAATAGATATGAAATCCAAACATTATACACTGGTAGATAACTATGATTAAGAGAGTTAAGCGGGATATAGAAAATGGTGTGCTTGGTCCATAACAGTGGCCTGTAAAGAGCAGTCTTTTAGTATTCCTTCATCCCTGTTTTTCCTCAAACAATAATATGGAGAGGGAGGGAGGAAGAGGAGGAGGAGGAAGAGAAGGACAGAGGGTAGGGAAAGTGAAAAGGAGAGGGAGAGACGGAGAGAGGGAGGGGGGGGAGAGGGAGAGGGAAAGAGGAAAGAAACTTTAATGTAAGTCATCACTTACATGATGTCATGCTCCAGTTTGGTTTTTGATGTGATGGTGTCATTTTAAGGATATTTGCTATGATATACTATTGAAATTTCAGTTTTCTATGGGCCTTGAGTGTGGGTTTCATAATCATGTGCATGGTAGGGAGAAAGATATTTAACGTCATTATAATTGGTAGTGTTCCCTTAGTATGTACTGGGAATTCATCACTATTAAAAGTTTTACACATATTACCTTGAGTAATACTCACAAAAACTTGTGGAGGAGGCATTATTCTTGTCCTCTACTTACAGATGAAAGAAATAGAGAGTTATAGTGAGTTAAAGAAATTGGTGGGAAGAGCTTCGATGCAGCCATATTTGATTTGGGTTCTAAGAGTGCGTATGGTTACACTGATGAAGTAACCAGGTGCAATTTGGTATAGTTGGAGTATTATATGTGTTATAAAAGGTGAGGTGATAAAAATTTACACTGGGGTGGGGCCAGATCCCACAGGTCTTTATACACTTTCATTGCACTTAGACACTTAGTGGCCTTTGGGGGTTTTAAGTAGGAACTGACACGAAGAACTTCTGTTGAAGCATAATAATTCTGACCAAGTGTGAAAGGTTGCCAGGGAGATTGTGAACACAATGGCAGCAGTACCTTAGGTGAGAGTTGGGGGGGACCAGAACCAGGGCAGCAGGGTGGGACCTAATGGACAGAATGCATTCTGGCAACACCGAGGAGGCAGAATTGTCCAGTGTGTCTGCGGTTGGGACGCAGAAGCTGAGAGAAGGGAGGATCCAGGGTGACATCCAGCTTCACACCTTGAGGAACTGAGTGGTGATGGCCTTAAGAGAGATGCTGGAAGAGAGAAAGGGTTGAGAAAATAAAAGATGCGAGGAGATGGCCCAGAAAAGAATTAAAATAGGAAAATGGAGTCAAAGAGAGAAATACAGGTTGGCAAAAGGCGCAAAGTCTGGAATCCTGGGGTCTCAAGTTTTAATATTTTTACAGATGTTTCCCATCGAGTTTAAAATGTGAGAACCATTGACCCAGATTACCCCGTAACAGCTCTGAGAAACCCGAAAGTTAAAATGACAGGACTGATCCAGGCACATAAATGGATCCCCCTGGGCGAGATGCACTGCTTGTCGTCCTACAGAGATTGGAAACAGAATTTATTTCATGAAAGTGGAAAAAAGTATAATTTCATGCTTCTAAAATACATTCTTCTAAACGCTTTTATATATTCTGTGTTCTGACAGCATTTTAAAGATAAAAATCTTAAGAGTCTTATTTTTCTAGGAGAGATTTACTTCTGAGCAATTTGACAAATACTGAGATTTCTCTTCATCTGTTTTACTTCTGTGATTTTTCTCTGTTTCCCTTTTCTCCCATTTTATTTTCCTTTCTGTTTCTACTTTGCCTTTTTTATGCACCTAGAAGTTAAAGGCATGTCCATTATATACATGGATTTAGTAGTTTTATATTTTTCCCCATAGAGCATGGGTAGAATATTTCACTGTGAGGATTAATCTTAGCATCTCTTAGCCATCCTCGGTTCATCCCTTGGCTGATGGAACCAGACTGCCCACAGTGAAATCCCAGCAATTAGTGCTTTTGTGGCCTTGGAAAATTAACATTTTTTCTGCCTCAGTTTCCTCAAGTGTAAGGTGTGGATATTAATAGGGCCTGCGTATCAGTCAGCTCGGCTCAGTTATTCAGCAGTGACAAATACCTCCATGTGATCTTAGTGGCATGAAAGGCCAAATCTTTATTTCCATTCTCATTACCATCCCCTTGGTTCGGCTGCAGCTCTGCTTTATGCCCACTAGGGGAGCCAATGAGATGGCTCTTTCAAGTGTCCCAGGCCGCTTCTGCTCGTAATTCTTTGGCTATGAAGCAAGCCACACGAAATACTGACATAAAGGGATAGGAGATAGAATCCTCCAGAAAGGATGGGCTTACAAAAAGGAAAAGGCTGATAGAAAGGGGCAGCAAATATTTTAAAAAATAATGCAGTCAACCACAGCAACCTTAAGGGATTGATGTATTAAGTTAGTTAATATAGGTAAGACACTCACAACGGTGTCTTGTGACTGGAGTCCGAGAGGTAAAATATTTGTATTAGCTATTACTTGCAGAGTCTGATACAAGTGTGAGAAGAAGTTTATTTGCTCACTCTTCAACTTTGAGATTCCAGGTGCATGTCAAGGACAGTGCTATTTGGAGTTGGGAAGTCTATAGAAATGAGGGTCTTGGTCTCTGCCTTACAGGATCTGTATGGTCCTGATGAAGAAATGTGAAGAGAAAAGCCTGGTCAATGTTTCAGATTTTCAGGTAGAGTAAGTACTCTACCAGCAGGGTACCCCACGTACCCCTCTGTGTGCATTTTCCCCATATAATTGGTTTTTATTTTTTATCTCTCCCAGTAGACTATGAAGTCTTTGATTATACTATGTGTGTCTTTTCATCTTTGTATCCCCAGAAACATCCATGGTGCCTTAGGGTGGTTACTGAACTTTCCAGTTAAGCTCACCTTCCTTCATATAGCTGGAACTGGGTGGTGATTTCACCTCTTTGGTAGCAACAGTTTCCTTCTGCTTGATGTCCCTGGGTAATCAGGAATTGAGGGTGCATGGATAAGTCAGTGAGCAGCCTGAAGTTCACTACTGTGCTGTACCCAAATCATTGCACAAAGGTGTAAATGAAGCATATTAAGGTTACTCATGTTTGCCAAGGTAGCCCCTTCACATGCCTTAACCAGGGCCTCATTTGATGCATTGGGGCCAGTTGCCTTTAAGTCTTACTTAAGGGGAGACAAATGCATTTGAATTAAAGTGCTCTTGATCTATTTTTGTTGATGTTCTGGTTTTCATTTTTTTCCTCTATGTGCTTGTTTTGCAAGGTTTATTTTTGTGGGAACCATAAAGAGATGATACTTCTAGTGAGATGAAGAGCTTTAATTTCTCATGTTTTGAAACCTACATACATATTATTTTAAGAGGGAAAAGTAGCATCATCTTAGGGAACTAGGACCAGAATAGGGTGCTCATTCTGCTAATCCATCTTTCTGGGTCTCCCAGTTGCATAAGCCAGATGTTAAGAGGGTAAGAGATCCACTCAGGTGATGGGTACCATTCTGTGTGTCAACTGCCTCAGTGCACAGTGGGTGATCAGCTGATGCCATCAGTCTCATAAGCCAATAGATCTTGTAATTGTCATTCCAAGGAAACAGGCTGAAATATCACTCCTTTGCCATTCTTACTTTAGATTTAGTATTTTCTGTTTTGGGAAGGAGGTGTTGCAAACGTGGGGATTTATATAGAAGTGCATTTTCACAGAACTCTTTGTCTTGGAATACATTTTATTTTTGGTTTTAGAGAGAGAGGAAGGGAAGGAGAAAGAGAAGGAGGGAAACATTACTGTGAGGGAGAAACATTGATTGGTTGCCTTCTGTATGCACTCCAATTGGGGACCAAACCCGCAAACCAGGCATATACCATGACTGAGAATCGAACTGGCGACCCTTCACTTTGTGGAATGATGCTCAACTGTCTGATCCACACTGGCTGGACCTGTCTTGGCTTACTTTTAAAGCCATATCATTATACATAAGATAAAGTCCTTGATCTGGGATGTGCTAATTATTTAGAAACATGGAACCTGAAGGGACTTTGGGTGTGGAGACCATAACTCACAGATTTTGTCTGGCATATAGACCTGAATTCATTAAGAATGGTGGTGACCCCTCCTTTCTTAATGGCCCTCCATGGTGCTTGTGGGTCCTCATGGGACTTGATGGTGGTGAGCCCGGTGATTGCCCCCAGAGACCCATGACACTTCCTCACAACCTCAACAGGTTGGTTAATAGTTGGTAGTTTACAGCAATAAATGCTAAGTTTGCCTCTTAGTGGTGACAGGAGATCACAGTTCTCTGGACTCTTTGGGCATCACGGGCTTCAGCAGCTAGAGGTAGTGGGAAGAGCTCTCTTTGTGGCATTAGGAAGCCTGGATTCTTGATTTAATTTCACAATTTAATAGCCTTATGACCTTGGGAAAGTCACCAGACTCTTCTGGATCTCATCATAGGCCATTGGTGTTCCCACCTTACAGGGCTGTTACACTATTGGAGTTATGAGGGAGGAGGTGATCAAGTGCTGTGTGTCCCCTTGGTCTGAGTTCCCCCGAGAACAGAGTTTGAGACAAGGACTTGGATCAGGTGGTTTTTTCCGAGGGATCCTTAACAGTGGGAGTGAAGGAACAGAAGGAATGAGCAGTGAAGCAAGAACAGCAGTGTGAGTCCATTGTCAAGGTTTCTGCTGTGAGTCATGTGGACCTGGGGGAGATGGAGGGTGTTGTAATGAAAGCCTCCAAGAATTGTGCACTCAAATGACAGGATATTGGGACATTATCCGTGAGCTCCATCCTTTCCATTGTTTGATAGTCCCCTTCTCCTCTTCCTCACTTCTTGGTTGATCTTGATGTAGGCAAGAAAGGCACCCCTGACTTCAGAGAAGGCCCAAGAGCTGACTGTGCCTACGGTGGGGACTATTGGGCTGTGTGAGCTTACAGTAGCTGTCTGCTGCCCCCATGGCTGAAGTCCAAGTTCAGCTGAGAGGGCCTGACACAGTGTGTCAAAGTGTCTGCTGCAAGTGCAGACAAGTGTGTCTGCAAGTGCAGACAAGTCCACTTCTATTTCCAGTGTAAATGTTTACCTTCTTTTGGCTTTAGTAGTATGTCCTATATATGTTAGGACTTGCAAATAAAGTTAAAAAAAAAAAAAAGTAAAATCAGATCATACTTTCCATTAACCCCCCACCCCCACAATGAGATTTTTTCTTTCATGTATGGCAGTATTCTCCTATTCCCTCCATGTCTTTACCTGGCCTCACACTATTCCTTCTCAAATGTCTAGACAGGGACAACCCAGGGGCATAACCATGACAGAGCTGTGAGAACAAACAGCGGAGCAGTTTTGCAGACAGAGCCTGGGCGCTGAGTCCCATAGCTGTGTGACCTTGACAGGTGTGGAGTGGTGCTGCGCCTCTGTGTCTGTAAGCTGGGCTGAGCTATGCCAGCTTCGCAGCACAAAGCCAAACAAGATCACGTACGTAGGGCAAGTGGCCCCTCTTTACAAATGTGATTTTCATCTTCATAGCAGTTTCTCAGAAAGCCATGTTCTTTTCTGGCTTGGAAAAATATATTTAAAAGAAAGAGTAGTGTCTTTATTTTTATTTGTAGCTGCTTCCTGGTGTCTACCAGGAATGAATTAGGAATTTGCTCCTAACTCACTCCTCTGCCAACTTGCAATGTGCAGATCCCTTCTGCTCCCCTTTTCTTTTCCACCCTCAATAGATCTACATTGTCATTGATTTTTTATCCAATTCTATTTATTACTTATTAGTTCAATTACATGTGTTCATTACCCCACAGAATTCCTTCCCGAATTGGCCCAAAATATTTTATTTCTAAAATACAGTTTTCAACTCTCTTCTGCTCCCCTTTCATTTCTTCTCTTTCCCTCAGCCTATTTACTAATATGTTACTTAATTCATTCAATTCTACTTATTCACTCACTAATGTTTTTTTTTGTAATTTGTTGGGCACCTTCTTGGTGTGAGGCCCTCTGCATAGTTTTTAGGAATTACAAGGTACCATGTTCTTCTCCTTCAAAGGCCGTAGAAGTGGAGTCAAGGAATATTACAAAAATATCTGCAGTACAAGGGACAGAGTGATGATTTCCAAAATACAGGTACAGCTGAATTATTGGAGAGGCCCACAGTTCCAAGCTGAGGGGGGAGGGATGGAGGTGGAGAAGTTATGAAAATATATGAAAGAAAACTGATTAAAAATATGTAATACCCCTCTTAATTCCTACTTAAAGCAAGGTATTATTAGGATTAATTAATTAGATCTTTTAATTCATAATTGGCTATTTTTTCTTCTGCATTCTATTATAAAAGGGTTGATTCACAAGGAAACAGACTTAAATTGGAAATTTATTAAGAGGAGCCATCTTTAGTGCATATCCTGGTTAAAATCTCCTTAGCTCAATCTCTGTCAGCTTCCAAATCTGTGTCTTCAGTGCTAAACAGTAAGATCACATCATCAGAGAGACCCTATGGCACAATAAGATTTAAAATATTCAAAGGCAGGCTAATTTGTACTAATTATATCATGATATTGGTGGGAAAAGTACTTGTATGTTTTAAAATGTTTCATACAACGGTAGAATCAATATTCACAGAAGCATCTTTCTGTCTATCTCTGAGCAAATTGCCCTCATCTCCTGGAAAGTGGCTTCATGGAGAGAGATTATCTTGAGATTCTCCTGAGCTTACCACTCTTAAGCAATGCTGTAAATTTATGACTTAAGGTAGAGATTTGGCAGGAAATTGGGGGCAAGCTTCTTTCCCATCTTTTGTGGAGTCATTTGTTCCTTCGGAGAGCTATCTGTCCCAGATTCATTCCATTCCAAAATTGAGGTGCTCCGATCTCCCAGCAGGGACGAACGGGTTCATTTTACACAGTGATCACAATTTAGAGATCATATCGATTGTGCTGCCAGGGTTTGCTCTGTAATGTTAGGGGTACTCCTTGTTCCAGTCCCAAGGCATAGACAAGGGCACATAACTGAAACCACGCAGGAAAAAAGAAAAAGTGGGGTAGGAAGCAAGGGAGGGAGGGAGGTGAGGAGGGAGAAAGGCAAGAGAGAAAGACAACAGGAATCCAGAAACCTTGCGTCATTAGTAGACAGTGGTGGCCTAAGGTGCAAATTAACACTGTACTAAGAAAATCATGCCAGCAGTGAATTTTGATTCACACTTCTCAGCAGTAGGAAGCTGCCTGCCGATGGCGCTGAGTGTGACTGCCATAGGGTAGGAAAGGCTCAAATCACAGAGTCAGCTCCCCTGACTGATAAGATCCATCATGTTGTACTTGGTCTACAATCTCTCCCTTCTCAGCCCAAGGTGCCCCCATCCACCCAGGCTCTCAAACCGAACCTGAAAATCTCCACTGATTCCTCTGTTTCCTGCTCCCACTCCCGCTCTGCCTCCCCAACCCATCTCGTGTTGCGCTGACCCCACCTCTAAAACACAGGGTCTGGCTCAAATAACGCCCCCTTTTTATCACAAAGTTGTAAGAATGTAGTTCTGTAACGCAGCAATATCACACTCAAGCGCACCATGTGACACTTTAGGTGAAATGTTCAAATTAGAACTATGAATTACTACACCCATATGATTATCCTGCCCACCACACTCAGCAGGCGCTACTTCTGCCGCACCCTGTACATCCCCAATCTCACCCTTGCATTTCTGCTGCCACCCCCTTGTCCAGGTCACTTTCCTGCCTCTATCGGTGACCCGGAACACGTCCTTGTTTTCATGATTGGCTTTTTTTTTTAGGTTAATGCATTTATAACAACCACAATAAATTTTAAAACTTAAATTAACAAACCGTACGATCCCTTTGCTTACAACCCAGTGGCTTCCGGTTGCATTTAGAACCACATTCAGGTTCTGTACCCTATTGTCAGGGCCTCTTGTGATCTGGCCTCTGCCTCCCCCTCCTCCTTCTCTCCTACCACACTTCCTCCCTCTGGCTCCAGAGATGACGGGCTTCTTGTTGTGCCCCTGCCATGCCAGCCTCATTCTGGGCTTCTGCTCTTGCTCTTCCCCTTGCCTTGGTCATTTGCATTCTTGGCTCCTTCTCAAATGTACTTCCTCAGAGAAGCCTCCTCTGACTATCTCACTTAATAGCTCTCTATTCAACCAGGTACTGAGAGCAAGAATAGAGAAGTCCCCTCTGAGGGGCCTTTCTGGAATATTCTGTAAAGTAGCCAATCCTCTATCCCCACATCAATTAGTTTTCATTGGGTTACCCTATTGTATTTTCTTTATAGAAATCAAGCCTAACTGAAATTGTCTCATGTTCTTTAATTGGTGTATTGCCCTTCTTCTTCTCCCACCTCAAGCTAGACTAAGCTGAGTATGGGCAGGAACCTTGTCTTCATCTTCTGTGCTGGAATGATGCCTGGTCCCATGCCAAGGCTCCATTGACATTTGATAAATATGTGACTAGATCTCTCTGTGATACACTGCCAGAGGTTAGGGACAGTACGCAGTAGCACCTGGAAGGGCAGAGTAGAGGGGGAACCACAGGGAAAAGGACCACCTGTAGTTGAACATGTTCTGTGTGGTAGGCCCGATGATACATTTAATTATTCAAATCTGACAAATATCAGTGGTGTTTTCAGTGGGGTCCCCAGTAGAGTGCATTTGCTCAGGTTGGGTAACTGGGTCACTGTCTTTCTCATACACCTCAGTGGGAGGCTTTCTAAGGCTTCGAGAAAGCTTCCTGTGTGTTTCACATCCGTTGTTATATGACAGCTCTTCTCGAGACTTGAGAACTCCAGTGAGAATGAAATGATTTTTTTGAAATGTTTTGTCAAAGTGGTTTTTTAAAGTAAATATGATTGAAAAGTTTTTCAAAGAAAATGGATGTTTTTGGAAAAAATGTTTACAAAAACAAAACAAAATACCTCTGCCTCTCTGTTGATTTGTCAACCCAAGGAAGACCAGAACCTGAAGTATTTTGGACAGAAAATAAAATGCTTCTTTCCTATTTCCCTGTCATCCTCCTTATTCTTTGGTCCCATTCATTTTCCTCTTCCTACCTACTTTTACTTGCCTAACCTCTTCTTTTTGGGTAGGAAGAGTGATAAAATAAAAGGGGCTATAGCCTTAGTCAAATGGTCACTGCAGTTCAGCTAGCCTAACCCAAGGTGCTGGTGAAAATGAAGGTAAGTTTCTCTTTTTAAATAATTTTGGTGTTTTTTTAAAACCTATCAGACATTTGCTGTATTTATTTACCATATCATTTAGACGTATAATCACTATACCTTTCTAAGGGAGAAAAATTTAATATTCTTTTATGCATTGTAGAAATTTTGATTCATGGGAAATACATAGTTTGAAGGGAAATCAAATTATTGTTCCTTTTTTCTTCCTTCACCAATAGAAAAATGTTCAGGTAAAGAAAGTCATAAAGTAGAGGTATTGCCCCCTTCTTTCCTGTCTCCCATACTGCAAGCAAAAAAAGTTTCCAGATGTTACACCCCCACTTTTGGAAACAGCATTTTGTGGCATATGGAAGGAATTTGTACTTCCTGTATATGAGCAAAACCATCTAAGTTAGTTGCTTTGGTCAGGTCTTTGGAATATATTGACAAACATATATATTGGGGTATTTTGAGTTTTGCTGGTTATATTGCTCCTGGGGGGAATAGCAAATTCATGTGACATCAACAATCTGCTAAAAAACAGGTTTAAAACGATTGAGATCCAAAGTCCACCTTGTAAAGGTGTGCACCTTTAATAGTGCTCAAATGTAGATTTTCCCCACACACTCCCATCCCTCTCTGATGCCACAGAGAACAACCTGCTAATGTCTGAGGGTGCTCTTCCTCCAAGCAATCAGCAATGGTTTCTCTCTCCAAGAGTGCTTTCTTCCCTAACTTTTCATTTAGATTTTATTATTAGTTCTGACTTCTTGAAGAGATAGGTCTTTATAGGGTTATTGTGGGATAGGCTAAGACAGGATGCCTCATCCTCCATCCCCTCTTCATCTGTGAACTAGACATCATCTGTGAGACAGACCTTAAGTAAAAGGGATGATGATAAGTGAATTTGCAGGGAGGCTAGATCAATAGTGGGCATTTGGTTGGCATTCCCCAAAAGATCCATGAAAGGCTCTTTGCTCTCTAGTAATGAACAACAGCTCAACACTCCTACAGACTTCTGCATCCTGGAAATCTTCCACTGTGATTTTGCTCCTTTATTGCAGTCACAGGCATTATTACCTGCAAAATTCAACTATAGGGTATGAGATAACTTACTAGTTTTCTGTATTTAGATCAAACATTGAGGATCTAAGCAGCCTGAAGGAGAATCAAAGGTTTAGTTTGTGATCAATATTTACTACTTAAACTATAAAAGGAGGGAACAGGCATCTATTACATGCATTCAATATGCACCTAATTGCAGATCATGCTTCTTCGAGCTACTAACAGGAAAAGGGCAATGCAGGACAAATGATGGCTTTGAGTTTCCTTGTTGTTGCTTTGGGTTCCCACCAGCTCCCTTTGAAATTCCAACCCAAGTTGTTTCTCCTTCTTATCTGGACCATGCTTGATTTGCAAGGAAGAACTTTTTTATTCCTTGTTTTACTGATGCTGCTTCTCTGGCTTTGTGCTTGAATCTGCCAAGGAAATTCTTTCCCTGGGCTAGATCTTCCTGCTTTTAAAACCCAATGGTTTGTATGTTTCACCGTGCAACTCTGGTCTGCCCACACATCACTTTATCAGTCTAGTTTTGTGCTTGGGCTACATAACAGATTTGCTCTTCCCCTCTATTTGCCCGAATTTCCAGCTGAGTATAAACATCACTTTCCTTCTTATGGGATGAATCGACCTTTTGGCTCCACTAAAGATAAATGCCGTTGACTCTCCGCTGCGGGAGGCCAACGTTTTCCAGAACCTCACTGATATTTCTGTATTTACTGCTTGAAAATTAATATTGACTAATACTCATTTCCCTGACACTTTAATGAGATGGCTATGAACCTTTCTTTCCTACTCTTAGAATAAGAATATTGGGGTTGGAAATATCTAATGTAACCAGGCAGTAGGTTATGAGAGGTGCCAGTTACTTTTCCCATCCTAAAGTTGTAGAGTCAAATGAGCAGTCAAGTATTTTTGTTTGGATCTGACTGTAATGGCCATTTCAAGGATGCCAAGAAGAGCCGAGGTACCCGCAAAATACCAGCAGCATTTCAGCCTACCACTCTGAGTGGAGCTTGCTTCTCACCTCAGCGGCTACTGCGCTACTAACGCAGCAATACCCTAAACTGACTGTGTTTGTGAGTGTTCCTCCCTCCCATCTTGTCTCCAGTCGTAAACATTAAGTGATGTGCAAAAATTGCCTGCAGAACAGATGGCCGTCTATAGGAGAGCCTGCGTTTGTAACAGCTCTGCCTCCGTAGCCAATATTTTCCACATCTTTCTTTACTTTCTTCTATCTCATTGAAACATTTGCATGTGGAATAAAGAGGATAAAAACATAAAAAAACAAAGGCAGATTTGTTTTTTCTGAGAACATCTGTTCTTGCTTCCAAGTGCCCACGTGGTGTGGTCCATGTTCCCCCAATGCCCACACATTGGCTTTCGTAGAGGCGACTGCTACGTGCCTCTTACACCTGGATTCGAGGTGGGGGCGGGCAGTGCTTCCTAGTTGTTTGAAATGTAAACAAAATCCTGTTCTTATGTATACAGTTTAGATAATATGAGAAGCAGGCATACTCCCAAATAGAAGCTAAGATTGAATATAAAATGGCTTAGTATGGAATTATTTTTCCAATGAATAGTGTGATTCATTGATCTCGTAGCACCATTACCCAACTTGGGGTACATTTGTTTCACTCCAAGTTTCTTCTCTGAATTCTCAGGATTCTTGTGAACTTGGCTTGCACTTCCAGTATAGGTACATCCTGGAAAAATTTAAGTACACATCACCTGCTGAAAACATTGCAATAAAAAGAAACCTTTCCACTTTGAAAATCTGTTTATTTCTCAAGAAGAAAATTCCCTGAAACTTCAACTGCTATTATAGCTTTTACAACCTGCACTTAATAGGAGTACTAATTACTCAAAATTAAAGGGTACAATTTAAAATCACCTAGTTTAAAATATATGTACCCAAGCATGCTCTTTTTTTTATCTTCTTCCCTACACAGTATGTAATACCTTCAGTTTGGGGAACAGAGGAGCAGAGGAATGACTAGTAAAAGCTGTATGGGGGTGGGGCAAAAGTAGGCTTATAGTTGTATAAATAATACAATAATTAATAAATAATATAAGAATAAGCTGTGTTTTGTGTACTCACTACTGTAAGCCTACTTTTGTCTCCCATGCCCTATATAATGACCTTAGATAAAAATATATTGACCTTATTTGGTGATTTCCAAAGAAGCAAAGACCTATGTAGACATTAGTTATTCAATGAGAACTCATTAAAGCACCTGCTGTGTACCTGGCCCTGTGCTTCTACCTGTTGGAGCTAAGTGCGTAGCCTTCTGAAATATTTCAAATGCGTAATATACATAGGGATGTATTAGTCAGTTACATATTTCATCTTTTTAAAAAGCTATTTCCAAAGACAGGGATTTTTATGTATTGATTGACTAATCCGAGAAGATTTAAGCAGTTTCTTTCTGCCTGGGCTCAGCCATCCATGCAGAGAAAACAACCTTGATCTAAGTTCTCTACTTCTATGCAGTCTTTCTTGTCATTTAAATTTACATCATAGTTCATTGGTGAGTGAAACATGACATTGTTTTCCTCATTACCAGCCACATTGTTTCAACGCCTCAGTTTCTGTCTTGCCAGATTTTGCCCCTAAATACTGTAATTCCTTATTGCACCTAATTCTTTCTAGGGTGCATGTGAACATCATCTGAAGCATCTTGGGCATTGATCTTTTGAAATAATGTGGTTTATTCCTTTATTTGGTGGCACTGATCATTATTTTGTCCTAAACATACTCAATTTTGGAATTTTATGGTATTCCATATTTTAGGTCTTTGGATCTTTTTTGGAGTATGATGAACAATGAGACAATTCAGGGGGCCTCACATTCCCTTCAGGAGCATTGTTTATAATGGGTTTTAGACCTTGCTATTATTATTGTTATTGTTATGATGATGATGATGATGATGATGACTGTAATTTGTATGGTCACTGAGAGGAAATGTCAAGAGCATATATTACAGAGCTCTTTGCTTATCCAATGGGTGGATACTCTCCAAAAGCCAGACTGGTGTATTATGCCTAAGTAACCAAATGCTTTTTTTAAATGTGTGGTGAATTTCTGTATCTGCAAGAAATTCATCTGACATCTAAGACTTTGGGAAACAAAATAACAGCTGACTCCTGTTTCCTGTCAATGATCGCTTACTGCCGCTGGTACTTAAAGCCTTGTATTTAGAGCTAAGGGAGGACACTTATTCCTTTCACATCTTTGCCACTGTCCTTTATGTCTGAGTGAGACTTTTGCATTTGGGTCAGTGAAGCTGGGTGGGTGTCGGGCGGGGGTGGGATGTGATTTCTGACCTGCTAGGAGGTCATGTGCACCAGTGTGGCTTTGACAACTCTGATGCCAGGAGCACCGCTTGTAGAATGATTCTAATTTTGGCACTTACCACCACCCTTAGGCAAAGGACCTGAGACCCTGTATGCGGGGCAGAAGCTCAACGACAATGAGTGGCACACCGTGCGGGTGGTGCGGAGAGGAAAGAGCCTTAAGTTAACGGTGGACGACGATGTGGCCGAGGGTGAGTACAGCTCGAGGGGAGTTTGCTCCTCATTGCTGGCAGGGTCCTCTCGGTCATTCAGTGCTCAGAGGACTTTTACAAAACCTTTTATTTCGCTTCGCAGAAATCACAGGTCCTGTTCTCTGTCACACGCTCAGGCAAGGCTAAGCAGGTCTTCCCCTATGTTTTCAAAAATCCCTTTTCATTGATCTGCATTAAAGCACTGACCGACGGCTGTAATTATATATCGATGGGTCTCTTTCCTTAGGATTAGAGTTTGTGCCTGGAGAACAGATGTAGGACTCAATAGATCCTTCTATGATCCAATTATTCAAAAAACACTTATCAGTCACCCTCCCAAACACTAGTTCCTTCCCTCAGTGCATGAGGCACCCTCTAGTAGAAGATGAATAAACCAGGAATTCAGAAAATAATAGGTAAAAGTAAGCGCTTCGATCAGTGCATGCTGCTTACGAGGTGCTGAATAATTAGTCATTTATCTGGCCATTATTGATTGCAAACCTGCTCTGGACCACGCCCTACTTTAGAAGGCAACGAGAATATGGTGGTGAACAAAACAAAGGTAAGTCTTTGGCCTGGTGGAATTTACATTCTAGGAGGGCGGTGACTGTAAAATTCGTTCATTGTGAGATAATGACTTCATAGTGAATGAATCCACGCACATGTAAGGGACCTTTAGAGCCTCACACAAACTTGAGAGGCTGCTCCAAGTCAGCAGTGTGCTAAAGGATTGTAAAATGTGAAAAGGAAGACAAGATGTCACTGGTTTCCTCAATGAACTAATCTCGCAGATTAGATAGGACTCTGGTATTTGAAAATAAGACAAGGAATATGAAGAGCTTCTAATTTAGGTGGGTAAGATTATAATTGTCAATCAGAAGACAAAGTTATCTATCGGTTGGGGCTGGAGGTAGCAGGACTGGTTTATGAAGGCAGATCTCCGCACAGAATTTGAAGGGTGGGTGTGATTAATGAGGTCTATGGAAAAGAGTTGTCCTTCAAGTGCATCCTAATAAATCGACACCCTCTCCTGTTCCACCGCAGTGCACATCTGCTATCCAGGATCCTCTCTGTACGAGCACAGAAAACTGGGGTCGCAGCAGGTGTTACGTGGAACACTGCTGGCATCAGGAGACCTGGGCTCTGATGTCAGTTCTCCACAGGATGCGGGAAAGTCACTTCCCCGTTTCTGGGCTTTGTCAGATGAAGTCAGTGGCCTATGCCGTTTCTGTGACTAGGACAGCCAGACTGGAGTCAGGAGCCCTGGGATTTAATACAGTCATTGTTGCTAAAATGCTTTATGCCTTTGGGATAGATACACTAATCTGCTTTTTACTCACTTCTTCTTTGTTAACCTGGAAATACTACTATTGCTAAGACCCTTTTCCGTATAAATTTCTGCATTATTGGTCCTATAATTTTATATTAACAAGTTTGAGCCTTTTCTTTGTCTCCTGGAGTCAGTGATTGTAGCAGTGAGTTGTGTTCATGTGTGGCAGCGTGTGCGTGTGTGTGTGTGTGTGTGTGTGTGGAGAAGGAGAGTCTCTGGGTGGAGGAAGAGCATGGGGTGTATATCCAGGGCCCAGCAGTCACTGGAGATGAAGGTAGCTCTCTTACGCATATCAGCCCTTCTAATCTTCTGTAACTCTGTGAATTGCCTTCCAAGGTTAGTGTTCTTATTGTCGTTTTGCATGAGGGGAACAGGAAACTTAGAGGGAGCTGTGCAATTGAGCTCCCAATTCGTGTCTGTGTGATTTCCTCCAATCAAGCTGCTTGCTGGACTTGATCCATCATAAGAAACAAGCCGATGATCCATTGGCTTGTTTTGTAAAGTAGGGGATAGATGTGGGTGAGATGGGGGATACAATGCAGTTGGTAGACCACGACACCCACTCTTCCCATGGAGATGAAGACAGAGCCACAACAGCTGTCCCAAACCTTCCAAATGTCCCTGGACCTAACTTTGTAGTGGGGGGTAAGGTTAATGTCCTATAGGCCTGAAGGGTAATTTAGTCTTATGTAATGAATGTAAGCAAGGAGATGTAAAGATGGTTAGTGGTTTAGAACTCACAGCCAACCTTAGTTAATTATTCAAGAATGCCCCATGAGGTATTAGTACAGACAGAAGCCTGCAGCGGCAGCTCAGTCTCAGGAGCCTGGCTAACTCTGGAATTAGCCCAGGAAAGCCCAAAGTGATGCTATTTACAGCGCGTTTTGAATAGTAGCCACTAGATGGCGACCTCAGCCCAATTGCTCCCGGTTAACAGTGCGTCCCTTTTCTTTCCATAAGAAATTACACGCCCTGTAAGCTACACTCCTGAGGAGCGGCAGAACTAAGGGTACAATAATCGGTATTACCTCCCTCAGTTATTATACTTTTACAGAAACTTTAGCGTAAAGGCAATTATAAACTGTGCTTTCTCTTCCCAGTAATAATTTGGAAGCAGGACTAAACCATGGCATGTCTAAGCCATCCAGTAATTTGATATTTGGAATTAATGAAGCTCTTTCATTTTCCACCTTACCCCCTACTTTGCTGTTGATGGAAAAAAAACAGCCGTGAGGATAAAGAAATTTGGGAGAAGAAAAGAGCCGTTTTGCTTATGAGCTATAGCCTTGGATTGCTTTTTACCGTGATAAAGGGTTTGGGAATTTTAATTTTAGCTCACAGAAGTCATAAAATCAGGCAATGAAATGAAAATACCACTCAGTCCTCACATTATTAAGTAGTGTCTTATTGGCTTATTTAGTAATCCCTTTCACGCTGTTTAAGGTCCCCCAGGGTGTCAAATTTTCTGCTAGTTTGTAGAAATGATGCAAAGAATAGTTCAGACTCATAAGAAATCAAAAGCAAGCAAATAAATATTCCTCAGCCTGGTGGCTTTTATTTATTATAACGTATTCCCAGAAATGCATTAAGTTCAGCTGGCAGTTAATAAATATTGATTGATTGATTGATTGATTGAGCTGGGATTCTATTATCAGGAATAAATGAAGAGAATCCCTCTCTTGGGCTATGCTCCTCAGGATTGGGGCCTAATGCCCCATGAGCCACCCGCACCACCCAGAGCTTCTGGCTGGTGCAGAAACTCACCCTTTCTTCCTGCTCCAGCCAGAAGGACTTCTCTGTCCTCCTCCCTCACCCCACATGGCCCAGCTGTGAGAAGTCTTTGTCCAAGTTTTCCATGGAAAACTTGTTCCTCACGTTAACAAAATATGCGGGATAGGTTTAGAAAATGTCAGGTTAAACCACACGAAGTGGATTTCTTTACTGCAAGACTTCTTAGGAGCATTTGCTCTGCTAATACACACCGCCAACCATCAATAATTAAGTATGCAGTGTTTGCCAATGTATTGGGCCCTGAACTTGTTTTTTATTAAAGCGTTTTACAGCACATATGCACAGAAAATGCTGGTGTTGTGGAGAAAAGGGTGTGGGAGCAGTGGAGCTGGAGGGTGTGGGCAAACTGCACCCTTTACTGAGACTTCAGACACCTTGCTTTTCTTAACTTCTCTCTCCGTGTCTGAGAGCCATTGGGAGGCCAAGTTTCCTCCACAAAGCTGTTTCCATTATTTCTTTGCTAAGCGCTTGGTGTTGGCTAGGGATCTTATGTGCAGAAATGGTGATGATACAAACTTTGACTTCAGAGCAGATGTCAGGAAGCATCCCCCTTCCCAGGTGTCAGGGCTGCTTGCTGTGCTTAGGGCCTCCTGCTACAGGGCATCCTGAAGGGGCGGGCAGTGGTCCCTACTCAAACAGATCTTGTGCTCTAATGAAAGAGAGGAAACAGGAAGTGAAATAACCAGAAAATTCATATATGTCAGAGAAAGGACAAAGTGAGTGCTGCGTAATTAGTAATAGTTCACAGTGTCAGCACTAGGCCCTGTTCTCAGCACCATCCACGTACTGACACATTTGATCCTGACAGCATCACACCTGTTCGGCAGAGGGGAAACCGAGGCACAGAAGAATGAGCTAACCCAGACAGTCTAGCCTCAGAGCCTACATGCTCGTGCACTGTAGGTTAATGTCTCCTGGGAAGTTTCAACTGGAACTTGGTCCGGTTTCCCATGGTTTATGTTCTCAACAAACCACATCGTTCTGAGGGCTGGTCTATAAACCACTCACTGGCCATCAGTGAAACATGACAGTGAAGGTGTGCAGAAGGGCCCAGACACCAGACAACAGAGCGGTTCCAGGGGAGGTGCTGGATATATTCCCTGTGAGCTAGATGGAATGACATGATTCTTGGCCACTGAGCAGTGTGAACGCATCACAGCAGCTTCTGTGTAGACTTTTTCCCAGTTAAACTCCACCTACAGCTTTTCTTGGGCAACAATGTAAGGAACCAGTCAAGCCTTTTCTCCAAAGAGAGCATAGTATACAAGTTAAGACATAAGCTTTGGAATTAAATACACCAGAGTTCAATGTGGGGGTGTACTGTTCACCCCCTGTGTGAACTTTGATCACGTTGCTTCACCTCTGTAAGCTAAGTGTCCACACCTCTAAAGCTGAGCTGTGCTACCTCCTGACAGTTTTATCTTCATCGTGACATTGATGGTGGTGACAAAGTGCCTAGCACGGTGCCCGGCTAGGGATGATTCGGTCATCTTGGTTTTCCCTTGTTATCTTTCTCCCCCGTTACTCCTCTTTCCTCCGCAATTTGAAAGCAGCTACTGTGAAGTAGGCCCTTGTTCCACCCTTAAATGGAAGGGTTTTGGTCTACGGACAGCATTCAGAGAAGATAAATGCAAAGGTTCCTGGTATTAATACTGAGTAGGTAATATACGGATTTTTTAAAAGGATTTTATTTATTTTTTTAGAGACAGAGGAAGGGAGGGAGAAAAAGAAGGAGAGAAACATGGATGTGAGAGAGAAACATCAGTTGGTTGCTTCTTGCATGCACCCTGACCAGGGACTGAATCTGCAACCCAGGCCTGTGCCCTGAGTAGGAATCAACCCGGAGACCTTTTTGCAGGACGATGCCCAACCAACTGAGCCACAATGGTCAGGACCAATACAGAGTTTTGAAAATGTTTAATGCTTAGTTTGGTACACATTTGAAACTTTAAAGAATCTCTTCAGTGCTCTCTCTGGGTGAAAGGATACACATTTTCAGGAGCCTGCATCCAAAGCAAAGTGAGTTTCTTTAGCACGTGGAGAAGTCCATTTCTTTTCTAATTTGGTTCCACATCGCCTTCTCCCCACTGTTCACCAATTTTTGGTGGAAGCTGCTCTCTGTCATCCTGAACCTTAAATTAGTCTCTGTCCCTGGGCTAAGCATTAACATCCCATTTAGTTTACTTTCTACTATATATCCAGGGCCTTCTTCAACCTCTCTTCTGTCTCAATCTTACATGATTTTTATGTAATCTTTACATGACTTTCTTACCTTACATGATTTTCTGGCTTTATGAAATTTATATTCTTGTGAGCAGAATTTCCTAACCCCTCAATTCTGGAGGTCAGTTCATCCATAACTCTCTAAAAGCTCCCAGCTGACTTTAAGATGCACTCTGCGGGTCCTTCTGGAACCCCAATTGTCAGTGACCACCCCATTATTCTTGGCTCTCATTGCTGTTTTGTTTGTTTGTTGTAAAACAAACTTAGAATGACTACCAGCATCATCATAATCAGCTCCTGTGTCCGCCTGGAGATATGCTATGATTTCTCTTCCCCATCATTCTCCAGCTCCCGCCCCCAGCCCTGATATGAACAGCGAGAGCCAAATTGACCTTGGATATTTATTTCCATCATATCGTTGTTTTAGAGCATATGAGTTTACGTTAGGCTACTTTGCATTTTCATGACCTGTCCAGTTTTCAATACCGTGCAATGTTATATGGTAATTCTTTCTCCTAGTTATTCAATTGTTAGCAGATTTATGTTGCATTTTGATTTTTGGTCTATTAGAATTTTATATTTAGTTAACCAACATCATTATTTTATTTTTGCTTATATTAAGAGAATGATTGGTAACTAGTTGTCAAAATACCACACAGACGCTCATAAAATTCAAATCTGATTTTCGTGCATATGAGGGATTGCTTGAATTAGGTCTCGAGCATGCTCCCACAGAGATGAAATTAATATTGAGCATTTGAGAGTGTGATGTGCTTGAACATCCCAGATACTGAAGTTAAAGGGACCCAAGAAAATATAACCCCCTTGTTGCCACCTGCGTTCTATGCCAATAGAGGAGAAAACGTAAGACAGGTAGAAATCAAACATGATTTTTATTAATGATAACGCTGATATTTAAAATGTGGCCCGCATCCACTGAACCTCAGAATTGGGTGGAATTGCTCACTGGAGCCCTAAGGCAGGACTGGGGCGGGTGTCCTCCACTGAAGGGGGGCTTGCTCCTCTGACCCCCAGGCTGTGTGGGAGAGTGGGGGAGATGGGGTATTTCCTCAAGGCAGCTTGCTCCCCTAAAGGGAAACAGGAAGTGTCAGGGTCTGGGCTACGCACAAAGAAAGTTTTTCTTTGCAGATTATCCTGAATCTTTCAGATTATGTCACTCCTTTTCCTCAGGAAAGCTGTAAAAGGTTGGGGGAGGGGTAAAGAGATGCCAGGAGTGTTTTGCTGGTGGAGTTTCTTTCATGTGAAAGATGAGGGCAGGAAAGGGCAAGCGGAGGGAATTCCCTTTCCCTTCCCTTTAAAATGCTGGGACATGAGGACATGACTGGTTAAATTTTAAGGACTCATCTGTGTGTGAATGCTGAGGGGGCCACCGTCTACTCTGGCCATACTAATGATGTTTTCATTGACTTTATGGCTAAAATGTCCAGTCTCTTTGTATCTTTTTCAAGCCTCCCTCACTGTCCCTGCTTCAGCGTCTCACCACTTTCCGGTAAACTATAGGTGAGGAAGGGTCTAATAGTTTGTGTCAGCTGGAGGTCTTTCATTTACAAATGTCGGAAGCTCAGCTCAGATGCTTCCAGCACAACGTTTAATTCAAGTCCAGAGGTGGCTGGCTGGATCCCGATCTTCGCATGACATCGCCCTGAAGAAACTGTTTCTCCATGCCATGGCTGTTTTCTGGGTCCCCTGTCTCCTCAGGTGGGCCCAATCCCTCTCGTTACCACATGGCCTCATGAGGCTTTCTTTTCAACCCTTCAGCAAGCCTTCTTTGCGGACACCTCCTTCAAAACCCCTGCTGCTGAACTCCGCTGGACCAGCTGGGGTTGTTGCCAGCGCAGTGGTTCTGAGGGTGGTTTCTAGATCAACCGCGTAAGCATCAGCTCAGAACTTGGTAGAAATGCAAATTCTCAGGCTTCCCCCCAGACTTTTGAAAGAGAAACTCTAGGTGGGGGTTGCCAGTTAACTCTGTTTTAACAATCCCTCCAGGTGATTCAGATGCAAGCTAGAGTTTGAAGACCGCTTCTTAGGCCTTAGGTTTTACTCTAAGGCTGGGGGGAAAATAGGTTGAGTGGTTCAGTCTAAGTGGCTTGATTACTTCAGGAGCTAGAATGGGGTCAGCTTCATCCAGCCCAGATGGTTTAAGAGTGAAGTGGGGAGGGTAGCTTCCCAAAAGGAAATCAAGTGTTACTATCAAAAAAAGCAACAGTTGCTTGGAAAATAAAATCAACTTTCTCCAAAAGTACAGTCATGCCCTTTTAAGAACAGGGATCCGGTCTAAGGATGTGTCCTTAGGCAGTCTTGTTGTGCGAACGTCCAGGTGCCTGCTGACAGAGGCCTGGGTGGTGTAGTTTACTAACACGCAGGTTGCATGGTGTAGTCCATTGCTGCTAGGCTCCGTGCCTGTGCAGCATGCTCCTGCACAAGACAACACGGGATTAAATCCAGCACAAGAGAAAATGATGCAATCGAGACGTGCAATAAACACAAGTGGTAAGAAGCTGCTGCCAGTGTAACGCGGCATGCTGTTTTACAGCAAACTTTCGGAAGTGGGAAGAGTACCTGCCGGAATAATGGTAACAATCTAGTATGGTAAATACATAAACTGGTAACGTTGTTGTTCATTATCAAGTATCGGATATGAGGTCCTGTATGTGATGGTATGTGCTGTACGTTAACACGACTGGCGGTGCAGTAGGTCTGTTTACGACAGCACCCCTGCAAACACATGAGTAATGCATCCTGCTGTGAAGTTACTGCAGCTACAATATCGCTAGGTGTTAGGAATTTTAGCTCCATTGTGATATTATGGGACCATTGTTGTGTATGCAGTCTGTTGGTGACCAAAAACATCGTTATGTGGTGCATGGCTCTGCTAGGTCCTGAATCATTAGGTGACGAATTATTACACCAAGAAACATTTGGTAGTGAATACCTAAGGCTTGTTTGTTGTGTGTTTATAAGGGTTAGGGGAAAAAAGGCTTTTCTTCTTATAGTGTGTACCAGGACCCAATTGTTTTTCTGAATGGAGAAAACATAGTTTAATCCAGTAACTTGAGTTACCCGTGTTCTCATACTTTCTCCTAGATGATGGGACAGCTGAGCAGCTGGATAAGGACATGGGCTGCAGGCTCTGTAACTTGGACGGGGCCAGAAACCAGCTCCCCTACTGAGGCCATGTCAAATATGTACAATATTGAGTATTTTGTTTTCTGGAACTGGCTCGAGAAAACTGAATTTTTTGTGTGGGGGGGAAGATCAGATCTAAAAGGTATAGTAAAGGTGCTATGGTAAAACATGGTAACTCTTCTCGTTGCCACCTCCTCTATTATTTTCACAGGTACAATGCTGGGGGATCACACCCGCTTGGAATTCCACAACATTGAGACTGGTATCATGACTGAGAAACGTTACATCTCCGTTGTGCCCTCCAGTTTCATCGGCCACTTGCAGAGCCTCATGTTTAACGGCCTGCTCTACATTGACTTGTGCAAAAACGGCGACATTGACTACTGTGAACTGAAGGCGCGTTTTGGGCTGAGGAATATCATCGCTGACCCTGTCACCTTCAAGACCAAGAGCAGCTACCTGAGCCTGGCCACCCTGCAGGCCTACACCTCCATGCACCTCTTCTTCCAGTTCAAGACCACCTCAGCTGATGGTTTCATTCTCTTCAATAGTGGTGATGGCAATGACTTCATTGCAGTTGAGCTAGTCAAAGGGTAAGTGGGAGGGGACGTGTAGTTTATACTAGACAGCTCGGCTCAAGCCTTGAACAAAACATGGACATGAAAAGAAGTGTCTGTTTTACTTTTTAGCCTCTGTTTGTGATATGCGCTCTCGTCCTCATTGATTAAAAATATTTATGTAATGCCTAGGGCTGGAAGGAAGAAACTAGGTTTATTTAAAATCTCTTAATCCAATACTGTCAGATGTTTCACTATGAAATGTAGCCTTTACGCCTATGGGGGAAAAAACTTATTTTTGCAAAAGAGGAATATGGGGTATATAGCATCTATCTCTGGGTCAGCAATACTATCTGTAACCAATAAATTTATAGGGAGAAATGAAGTATAGATATTTTTAGTATTACCATGAGATCACAAATGCAAATTTGAAAAATCTATTCTATCTTTGAGACATTTTACTATCATGTGCTGGAAAATAGTGAAAAAAAAGCAAAAACCTGAAAGACAGACCCATGCTGACTGTGATTGCAAGTGTCACCCCCTACTGTCGGGGAGTGCACCACCTTCACCACTTCCTGGCTCTGATTTTTGCAGGTAGTGTTAAAGGAGTAGACTCTGTCAGTAGGAAATTAAAGTGAAGTCTGACAGAAGAGTATCTGACTCTTTTTGTATCCTAACTCAAGCTTTAATTGATCCTGCGTGATGCCAGTTGAGTGTGGAGGATTGGAAGACCCAGATGTCGTTATCCACACATTGCCATTAGGTGGCTTCAGGGAGTCTCGAGTCATTGGGTGGTTGTTTTCCCTCCTAGGTACATCCACTATGTGTTTGACCTCGGAAACGGCCCCAACGTGATCAAAGGCAACAGTGACCGCCCCCTGAATGACAACCAGTGGCACAATGTTGTCATCACCCGGGACAACAGTAACACTCACAGCCTGAAAGTGGACACCAAGGTGGTCACTCAGGTTATCAATGGTGCCAAAAATCTGGATTTGAAAGGTAAATGTTGCAAAGGAGTTTATTCTTGCTAGAGCATTTCTTACAATTGAGAGGCTGTTTCCAGAGGCAAACTGCAGGCTTTGAGCACTCTGTGTTTTTGATGCATCATGCATATTCTACTTTAACAACATTGAATTATACTGTAATGCAATGAAGGTATTCTGTTTTTACTCGACCAATCCTTGAGGGGTGGCTCATTTTCTCTGCATACCTTGGGACTGGGGGATGAGATGGTAAATGTAAAAAGGAGGCCTTGGCTGAGTGGCTCAGTTCGTTGGAGCATCATCTTGTACACCAAAAGGTTGCAGGTTCGAATCCCCATCAAGGCACATACCTGGGATGCAGTTTCAAATCTCCAGTCAGGGCTTGTACAGAAAGCAACTGATTGATGTTTCTCCCTCACATCAACATTTCTCTCTCTCTCCCTTCCTCTCTCCAAAAACAATAAGAAGAAGATCTTCAGATGAGGATAAAAATATTCTCAAAATGAGGAGAGACCCTCACACAGAGGAAGGAATATAGGTTTTGGAATCTTAGTTGAATTATTTACTGTCTCGGTGATGTTGGTAAAAAGTTTTTTGCCTGGTATACCTTCTGTACACTTTTTTTCCAAGATAAGGATAATAATTGTTCCTGATTTTATGGGCTTTTAGGAAGTCTGATAGAATGGTGTCTGCAAGACCCTCAGCATGCTATTGGTAACAGGCACATAAAATGCACTCAATAAATGGTTTTGTTGAAAATGTTGTTAATCTGAACTATAAAATGGTAACAGTACCTACCTGATAGACTCCATATGGTGATTAAAATTTATGAGATGATGTTTATAAAATTTCTTGTGTGTATATATAACACATAAGAAATGTTAGTTTTCTTCTTTGTACAGCGTAGAAACTCTGGCAGTTATTTTGTTTATGCTGTTTTTCTTCCCCAGCTCTGTTACCATTATCTACATAAATGGTCTCAAGTACACTGGCTCTAGTTGATGAGGTTTCTAGTCCTTTACTCATTTGCTTTTACTACCCACTTTCCTCTCCAGGTGACCTCTACATGGCAGGTCTGGCCCAAGGCATGTACAGCAACCTCCCGAAGCTCGTGGCCTCCCGGGATGGCTTCCAGGGCTGTCTGGCATCTGTGGACTTGAACGGGCGCCTGCCGGACCTCATCAATGATGCCCTCCACCGGAGCGGTCAGATCGAGCGCGGCTGTGAAGGTATAGCCTTCCTTTTTGTTACGCTGCAGCCTTGTTGCAAGCACCCAGCCTCTCTGCTGCCTCTGCCAGTTCCCCCTTCCTCAGTTTACCAGTCCCTTCTGATCCCACTCACCATCCCCCATTGCACCACCATCAGCGTCCTCTCGTCATTGCTGACTAAGTATGTGAAGACATGTGCCACAGGCTCCAGGAATGTATGTTGGCAGATGTCTCCCCAGTCACATACTTGCTGATTGAGGACCTGTCTCGGCACTGACATCAGGCTTCTCCTGACTTGTGTCTTTGCTTCCAGTGTGACTGAAAGGGGAACTTTTATTTATGCTGTAACACACGGGGAGGAATGAACCAGAGACTTTTATGAATGTCACCATTAACAAAGTGTTTCTTATGTTGCTAATGGTGACTTATTATTTAATGCAAACACAGCAGGAGGTTGGAAAATGATGTCAGAAAGCCACGAGGATGGAAGGAAACTAACATTTATTGAGTACTCAGTAGATGTCCAGCTTGGCTAAGCAGAGCTTGGTGTCCTGTGGTTGGCTTTGGTATTAAAAAGCCTTGGATTTAGGTCCAGATAGTAGCTCTGGTTAGCTGTGTAACAACTGATGAGTCACATAACCTCTCTGAGCTACATCATTCTCACCTGTAAAATGGGGCAATAAAACTACCTTAACAGGTACTATCATAGATCAGACATAAACATTAAATGCCTGGTATGTACATAGTAAGTACTCAGTAAATGATAGGATTGTTACTTACAGGTATTTCGTGTGAGACACGTTTCATGGTGAGACACTGCATGCTCACCGGTGCAGCACAACAAACCATGCTCAGCCTGTTGCTCTAGGTGATCCACTGTCGGTCTCTTCAGATATTCACCTAATTTTACAGGTCTTCCTTCTTGAGTCGACAGGTCTTTACTATAGATAAAAATAATCTAGTTCTAACCAGCAGAGGGCAGCAGTGAACATTTCAGCCTTTTCTAGCAGTTTTGGGTGGGCTGAAAAGGTGACTGATGCTTACTTAACCGAACAGGCGGAGAGATGTCTGGCCTGTCACCAGGAGCTGCGTGTTCTTTCATCTGGTTGAGCCTCATGGTCCTTTGTGCAGTCTGTTGTGTCTCCTTGTGCCCCTCATTCATTTACTGCAGTGATTTTCAACCTTTTTCATCTCGTGGCACACATGACGGTATGACTAAAATTCTGTGGCACGCCAAAAAAATAATTTTTTCTGCCATCTGACAAAAAAGATATAATTTTGATTCATTCACACCAGATGGCTATTGCTGTGTGGGCTGTTGTCATTTTTTTATTTGACATTCTAAGGGAAAAGAGGTCAGTACCCCTGACTAAATAGTCAGGTACTGCATCTTTAAAAGTTATTGTGGCACATGGGTTGAAAATCGCTGATTTAGTACATCAAACCTGTTCATTCATCTCCTGCATTCAGCTTCATTTATCACTCTGCTCTTAACCAGCTTTCGTCCGGGTTTGCTCACCACCTTAAAGCACATTTTTATAAAAGCTTCCCATTAGCTTCCCAGGCTGATTTGTAGTATGGAACGTATTTCTCTTTTCCTATGAGGCGTTCGTAATAACGCTGATTGTTTGCAGTTTCCCTCAGCCAGGAGTGCCCCTGAGCTCTGCAGGCCTGCTATGGGGCGGGGGTGTGCGTGAGTGTCAGAGGGCTGGGAATCACCAAGCACTTAAAGCAGCCCCTTTGCCTTCTTCCCCTGGGAACGCGCAGTTTCAATTAACTCAAGAATTTTTGCCTTATTGCCCTGCTTTTAGTTCTTTTGGGTGCTAGAAGGCAATCCTGAAATAGAAGCTGCGTTTGGGAATTAAACTGGGTATCTTAAATTACAAGATTGTGGAATGACAGTAAATCCAATTATCCTGGAATAATTCATCATAGCAAGTTACATCATGTTATAAGAGCACATATTAAAAAGCATAAGGCACTTTTCAAATCTTAAAGATTTTTATCATGCCATCAGTTCTTCGGATTGAAAACAGAACAGGGACCATCCATTTGACTCTACAGCAATGTGCCTGGTAGAAATACAATGAGCTACATATGTAATTTTTAAAAATGTTCTTATAACTGCATTTTAAAAAGATAGAAATTAGCGGTTAATTTTAATTTTATTTAACTTAAACCAACATATCCAAAACATTATCATTTCAGCATGTTTAGACGTTTTACTTTTTTTCACACTACCACTTGAAAGTTGAATGTGCATTTTACACTAGTAGCACACCTCAACTCAGACCACACACCTTTAAAGTGCTCAATAGTCACATGTGTCTGTGGCCACTGTATTGGAAGCACAGTTCCACAGACTATAAAAATCAGAGTGTAAGGACATAAAGCTGTAGTATTGGTGAAGAGGAAGTTTAAACTGACTTTTATAACAGTGGATTAAAATGTGTACTATAAAGGGGGGGAATGGACCCTAGTTAAGAAAGTTTTAAGAAAAGCAGAAAGGGCATTAGTGAAAAGAAATTACCTATCACATTGAAGAAAATGTTCCTATCCCTACCTTCACCTCTGTGTGCATTTCTGTGTGAGTCATCACAGGCATTGTGGTGGGTTCTGACCTTCCTCTGAGGATGGGTGATTGTTCAGAGCTGAATACGGCTCTGCCATCTGAATCTATGGCAAGTCCCATGGGCCTAATAACACTGCACTCTATTGCCATGGAGATAATTGCGATTGTTACCCAGAGCGCATTATGACTGCCCCGCTGGGCGGGGGATGAAGTGGAGGATGAGTGCTGAAGGAAGAAGGTCCTTGTTTATTGTACACAGATGACTTGGATAATTAGCCTAAGTGGCCAGGAAAAATGGCCAAAAAGTGGGTTAAGGCATAAATTGCTGTCACTGGGAATTTGCACCATTGTGAATAAGCCCTTCTAAGAGATCCCAGGAGCTCTTTAGGGTGCTGTGGAAGATGACAGGGAAGGAAATCAAGGACGCAGAACCTTGGAGATGCTGCAAAAAGTGTCATTGTCATTCTGAAGCTCTGTATAGAGTAGGAGGCCCTCCAGAAGGCCTTTGAGCGTCAGGCAGTATGGGGATCACAGGAAATATGACTCATTTCTTGATGTATCATTTCCGTGTATAGAATAGGAAACAGGTAGGGGGTGATGAGTCATTGCTAAGAGCTAAGACCTGAATCTCTTCAAGATGTTAAATATGTTTTATTCTCACATATCTAGGGTACATAGGTCAAGATATATCATAGGTTCTTGTCAATGTCATTGATAATGCTTAATTAGCCAATGTATTACTTTCTCTATAATATCTAACCCAAAATAGTTCAAAATTATTTTAAAAACATGTTAGCCCAATACTCATTGGCTCTCAATTGTTTATACTAAGAAAAAAACACAACATATTGAACAAGGTTTTCATTTTATATGCAGAGTGTATAATTTAGAATAAGTGTGATTTGGGGGCAAGTCTTAGCCAAAATCTAACAGTGACTCACAATTTTTTAATCCAGGCTAAGACTTTGAGCCCAGATTCAAAAAATTGGAATTTTACAATCATGCCTGATTCAACACTCAGCTGGTAAATATCCTTCTCTCTGGTGGCCAGCTTTGCGGCAGAGGCATTTATTGGCTAGAAATGCAATTCCACAATCACAGATGGTAAACACCGGGCAGAAACACCATTCTTCGTTTTGAGATTGGCACAAATGAAGTAAAAGGACATCGCTCTGGGGTCTTTTTTTGCCCACAGCCATTTGGCTTTAGCTATATTTTTGTAAATTAAACAAATCGAGCTGTTTGGTAACCCCAAATCACCTTGCCCAAATGTCCTTGATATAAGTGCCCAATTGTAGTGCTACAATTCTTGGTGGCATTTTTAGGAAGTTACATGAACTGCTCCCAAGTGACTCTCCCATGCTTAACTCCGACATGTGCAGAATTGTTTTTGTGGCCTCTGGTTGTGCACATTTGTCTCTCAGTCTAACCATGCACTACCCTTATTCCTTGATATTTAACCTGACCGATGGAGAATCATTTTTCTGGACCATATGCCTGGGGGTTGGCTGTGTGTATGGGGAAGGCTCTTGTGACCACTGCTTGTGCTTTGTCAAGTCTAGTGTCCCCCTGTCCCTGCTCTGCTCACGTGGCTCTGACAAAGCCTGCTCCGCCCTGGTCTGTGCATCCCCCGTCTGTGCTGTCTCTGGAGAACCTGTAGAGCATTTCAATTGTCTGTTTGAGTGATGTTGGTTATGCTGATTGTATTTTCATTTCTGTAATGTTGCCCTGGTTTACTCTACCTCTTACTAACCTCTGGTTATTGTTTCCACCTTTTCTGTTCTTTTGCTAACAAAGTTGCGTTGACCAAAGCTGACCTGCAAGGTAGAGAAGGTTCTTGTTCCCATTATCCCTTTGGACTGAAAGGTGCCCTGTGTAACCTTGGTATCTTTTCTTTAGAGATCTTCAAGCTGTCATACCTCTTGGACAGCAGCGGTTGTGGGAGGGGGCTGAACTCTGTGTTCTTCAGAAAGAGTGGCAGAAAACCCAGATCCATGCATAAAAAATGACAACCACGGCAAGACAGGAATGTGATTCTGTTTGGGGGGAACATAAAGAGGTTTGACAGCATCCCATGCAGTGACTACCCACAAACACATTAATCTACTTCTGGAAATGGTCAAATGCCTCTCCCAGTGGCTGCCACGGAGGGGTTGTCTCTATAATTTTTCACTGTAGATAGAAGGTAGCATTTGTAAAAAGGAAAAGGAAAAAAGGCCACTTGAGTTCTTAATTTATTATTTTCTGGGTCAGGGAGGTCATCTCTCAGAGCAGGACTTTTGAATGCTTGGGCAAGAGAATGTCATTTTCTCTGAACTTATTCCAAGAACGTATTTTTAGGCATTTGGGTGACGTTAATATCATTAAAGTGTCCTAGAGATTTATATTTCCTGTTGGGGATTTTGGTTGAGCACTTTAATTTCCTATTTTGTAATCTAAAGAAAAATGCATCCTTGGGGAAGAAGAGAATCTGTCAGTTTAATCCCGAATACTCTTTAAAACGCCTTCACGAGAGATCTCAGTGAATCGATGGCACAAACTGCCTCTTCTACCGTTCGAAGGGGCATCTTCCCAAGTCAGCGATGGTTCGCTGGTCCTGTCGTGTCAGGCTGCTTTGACTCAGAATAACGAGCCAGGCGAAGGCATTTCAGGTATCTTTTGGCTGATAGCTGTGCAGAGGACCCGGCTTCAGACAATCTCTGCACAGTTTGCAATCAGCAAAAACTGTGAGATGTGATTAAGACAAAGATAGCCTTAAAAATTACTTTTCACCTGAGGGATCATTTACTTTGCAGTGACTGGTTGTATGTCTTGCAGGTAGCCAGTACAAGTGTCTGTCTCTTGGGTGCACATCAACTAATAAGGCCTTTCTCTAGCCATTTTAATAACTCTTTTTCCTTCATCCCCTTTTAGCAGATTTACATATATGCCAATATATAATAAAATTAATAAAAAGAACCTACTGGATTAGTATTTTGAAGTCCAAGGTAGCTGTGGAATAGCTTTCATTTTCAACGTATCTAGGACACTTTCAGTGATGCTGAAGGCTGTTGTGTTTAAGACATTCTGTGTAACTGTCACAATAGGTCTGCATGGCACCGTGGAAGTGCAAGGGAGGGAGATGGGGGCCGGATCTGATCTGCACTAAGAGGCAGTCCAAGGTTGTCATAGCTCCTCATGAACAGATCTACTACATGAAACTAGACAACTGTGTCTGCTTGTAGGTTACCATTTCTTCATGGTAAGCACTGTGTGGATTTTGAATCCCCAGAACCTAGCACAGGTCTTCTTACATAGGGACTCCACATGCAGAAAAATGATCTTCAAGTTTCCACTCAAAGGAAAATGATGCATGGGAATTGTACAAAGAACTGGTTGATTTCTACACCCACCGTAAATTGTGCAGATTCAGATTTGGGGGGACAATAGTTTACAGTTTCTTCACTTTCCCATTTGTAGAAGCAGTCTGGGCTTTTGGGTGGTTTTTGTGTTATTACTCCACTGACCCAAACTCTCTTCCATTCTTGCAGTGACTTGACAGTCTCTTTGTTTGTGGCAGGAGCTATTTTTCTTTGTAATTATTTCGGGTCATCTTACTCTTTCCCCATTTTATGGCAAAAGACCTTCATGATGAAAATGCCTTTACTTTTTGTTTTCCTGACATTGGCATATGGAACAATACTTAGGCTGGCTTTGTGAGCAGCAACCTGTGGGCACAGGTAGTACCAATCACCACGAAGTGTAAGTGTGGTAAAACACACATGATGGAGGAATGAGATAGTCTGAAATGTGGAGGCAACTGCTATTCAGAAAGAAATGCAATCATGAGTCTAGACAGGTCAATAGCTTGCTTCTCATCACTGTGTTTTTAGGGTGATGTTTTTATTTCTTTTTCTTTTTTTTGCAATTTTATTAATTTATTTTAACTTCTTCAGTGATTGTGTTGTTGAATTTAATGAGAACTCAGCTACTCTTCTGTAATAGGCACTCAGCTACGTACTGGAGTTACAGCTGGAATACAGTCTCTGACTTTAAATAAATCAGAAGGCTATCAGCCAGTAATCACAGCGTGGAGTGCAAACTGCTCAGCCGGAACGGATCTGGAGCGCAATGTGAGAGTGTGGAGGGATTGTTGAGCTGTGTGAGGTGACAGTGGTTATGAGGGGTGCTCAGAGATTTTCTCAGGCGGTGTTGAAACCGAGTCTGGAGGACAACATGTGTTAGGTGGATCGGAGAGGGGAGCACATTCCAGAGCTTGGCCAGTTTAGGGACCTACGAGAAGCTCATTTTGGCAAAAATAATGTGCCTGTAGGGATGTAGTCAAAGATGAGGGGTAGGGTGGGGACAGGTGAAGACAGACTTTCCATGTAAGGAATTTGACTTCACCACTAGGTGCTATAAGGAGACTTGGGTTCAATTTTCACTTTATCAAGATCACTGGCAGCAGGTGGCAGAGTGGATGAGGACAGGAACCAGAAGCAGAGAGCAGAGCTAGGAGAGAAGTAGCATATTTCAAGACAGAGGGAAGAAGCATGAGCCTAATGCCTATTACTTTAACTGGCTAGAAAGGTACCTGTGTTTCCCTCCCAGATCAAACCTCTGAGGAGTGAGGAAGAAAATGAGATTTTTCTCCTGTTCATATCTCCGCCACCCCACAGTGTTACTCTATCCCATAGGTGATGCATTTACACCTTATGACAAAAGGTGTCACGGAAGCACTGCGCTGGCCAGGTCAGATTTTGCATCCCTTCAGGCTAGGAGAGGGAGTGGGATGGGGGGTGTTCCCTTGCTGGGAGGTGCAGTCCCCTGAATCTCAGGGTCCCTTGAATAGAATGACAGTATCTGTGGTCCTTTCAGAAGTAGTTTTCTAATTTCTGTTTATTTGCAAGAGGGTATCCTTAGAGAGGAAAAGATTCCTTAAAAGCCTATCCATGTGAGAAAGGAGCTGCACAACTATAAAAAAAAAAAAAAAAGTATTGTTTGACCTTTTGGGAGTGAGGCAGATGACTCATAACCTATGAGAAATTAAAGAATAGTTCTTTATGGGGTTAGGTGGATAATCAGACTATCTTCTCCCCACTTTCCATTCTAATTCCCCTAGCAACTTTTATTTCTGGAGTTGAATGGCTTCCTTTCTAGTAATGTACGCTGTCCCTTTGCCCTAGTAGCTAGGTGGTGGTTGGTAGGGATTGATTAGATCAGGTTCTAAGTGCTCTGTATCTTAAGTCAATAAATGTATTGGATTCAGATGCCTTGAAAACCTGAAGCTTCTTTCAAGTCATTTTAGATGAGTTGACATCAGCCAAACACATCTAGTATGTAAAGTGCATTTTAGTTCTCCAACTTTCTTTACTGTGAAGACTATAGTTCCCCACTTTATTTTTTCCAAAGCAAAGGGCTGCATCATGTTCACCATTGTATTTTACATAATAAAATGTGGCATTTGACCTAATACAAATCAGTTCGTCAAATGCTTTGCATTAGGGGAAATAAGAAAGACAGGAATTAAATGAAATCCCCACAGTGGTTTCTGCCTCTTATTCTTCAACACTATGTACCAAGTTTCCCACAGGAGGACTGTGTAATTAGGACTTACTATGACTTAATGTGTCTTATTTCTAGACTACAGACTGACTACACACTAAACTAAAATGGGTGGAGACAACTTGATTCTCCCTCCCCACAAAATTGATAATACCCTTTATTGAGGGACTTCTTAGTGTAGGCACATGCTACATAAAGACTTGACATGTAGTTGTCCAGTATGTCCACAGACTTGCTTGGTAGATATTATCACCGTTTCACGGATGACTCTGTGAGCTTTGCATATGTTATGTCATTTAATGCTCACACCATATAAGGTAGTAATAGTTTGTATCTCTTCTATCAGATGAGGAAACAGGTTCAGAGAATTTAGGTAGCTAGCCCAAGGTCACATTGCTACTAAGTGATAAAGCTGGGTTTTGAAGGCTGTGACCTTTTCCCTACTGTGCCATGCAATGTGAGTCTGGATTGGCCTATTTCCAAAGCAGAAACAGTACACAGATGATCAGAGAGTATCTGAGAGTGCCCTCCAACTCGATTTTATGGTAGATGGTTTTCACAGCAATACTGTTTCACTAAGTTCTAGACGATATTTGCACAGTTACATGAGAGCAAAGTATTTCAAATTACCTGTCTTTGTGTTGAGCTTGGCCTTTGAAACCCATTTTCTCTCTCTGTCTGTGAAACGCCCTCTCTACTACTCCAGCAGGTGCTACATCAGTGCTGAGAAAGGAAGGAAACACAGAAAATGAGGCCTCAGTTTACATTTTCTGAAGGAGCATTGACTTCTAAGGTCCTGTTCGTGGTTTTTTAAAAAGAAGGAATGATTTAGTCACTTGACCCTTGTGACCCAGGCACCCTCTGAAAATAGGGTTGTTTGAACAAGATGATGCCAGCCATTCTGTCACCTTCGGAATTACCCCGCCAGGGGCAGCCATTGACTCCTGCCTCTCCACTGTCACGGAGGCATCCCTTGGGGAAATAGCTTCACTCACAAAGTGTGACGGTATTTGGCCATTCGCTGGCCACCAAGAGCAGTGCTGGCATGAGCAGAGGAGTTTTCAGAAATTTCGCAGCAGGTTGACATCGCTTAACATGAAGTAGTTTGAAATTGGTTGTGGTGGGAGTATTCTTACACTCTGAAAATTGGGTTACAGAAATGTTACAGATCAGGTTTGTTATTCTTTTCTCCTGGAGTTCTGGTTGTTTAATATTGACCAGCATGGGACCAGTCCAAAGCCATTGGAGATAAAGAGCTCATGAGGGCATCTTGGGCTCAACCAATTTCCACATCCATCTTGACTTATTCATATTTAATGTATGATGAAAGAGCTGAAGTGAGAGTCAGGGTCTTATTGAAATTGCCCTAGGGTCAGATTTTTTTCCAGGCATTTTCACTCATCATTATAACTAAGGGACATTTCTGACCCCTCATTTGAAAAGGGCACACTTGATAAAGAGCAGTTCCAGTGCCTGTTGAGCATTAGCAAGGCATTGATCCTTGCCTTCAGGACAGAAAGGAAGATTTGGGGAAGGCAGCTGCTCTTAGCTCTTTCTGCCAATAAAGTTTCATAACAACATTTAGGGCCCTGTTCTTTGGCTTTGCTTACTCTTCTTTAAAATGGGAAATAGAGCATCCACTTCTCAGTTGTCTCTCTATGAAGAAAGACACTTGATACATTTAGGGATCATTGTTTTCTTACTTTAAAATTAAATGGAAGTGAATTGGGTTTTTGCCAGTTAAAAAGGGATGAATCTTATGTTGTCTGTAAATTACTGTCTTCAGAAAAGCCAAGAAGATCCAAAATTGTCAATGTAGAAATACGTCTGAGAGCTGTAGAAGTAGTTTTGCTGAAAGGACCAAGATGCATAGCTGAGTAAGTAGGCTGTTTCCAGTGTCACGAATATCCTCCCTGAAGCCTCAGCACTTTATTAATTATAATCTAGCAGTAGAAGTTACAGATCGCTCAGGAGCTGGTCAGGGCCTTTCACAGATACACATACACAAATGCATATCTATATTCACAAATGCATATCTATATGCAGTGATCTTCCTTTCTCTACTCTTTCTTTTCCTTCCTTCCCACCCAATTGCCGCTCACTCCTTCTCTCTCCATGAAACAGTGTAAATTTTAAAAGGAAAAAGTGGAAATGTTTATACACTTACCAAGAGTGGAAAACATGGTTGAAGGTGGAAGACGAGATCTCTGAAGACAATTTAGAGCATCTCTCTTAAGTTTCTTCCCCAGGGCAGCTGTGCTTTGTGAGGGGTGGGAAAACACTTTGGTTGACACAAAGTTCTAAGATAATACTTCCCATTCAGGTTTCACTCATAGATTCTAAACCCTTTGACAAACAACTCATGCTTTGAGATTAAAGACAATGAATATTGTTAAACCAACCCCACCTGGTGCCTACAACTGGCCTAGCAGCCTTCAGGATGAATGGACATTGAGAATCAGACCAGATATATCACTCCCAGGCTTCCCACTCACCAAGCTAACGTCCCCAATACGGCCAGGACCAGCTGGTGCTGGTTTACCAATATTTATCCATTTTAAATTGGGGTGTTTGAGACGTAGCTTGGTTAAGTCCTACTTGGGCATTAACAGAAGGCAAATGCACTCTGATCCAAATGTCCTGTGCCTCAGGCAGCACGTCTGTCTCAAGGACCTACAAGTAATAAAAGATACTCTGTCAACTTCTGATTTTCCAGACCATGAGGAGGAGTTGACTGAAGCCATTTGCATGTGCTGCATAGGTGGGTTTCAGCAGTAACAGGAATGTCTGGGACAGTTCTGAAGGACAGAAACAATCCCGCATTCAAGCAGAATGATGAGAAATTTGTGGCAGCCATCAAAGTTGTCATCAGAAAGAAAAATAAAGAGAAAAGAAACAATGTGATCCTTCCCAGGGAACTAAAAAGAGAACTGGGAGGCAGAGACCAAAAGACCAGCAACAGTGACAACGTATTTCATTTTTCATGCGCACTTCTGTTGCTTTATCACTTTTCCGACTGTGCAAAGAAAAGTCACCATTTTTTTCCAAAAGTTTGCACAATTACTTTAGTGACAGTTGATTACATCTCAAATACAAAAGTAGTGTACACTGTCCCTGTAGAGGGGTTCCCTAAAGCCTTGGGGAGCATAATCCTAATCATAATCCTAATCATAATCATATAATAATAATAAAAGGTTTATGCTATCTTATCATATTTGGAATTTTAGATTGATTTGGAATAATATTTTAGATAAAATTATTATTATTAAATCATTAGAAATGTCTGTCATGTTTATAAACATGCATACAGATTTTTGTTCCTATAATTGGACGAAAGAGACCTTCCTGTTAATTTTTAACTGAATTTTGTATTGAAATGGCATTTTGAAATTTTTCTCATTTAAAAAAAATACATTGCTACATTAAAATGTCATCCTTCTCTGTGTGTAGGTTAAAAATACCTTTTTAAGTCACTGTTGTTCATCAGCGTCAACACACACACTCCCTCTGCATCACCCACATCCGTAGATGTTAGGTGGACCTGCCATGGAGTTAGTCAGCTTGTGTTTGAAACCTCACTCTGCTGCCATATGTGTGGGACCTTCTAAATAATCACCTAACTTTTCTCTGACTCAGTTTACTTTTCTAAAATCCTTGCCTTCTGACTCAGTCAGCAGTCAAAAATTATTTTATTTTTGAAATTTTGTATATCTTCATGAGAAAGTTATTCTTGTTTTTCTGATTCTTTAATAGTTTTAACTATAGCTACTGCAACATATGCTTATGAGATTATTTGAATTTCTATCTGAAATGCACTTAGTACAGTGTCTGGCACATCTATGGATGTGCCTTGTTGTTTTGTTTTGGTTTTATGTTCTTGCTCTTATTTCTACAGATTATCTTGTATCAATGGATGTGCGGTTAGAATGAAACTTTTTTCAGTTTGTTTCTCTGATTTCTTCCTTTCTTTTCATCTTCCTTCCTTCCTTCCCTCCTTCCCTCCTTCCTTTCTTCCTTTCTTCCTTCCCCCTCTCTCTCTCAGACATTCCTATCTATGAGAAATAGATGCAATGAGACAAAATGCAGTCTGTTCGGGAAAGGATGTACTTAAATAGTTTGAAGTAAGAATAGGAACTTATATTATCATCTTGAAAATGTTTTAGAGTTTATCCCAACCTTTCTTCCATTCAACACAGTTACCGAATACTGTCTGTAGGCATTGGGGACATAAAAGAGTCCTTGTCTCAGCATCTGATGAGATTGAATGAGTCTAATAGTTATATCAGGGGAGGAAATGTGATCAATTAAATCTCCCCCAAAGGAAAAACTTTGTTCTAAACAGAAAATTGTTTATACAAGCTGTTGTTGGTAAATGCTATGGGTGAATTGTTAGTTAGGAGAACCAGTTGGCCTTATGTCATGAAAGGATGACTTTCTTTCTTTAATCTTTGGTTCTTTTTTGTATTCCACAATATTTTCTGAGCTCTTACTTTATATCAAATATTTCACCAGTATTTAGAGACATGAAGGTAAGCAAAAGAAATAAGAATTTACTCTCAAAGGGCTTATATTCCATAGGATGAGACAGACAATAAAGGATTCAATAAATAACTTATCTACAGACCATGTCATTGCAAGTTAAATAAACACAGAAATATGACAGGGAGTAAATGAAATGCTGGTGGGGACTTTTAAAAATAAGATAGTCTGAAAAATGCCCATTTGGAGCTGAAACTTAAAGAATGAGAATGAACCAGTCATTTGAAAATCTGCAAAAGTACCTTCCAGGAGGTGGGTCGAACAAGAGGAAGAGATATTGAATGTAGGGATGGGCTTGGAGTGTAAGGGCAGAGGTCCTGTAATGTGAGCAGACCTCGGAACCACCCAGTGGGCCAGTCACAGGTCATTCCAGTTGGTAGATGATGCAGGTGCTACTGATTTGGGGCTTGATGCAGACACCGGCCCGCAGTGTCTGCATCATTATGGATGAAATGAGACGTTCACATGGACTACTGAGTCCGGTGGAGGAAAAGGGACAGCATGGTTTTTCTCTCAAGGGGAGCAAAAGCCTTGGCCCTTGCTGTGACCGGCCTTTTTTGGGTTTCTTGGCACATTGCTTGATGGTCCTCATTTACTACGCACAGGTCCGCTTTAGGTGGTTACCTTTTACAGACAACAAAGGAGATGATGCCACTAATCACATCACAGAAAGAGGATATTTGCAAATGAAAAGGGAAAAGTAGTTGGACCTGTTACACTGGTCCTTGCAAGGTTTAGCATGGATTTTAGGAAGTTACAGTAAGCACTTGCTGTCTCAATTCAGGGTGAGGGAATTTTAGCAAAAGCAAGTCTCACAGCAGTCCAGGCACAGTGCAGGCCTGATTCCCCACATGAGAACCTATCTGTGGGCGTGGGTCCTGTGCATCTCCAAGTGGGAGCTGGGCTCACGCTGCACAGAATGATCTCCTACAGGGGCCTACACTGTGAACACTGCTGTGTTAGAGAGGAATTAGAAGGAGGAAGGGGTGGCTTGAACACTGTGAGCTGGGGGCCAGGAGAAGGAAATGAGCCTGGAGAAGGAAGCAAATGCCCTAGGATCTCAGCCTGGAAAGAAGGTACAAGTGTAGTCTCAGATCGATCAGAAGTCATTGCAGGTTCTCATGGAGACTGTTCTTGTTCTTAGATGATTACAGTGTAGTTAGTGTTCAGGGATTATCTGATTCTGCATGGCGCTCTTCTGTAATGCATGTGAAACAAATTCCATGGGATTTGGAAATAACCTACAGTTCCCTCTGTATTTGCTTCCTGAGCAACCTTTGACAAATGGAACAGATTGCTCACTTTGCAGAGCACAGACGTTCTCCCACGCTCAGGTTTTGGAAGTATGAGACATTGGCAAGTCAGGCGACTATAATTCAGATCAGCTCAACATTTACAGAAACACTTTCTCTGCATCTGGCACAGTGCACTTAGTGCAGCAAGGACGTGATGAAAGCATATTACGTGATTTCTAACAGCAAGCAGCATTCAGTCTTTTGGGGATAAATAGCAAAAAGCCCACATGAGACAATTAGAGGATTATATAAGCAGAGGACAGTGCAATGTATAATAACGTGTTAAATGGGATATTATCATACGCAAAAGTTAATGAGACAGATTATAAATGCTGTGGCCGCTAAGAAGGGGGAGAATTGTTTGAAGTTACTGGGAAATGTTTTATGTGGGGAGGCATTTGAAAATGGTTAAAATTTGGCTAGAGGGGAGGGAAATGCATGGAAAAGCCTTTGCCTTCAGTTTCAATCAACATGCAAAGAATTATGTTTTCCCAAAGTTTTTGCTGTTCTGCCTTTCAAGGAGAAAGCCTTGCATGTGTTTCTGATTCTGAGTTCAATTGAATTACCAGCCCATTGTCTGGTGAGAGCTGTTTGGTCAGGGAGCCCGTGGACTTCTGAGAAGCTTTTATCCTTTGAAAGAAGCTGTCCTGATTTGCCATTGTTAATGAAACTTGTACTACACAATGCTCAAGTTTGAGACCCACTGAGAACATGACCATGTACCTCCTTTCATCTCCACATGGGGGAACCACATGGCATAGCCAACCCGCGGAAGCCCAGCAGCAGGCCGCTCCCCAGCGTTAGCAATTGTCTTGAACTCCCTTATGTCACATCCCGAGAGCTTTGTACTGGGAGTGATGCACTGGGCTGCTTTCCCCCTTTGTGAATAAACATAAAATGCCTTGCATCCGGAAGACAAACCCTTTGTAGTCACGCATCTTTCAAACTTGCATCCTCAGGACCCTGCATACTTACGTCTCAATATCCTGTGCCTGTGTGAGGCTTAGCTTGGAATTTGTGAAATGTGCACTTAGGGTAATGGGTATATTTTCACTCTGTCAAAAAAATTTTTTTTTAAAATCAGATCCTAACTAATACATTTAGTGACTCAAAAGACTCACCTCCTTTGCTGAGGCTGTCTGGGAAATTTAGATTATCCTAAATATTAGGATATTCCCTATTAGCTCAGGTAATTCCAAAGGTTCTTTAATCCCAAGGTTGAGGGAAAAGAGAGAACTGAAAGAGGGAGAATGGTAAAGAGAGGCCTGCCTGACCAAAAAAGAGAGGATAATGGCACTTTGAAAGACAGAGATTGCCAAACTTTTTCACTTCCTGTTTCATATCCAGAAAAGATTTTGAGAATGCCTTCCAAAAGGTACACATATTTATAGATTATGTACATGTATCATTATAGTTACATTATGTGTATATGAAAGACACACAAAAATAAATATGACAAAGAACGTAATTTTTAAAATGAGGAGCATAATTTCTAATACAGTCATAACTCAGTACTTGTTGGCGTCTGAACTCATCAAACCCTGTACTCACTGCATTTTCATGAGAAAAAAGTGTTTCAGCGCTGGGCTCTTCCTCACCACTCGGTGCTCCTCTCTCACCGTGAAACAGAGGTCGAGGTGTCAGTGACACAGGAGCTCAAAAACAGCTCAGTACTTGTCGGTTTCAGCATGTGCCTCAAGTCCCGAGGTATCACTGCACGTTCTTTCCAAACTTCACATAACTCTCTTTTGTGTCCTCGGGTGTGCGCGCACTGTGTTTGAGCACTCCTGCATGAACCCGTAGCAGCAGCACGGTGCAGTGCCCTGGTTCTCGAATGCCAGTCTGCATTGCAATTTCCTACAAGATATGAAAACACAGATTTCTGCCTCCCCTTCACAGTGTCCTAATTCAGTGTGTCTGGGGTGGTACCCAAGAATTTGCATTCCTAGTAACTTCCTGGGCGATGCTGGTCTAAGGCCTATACTGTGGGAGGGACTGATGGAGGTAACTGCTTGGGTCTCACAGTTAGTGTACCAAAGCTGGACATCAGGATCCTTTGATTTCCAAATGTGTGACCTTGGGCAAATTATTTTGCCTCTCTGAGGCTGGTTTTTTAATCTGTGAAATGACAGTTATGTAGCTACTTAAGTCTTGGAGTCACTGGAGAGCTTAATGAGGCAACAGAGACAAAGTATTTAGTACCCAGTGCTTATTACCTACAGAATACCAGGGTATGTTGGCTGCTATCTCCTTCTCCTCTGAATTAGCATTAAACATCTTTTTATTGTAACAAGGTAGACTTTAGGGACTTTTGTCATTAATTCACGAGCATCATGGGAACATGTTCTGCTTTACCATTATACGTTCAGGAAGACCATGCTCCAAGCAAGATGTCTTTATAGCTAAATGGTAGCGATGAGGCTCTTTTGCAAAGTCTGCCTAAGAGAGAACAGTGTGTTCAGCCCTCTCCCTTCTGTGTGTAACTGTTGACAGTGTGTGGCTAAGTGTATATTTCTGTCGTCTTTTGTATACACCAAATTCTTGTTGCATGATATAGAGTTGACATTTTTGGTGGTTGTGTCTTTGAATGTTTTGAGGCATGAGAATAGTAAATTCAAGTGATTGCTTTGAATTTGGTTAACTGTTAACACTTATCTCTCTACTTTTTCTTCTCTTCCTTTTGTCTGGCACATCACTAGGACCAAGTACCACCTGCCAGGAAGACTCGTGTGCCAACCAGGGGGTCTGCATGCAGCAGTGGGAGGGCTTCACCTGCGACTGTTCCATGACCTCATATTCTGGAAACCAGTGCAATGATCGTGAGTACAACCTTCTTATACTTGGATTTTTTTCAATGAGTTTAGAGGTTTAGAGAAACCTTAGGGATGCTATGTGAAAGGATGGCTCTTCTGTAAGATTCATTAGCAATTTTCTCCTCCAGAAACTGGGAAAATAAAGGACAAGTGCTCTTATGGGAAGAGCAAAGAGACATTTCTTGCTCTGCAATACTAAACGTTTTCCCAGTTGCTTATTCCCAAAGTTTCCCTTTTAGATTGAATTACCTGTGACTGAAAAACAAAACAAAATAATACAGGCAATATTTGTGTTCTAAGGAGTCCAGTTTTCATTAATTAAATCATCTGAATAACCATTTTGAGACTCCTATTTGCATTGCCTAGAATTTAGAATATGTTTAAGGAATGTATTGATACTCGCTATTTTTTAAAGAAAAATTCTGAACTTAGAGAACTTCTAAGACCTTTCAAATGATGAAGATGTTTAGACCTCATTATATTTCCCAATTAGAAACATTTAAAGCATCCTCAGTGGGCTTTCAAATGTAACACAGAGATTCTGGAATCTCTTGGTAAATTTATTGATATGTATTTGTTGAATATAGGTATGTGTATATATATGTATTTTCTGTTTACATATTTGGTATATATATTCTGTTTATGTAAATCTACTTTGGGAGTACATTTGTATGTGTATATCTGTGCACTTGGTTCACGTTGGTAGAGAGCTTGTTGTTACCTTCGTCCGTTCGTGATGCTTCAGGAGCATCAGCTGATTCGTCCTAGAAGAAGAGGGATTTCTTGAAGGTGATCCCAGCACTGCTGGGGGAGCTACTTTAATTCTGTGGGAATCTATAACCTGGGCCTCCACTTCCTTCTTATGTTATTGTCCTCACATGGCCACTTTTAAAGATGAACAAACACTTGAAATTTCTGGATACTTATTGCAAAGGGATTCATTAAAAAGCCCTCACTTGATGTGTCCTGCTGACCTGATTTTCTAAAAGCAGGCTTCATGGTAGGAGTTTGTTTTACAATCTGAATCAGGCTGTTGGCTTCTTGGATTCATAAAAAAAAATAAAATTAAAGAAAGACACGTGATGTTATCTGAGCAAACAGAAAGGCCGTGTTGTAGTTTGCCCACGTGGGGGGAGGTGTCCATTACGCCCCATCTCTAGCATCTATTTGGTTTTCCTTGATTTCTTATTGCTCACCATTTTTCATGTGTCTAGCTCTCTCTTATTCTGGTTTTTCACTTTTCTCGTAGCTTTTTGTCTTCATATAATCTGTCAGTCTCTTAAGATATGCAAAGGAGAAACAAGTAAGGAATCTGGCGATGTAGAGAGAAAATTCTTTGCTGTTCATTGATCTAAACATTACCATGTGCCTGTATATCTGTAATGCAAAGGACACCCGGTCTGCAGAAGGTTTTGGCACCAGATTGTTCTTCCCGAGTATTTGGTATTATCGAAAGTCCTGTTTCCATATTTATGATTTGGAAACCCCCTTCCCCTCTGAAACGGGCAGTCATGGACCATCCAGAGTATGTTGGAAATTGTGCTGTATGCTTTCTATTCCCTTCAATTTGTCTGTGTAGGACTCAATAGGAAGCCCAATTTTTTTCCCTAAATGGTGGCCTGATGTTTTTCTATCCTCACAAGTTTAGTCCACATCACACATACACACCACTCCCAGTAGGAAATGGACTGCACACCGACAGGCAGAAAGGTAAGTTAGTTTCACGGCGATGAACATGCAGAGTCTTCAGAAGGTATGTACGTATTTTTCTCTCATTGACAAATTTCTTTCTGTCCTCCAGGCAAGGCATTGTTTTCTGCTAAAAACCAAGAAGGATTCTTTCCAGCTTTCTATGTTTCTGATCTGTGGCGTCTTGGTCCAGAACGGGCACTATCACATTATCTGACTGGAACAATTTGCTCATATGGATTCAAGTTTTAGGACAAGGATAGGGGAGGTCAGCCTTTTTTGGGGGCAGTAGCTTCTCATCCTTCAGAAATGTTTCCAAGACATCCAGGCTTAGTATAGTATATTTTGCATTTTTAGTCTATAAATAATGCAGTTGAAATTTTGATTGTAGAAAACCTCTGAGCCCAAATCACTAAAAGAACCTGATTGCCAAGTCCCTTCTTGCAAAATGGACCAGGGTTTCTGTGATTGGATGGCTGTATGGGCATGGGAGCGAGCACACTTTAATTGGAGAAGGTGAGGAACATATAGAATTCAGATCTACAGAATTGCAGGATCTAAGTAAAAAGTTTGTATATAACTTTTTTTCTTTGCATAAAACAATAAGCATTTGCTGTTGTTCATGAGGCCGTGGGTAAACTTTTAATGAAACCCAACTAAATATGTAAAAATGGTAGGTCAATTGTTACAATGGATGCCTCTTTAATGATTAAAATTTAAAGTATAATATTTAAGAGGAACTTCTGTTTTGGAACTGGTATCAGAATCAGTTTTTTTTTTTTCCCTCCTAGAAAATCAGCTTCACTACTTTTCATCATAGATAATTATTTTCTATGTCAACATTGACTCTTAGAGTTGTGATTTGCTGCTGTATCTCCCAAACACTTTCAAAAGGAAGTTACCTGGCTAATATTCTATGCGGCTCCCCATGTTAGTGACTTCTTGGTAGCTTTGCTTGCATCAGGAGTTGAGCATTAGCTCTCTGTGTCACCAGCAGAACTGGAAAAGGCTCATGTTCATCACTGGCAAAAGCAGTGGGAAGAAAATGCAAGACAGGAGAAACGATAGAGTAAGTGACTGGAAGCAGCAGCAGGGTGAAGAAGAAGGGACAGAGAAAACGCAGGGGTTGAGACTTCTGGGAGAGCACAGAGGCCATGGCTGCACTCACAAGCACAGCCCAGGTGGCCTGGCTTTGTTCTCAAGAACAGAATCAGGGCATGGCCTTCTGAGAGGAGTGCCATCTAGGAAACCTGGCCTTGACCCAATTCATGGGACTAGTATATTCTGTAGCCTGCTGTATGTAATCTAAAATGAATGTATTTTTTAAGATGCTGTCATAAAACCACATGAATTCAGTGGCGATTCAATCTAACGACAAAAGACATTTATTTTCTGGGTGGGGGTAAGGTTTGGATTTCTCATTTTCTGTAAGCGATTTCTCAGGCCAGCAGATTGATCCTTAATTATTGGAACTGAGAACATCTCATTTTATTATTGCACATCCAGGAATAGAAAATTGTTCCATAGGGAAATGGCTAGTCTATGATATTTTCCAAAACAAAGTGCTCAATTCATCATGTGTAGGAAAGCTAATTATACCTACGGATGACTTGCAAGTTTTTAAATAAGTATTTGCATTTTACGATCTTCTTCCCTTTTCCTAGCATTGGTTCTGTTACTTAGGACCTTTGTTATTTATGTGTTTGCCTGTTTGCTAAATTTGACTTTGCTTGACAACTGTGAGTTTCTGTCCTATAGATACGGCCTCCATGAGTAGAGTTTACACTTAAGAACTGTATCTTATTTCATATGAGTAGACCAAGCCTGGATGGCTTTAACTCAGTTTGTCATCTTCTGTGAAAGCATGCGGATTGTTGAAGGCAGTGGGGGTGAATTCTAGGTTCATTCTTACAAAGATGGATGCAAAGCTGATACAGTGGTTGTGAAGGTATGACATGTATTCCGCATCTGGTTCCCTTCTATAAGAATGTTCCCTGGTTTTTGGATAGAAACAAAGATCTTCTGATTGGAAACTAAAGTGTACTAGATTTAGTAATTGTCATGTAGTTTTATGACATGACTCTCCATTTCCTGTTAAATCATAGGGAGTTTCCTTTAGGTGAATTTTAGGGCCATTTATAATGGAAAAACTATCTCAGAGGCAATTTTGAGTTCCTCTGGGATCCCATAAGGACACGCAGATGACACTTGCCAAAGAAAATTTTTAATTTCTTTTGAAAAATTGAAACTGAGAGGATCGACTTCTTAGAAGGTGCATACCGCCTGAACACCAATCTAATGATACAATATTGGGGTTACATCTTACGAACAACAAAATGGGTGGAATCTTACAAGTGTTCTTACAGCGGGATTTTTTATATTGGGTTCCTACTGGTATTTTAAATCAGGATTATCTGGGCAATTTCAGTATGTTGTAGCCATTACACCAGCATGAGAATCCTTTTTCTGTATAGTGTGGCTGTGCCATCCCCATGGGCAGCCCCTGTTGAGTCCCCCTCCCCTTCAGAACACAGCAATCTGTTGCACAAAACCCAGTTCCCATGTGTGTACACACACACACACACACACACACACACACACACACACACGAGTTGTCACGTGGGAGGCGTCTTTGAAAACAGCAGTTTGAAACACCGCACATCTTTTCTCACCACCACGGTTCTCTTTTAGCATGTTCATGACAACCGTTTTAAGTTGTATATAATTTTGGGATCTTGTTAGTGCCTCTGTGCCCTGGAGAAGCAAGTGTGGAACAGTCTGTGTGTGGCATACAAGCCCTTGACACACATCACGTTCCTGGATTTAGAAATGGGGTGTGTTTATAATGGCTTCGTGGAGCGAAAAGTAGGGAACAAACATGGATCCTCAGTCCACCTGCACCAGCCAGCTACCTGTGCTACATTGTGGGCTCCTTGCTGTAGAAATTGCTAGGTTCACACTGGCATGTGACAATAGATGTTCTTTGCTTGCCACAAATCGCTAGCAAGCAGCTGAGGATCGTGCAGACGGCAGAGTGCGAAGCGCCTTTTCAGACAGTTCTCTGCTGGAGTGGCTGTTAAGCTGCACTGTTGGCTATTGATTGGCCTTTTGCTTTTTATTTATTGTGTGGGTTTATTTATTTTTTAATGTAGGTTGGCATATTGATTAAATCTGTTAAAAACTCATTTCCCTTCAGGCTTCAGAAAAGATAAGCAATATATGCGCTACTCCGTGTGCAAACAAGGGGACAGAAGAGTGTGCGTTCTGTCTCCTGGGTTTGTCTAGGTCAATAATACGAGCCCATGTTGTTATTTGTATAGCAGCAATTTCTAAGGGTTTCAGGCTGTAATACATCCATGCTTTTGGTTATGTGTTTATTTCCTATCTTTGTTCTGAAGCCCTGCTTGTCCAGTATATAGGCCGTATTTGAGAAGTTCCCAATTAAGACAGTTTGCTACTAAGGACACACTTCATCTTTTATTCATTCATTCATTCACTCATCAGATAATCTTTATTTGAAGATATAAGCACGAATTAGGTACCGTTTTGTTCTTTAACACATTATAGTCTACAGGGGAAGACACACGTGAAAGTGCTTCAATAGAAACGTGAACAGGATGTAGTGAGAAGTCACATGGCAGAGAGTGGTCAACTGTCTCTGAGGCTGAGACTCACCGTGAAGAGCTTCTGCTATTGGGAAAGTTTCCACTGACAAATGAGTCCTGAAGAACTTGTAGGTACTTCCTAAGCAAACATGGCATGGAAGAGAGTTGGAGAAGGAGAGACGGCATTCCAGGGAGCAGAGCGAGATGGGCTACGGCCACTGTTAACGCTCTAGCTATTTCCTTCCAGTCTTTACTCTAAGCAGTTGTATGGCTGAGATCACACTCTGTTTGAAATTCGTGCTCTGCTTTATTTTAACATTGTATGATACGTGCTTTTCAAAAGGTGAAAGCATTATCGGATTGCCTGGTCTCCTTTGGTAGAATGTACCTTTTGGTGCTCAGTGCTTTGGGGAAGAACGCCCCATAGTGAATCTGCGGCTGGGTCCCGAATGTGGCCTCATAGGGTCCAAATCTTGATTCATTTCAGTGAGCAATTGGAGGACATTTATCTTGAAAGTTTATTTATATTGAACCAATTTTTTTAAAAAGTTGATCTGTAAATTATAAAAGATATCATAGTGTAGTCAAATTGATTGGCTTTGGACTCAGACTGCTTTCAATGCCAGTCCTGATGTTAACACTGAACTTGAATTAGCTGCTTAGCCTTTTAGAGCTTTGCTGTAGCACAGGAGTGTGATAAGTGCTTAATAAATACAAGTAGTGATACTTTCAATTTTAACAAATAATATTAGACTCAAGCTTTTATTATGTTGCTGACATTGCACTTTATAAAAAAGATGTGACCCCTTTAATCATCCCAAGTCTCTAAGAAATACTATGCTGCTATTGTCCTGATTTTAACAACAGGAAAACTGAGGTCACGTAGGAAGAAGCTGAGTGGGGACTTGGATGCCAGCATGTCTTATATGAAGGATCACATTTTTATTAGATTAGCTACTACTTACCTTAGTAGAAATAATCACAGTTTAACATCTTCATTAAATACTGGACTAGTATTTAATGTCGGTGGGCAAGCCCTCACAGACAACTACATTATATAAGACTACAGGGTTGGAAATGCAAGCTCAGTGTTACTGGTTGTTCAGTTTATTATATTCTGGAATTCTGAGCACTTGGCGTGTTTTTGTTTTAATACTCAAATGAGGCCATTTAGAATAGCTTGAGGGCATTTAGAATATCTTTAGGTTCTCTAGAATTAATGGAAGAGTATTCCATTAATCCTATCCTCAGATATTCCAAATATTTATATTTTCTTTCTCTATTAACCTAGATTTCCTGATTTCCATTTTCTAGCTTGATTTCAATTCAACACACATCATAAAACATAGTGGCTGAGACTGTTACATGCAGTGGCTGGCCTGTGTTGAAATCTTGACTGCAACTTAATACCTTGGGCAAATGAATTACCCCATGTCTCTAAAACGTGGACATTTTTAGGTCCTATCTCATTCTGAACGTTCTAAATTGAATTCATAATTGTAAAGTTTGGAACAGGGCACATAATAGCCCTTACGGAACTGTTGGCTACTCCTCAATATAGTTTTCAAAAAGGTAAAAACATGCTTTATGCAAATATAATTTGTACATAAAGATACAACTCTCATATAAATATAGAATGAATGTGTGCCAAATTTACTTCACTCCTTAACAAGGGAAACAGAAAGATGGTAGAAATGTAAGCAGGATAGTTATAGGCATTAAAAAAAATATGAAGCCCTGGCTGGTGTAGCTCAGTGGATTGAGCGTGGGCCTGCGAACCAAAGGATCGCGGTTCGATTCCCAGTCAGGGCACATGCCTGGGTTGCAGGCCAGTTCCCAGCAGGGGACCCACGGTAGGCAACCACATGTTGATATTTCTTTCCCTCTCTCCTTTCCTTCCCCTCTAAAGATACAATAAATAAAATCTTAAAAAAAAGAATATTAAAACATGAAGTTAGGTTAAATATAAATCTGGTGAATATCTCACAGAGCAAAAAGCCCTTAAGCTTTGGTGTTACCTTCACTAGAGAACATTATGTCTCCACTGAATGAAAATCTACAGGCCAGTGAGTCATCTCACAAACTCTGGGTCCCAATTGATAGTAAAGATCAATGTCAAACGCAGGGGCATTTCCCACAGAATTCGATATTTCTTGGGTGCACATGCTGAACAGTGTCCCTAAATAACACTGAAAGGACACATGGCCCTCTCCTAGCCTTTTCCCTAAGTTTGGTATAATTTTTATTAATAGTGTTAGGATCTATTCAATTTCAAATCAATTTTTACCTTGAATACCTCACTCATACACAGTTATCTTTTATTATTTAATCACTAAACTGTGTGCCAGTCACTGTGCTGAATTCTTTATGTCACTTGTCATTTAAACAAGCTGAGGAAGTTGTTACTATTATGATCCCTGTTTCACAAATGAGGGAACTGAGACGCGGAGGTGGCAAGTGACTTGCTCAAGGTCACAAAACTGTTAGGTTGAGGGACAAAGATTCAGAGTTACATTTGACTAAAAAGTCTGGGCTCCTGACTGCTGATGTCTTATGACTGTCTCAAGGAAAACTTCCTAATGAGAACTCGTCTGAACACATAGGGATTTCTAGTCACATTAGCCACAGAGCTTGTCTTGCGTCGATTATTCTGTAATTTCTAGTGTCTATGTTGCTATGGGGGGGAAGACATCATTTTCATTTTTTACTTGGTTTATTTTAAAGAAAGGCATTATTAAGACAGATCTGCTCATGTATCAAAATCAGAAGTTGCATCAGACAAGAAGCATTTGCAAGTCCGTTAGGTGAAGGAAGCAGGGTCCTGGGCGGTCACTGAGGCTGGGAGTGGCAGCCTGGTACCACTGGAGGCAGGATCCAGAGGGCAAGACAGAAGCAAAATTCTTGCTAGCAGGCGGTACCAAAGGTAATGCCTAAAGTTATTTCATTGCATCCATTATTTTTTTTTTATTTCTGGGCCCACAGATTTTCAGTGCAGCTAAAAGTGGGTAGGGGGATGGCCATAGAGCCCAAAGTCTTCTCAGAGCAAGGATAAGGTGCTGGTACCCTTAACAGCAGCTTCATAGGTGCACTGTAGCTTATCACTTGGGGAAGTCACTCTTGTTTATACATGCCCCTGATAGCAAGAAGGATGATTTTGTACCTCAAGTCTGCTGTACTGCGACATTAATATACATGCAATATCAAACAGTTTCAGCCACAGCCTAGCCTGCTTGGAGCTTTTGTTTTGCACAGCTCTCCATAAAAATGAACCAGGACTCACAGCTAAAACCTTGGTTTCTGCAAATCCTGGTTGACTCTTGGACCCATGGTTCAAGGAGAAATAGTCTTCACAATTCAGGGTCCTGTAGTTGTCAGGGATGATTATGAGTTGTTGGAATCTGTGGCCTAACTAATTTCATTTCAGCCATCTTCAGCATGCTATATCTGTAGAGCAATTTTATTGCTTATGTTTAATTATAGCCCATTTATTTCTGGTGTGCTTGGCTAGTTACTTATTGATGGTGATGGCAGTAATCCACTGAGAGCCTATTGGTTCACGGAAGATAATTTTATATTACCTTGTTAGTCACATACAGGTACAATCTCAATGTATTTTTCAACATGGACTTATAATTTCCTACATTTATTTTCCTCTATATTTATTTGCATTTACATGCAAAGGCAAAAAAAGATGTAAACAACTTTATCTTCTCTTGTAAAATAGGGCTAATAAATATAATTTGATTTTCGGCCCTTATTTTTTCCCCATGCACTGTTTTGTGGAGGGCAGTGGTATGGGCGTTCACATCTCAGTTAAGATAAAGGGTGGTTTAGCTTCCCGGAGAGTTCTCTTCTGTGAAGTCAAGTGCTTCTCTGTAAGGTCACTACTGTTTGAACCTGTTATCAGCATTCTTGAGTTTTGTTTGTTCTGGGAACATTTACAAATGGGTTCATAGCAGTACGAGATCGTTCATTTCTGTTTGCTGCAGCACCATGGAACGTTACAAGGCGTATCTGTGCCCCTGTGCTTCCCAGCTGCCTTGCTCTCCTGGATCTCAGCTCCATCTGCTCATCCGAAGAAGTCGGCCCGGAGTCTCCCTTCCTGCCAGGACTCACCTTAGTTGTTGTCTTCCTCTAGGAATCACTGTCCTTCTCTGCCTGATGTCCAGTGTCTCTCAAGCTGTTGTTTCGCATTTGTTGTCCTTTTAGTAGTTGGTTGAGGTCAATTGTAGATCTGACCTCTATTACTCTATGTAGCTTGGAAATGGGCATCAACCCATTTCTTTTTACCTGTTTTTTTCCCTTTACGCTTTGGCATTGGGGGAGGGATAATGACATAATCCACAATGTGCTGTGCTTTAAGCCTTAACCTCCTAGGGACGATTTCAAGCTTTGTATCAGTCCCAGAACAGCCTTGGCAGTACGGAATACTCTGGGACCGGTCTTTTTGTGGGGAGGTGAGGGGGAGATCCTTCAACTCCAGTTATAGACCTCATGCAGTGAAAGAGCCTTGTACAGCCAAGGAAGCTGCACACAGCTGGTTAAGTACCTGCAACTGTGTCTCCATCAAACATTTCTTTGTTTGAGTTTCTTTTATGAGATCCTTGTTGCTTTTTTCCTCTGGTCCTTCTGATAACACTTGATTAAGCTTGGTGGATGCAATGATTAATTTGGCTTTTGTAGCTAGGTGTTCTTATTTTCTTTACCTAGAATTATGATTTGTTTTCTCACCTACCTTTATCCTGTGGATCTTTGCCACCCGATCCATGTCTATTTGCCAAATGAAATTAAGGAGTGTTTCCAAATAAAACACTTGAAGACTTCAAGAAAGTGGAGGCCTTTCTATGCCAGGGAGTATTTTGGTCCTTGACTATCCATATCTTGATTTTTAGACTCTGGCGGGGACTTATTATTTTGATTTGTGTCTACAAAACATAGGAGGGGAGCTTGTGTTGCCGATGCTTTTAGTTTTAACTGGCTTTTTTGATAATCAAGTTTGTGCAAGCCACCTGTTAAATACCTGGAAAATGCATGAAAGCACACAGCAATAGAAAAAAGATACATAATTTTAGCAATTATTTGTATCACCTTGTTTCTGAATATGCATTGTGTGGAGTGTATAATAGATGTTTAAAATATGTTTGTTGGGTGAATGACTGAGTCTTACATATTTTCAAAGTCTGAGTTGTGCAGAGGTCTTGGTGTTCTTTTCATGAAATAAATAGCATTCCACCAGGACTGGGCTTTTTCTTGCCAGAGAGAATGCTTTTAGGAATGCAGAAATTATAATGAGCATCACAATATACAATTCTCTTCTTCAGATGAAAATGGAAATGTCAAGATGTTTTTGTTTCTTTTTTTTTCTCTCTTGCCCTCGTCCCTTCTCTCAAGAAACCTTGCAGTTTCTGAGCAGTTATATACAGATGTATCTCCACACAAGTGAAAAGGGTTTGTGGTGGATGGGAGCTGGAGGGAAAAGGCCCTTACCATGTATGTGTGGAAGGAGCCACTAGGGTCTCAGTTTTCTTCTGTGGCATCCAATTAGAAAATAACGTGGTGGTTTATTTCACATGATGAAATGTAGTACCTTAAAGATCCAGTGAGACAGCAGGGCTCTGCGACTCCAACACCCTTGATCAGTTTCTGCTGAGTTTTATATTGGCTGAAAGTATACCATGTGATTGAAGGACTTCAATGCGCCGTGTTCTAAAAAGTGTAAAACACAAAGATTTTAGGTTGTTGTACATCCTGGGTTGCGGAAGCTTTATATCTCCACAGGAGAATTTTGCCAAACCTGGTCAACTTTGCAACTACTCTTGGAAGCCTTGGTAGGAAATAACAGCATGTGGTTATGGGTGCTATTTCCTAGTAAATTCACTGAATGCTTTTTGTAATCAGCCCTCAACTAAACCTAAAATTGCAGTTAACCCAGATATCCTTACATGAGTAAAATCAAATAAATATTTATATAAGTAAAAATAAGCATGTGTTCCTATATCCATGCTATTTAATAAAGAACAGTTTCCATTAGGAAATCTTTCCCAGTTATTCCGAAATAATTTTTCTATCCAAATACCTTTGTTTCTGTGTCTTACAGAGTCATGCGTGCACTTTTGGTTGCATCTCAGTTAAATAGCAAGTTGCCCATTTCTGTAATTGTCAAGGTAGTGTGTCTGCCTGGGTCGCAGATCAGGTACCTCTGTGCGTTTGATACATTTGGTAGAAGTCCCTTTATCCCATCTGAACACCCAATAGGTGGAGTATAATTTTGTCTCTGAAAAAGCCTTTAGGCAGGGCAGTGCCATCTGGGATTTCTTTATCCTTAAGCAGCATCTTCCCACTCGGGCGTATCATCTAGTTAAGGCTCACGTCAGTGCCCTGGCACCAGGGGGCCCTTGGCAAGGGGCCTGCAGTCCAAACGCATATCATCACACAGGTCTGTTTTTCCCAACTCATAAACAATCCTGAGAACAGAGCAAATGGAAAAGAATGTATTAAAACAAGCGAATTGAGCCAAACAAACTCGCAGTGTTGGTAGAGGCTTCGTTCCAGTCCCCACGACACACCACATGCGTTTCCGACATCGAACTTATTTAATTTGCATTTTGATTAATTTAGCATATTTTCCTATTACACAAAGTGTAATGAACGATAAACACAGCTATAACCAGATATCACAGCTATTTCCCAGTGTGGGGTCACATTTTGTATTTCGTTATAGTTGGTTTCCAAGGTAATATTTGATTGTGGCTATATTGCCTAAAGCTGCATCTCTTGTCATAAGGGATGTTTTGGTGGCAGATTCTTCAGACACGGAGCAAGGTAGGAAAGAGCGTGACGTGGGAACTCTGTTGAAGCCAGGGCAGTGAGAATATGCCGGTCAGCATAGGGTGTGTTACAAAATGCTGCTTCTGCCGCTTCCCTTGGCAGGCTGCACACTTCTCATGGTCGGCCTCCCTGCTTTTATTTCAGAAATCTGTCCTGTGTACTGGTTCCAGATTAGTCTTTCCAAAACACCTTTTTTTTTTTTTGGTCTTATGACCCCTCTGCTCAGGAGCTTTTAATGGACCCTCTTACTGTAGTGCAAACCTACTCTTGGTTTTGAAGGTCTTCAATAATCTGCTCTAGTGAATCCCGCTTCCTTTCCTATTTGTGGATCCCTGTGTCCTCTCATGAAGGCGGTTACTTGCTTCACTAGCTAGTTACCGGCGTATTCTGTCCTCACTACGCCTCTGTGCCCCATGCTGCTCTGGTTTGCTGCTCTGGTTTCTCCCTCCTTGAATGGCTTCCCTCCTCTCCACCTGGCAATTCAGGTTCTATATAGTCGTTAGGGTCCAGCCCAAGTCTCACCCATTCCCTTGAGTTTTCTCTGCCCACTTTAGTCCATATTGATCTCTCTCCAAAATGCCATTGCACTTAGGATTTGGAAGTAAGAGAAAACAGGCCTCAGTGTCTTAAAGGGGAGGGCGTTATGGACTTTAGAGTAAAAGTTGAGCTCAGATCCTGGTCCTTTCCTTCCTAACTAGGTGGCCTTGGGCATTTCATGCAATGAAATCTCACAATCTGTAACTTGCAAAAGTCCTGGTTTTGTTAATAAGATTAGACATAATAGATGTAAAGTGGAGTGTTGGACTTAGGAAAGATTTTTTTTTCCCTTTAAGGTTCCAGGTAGTTGCTTGTTAAAAATGTGAAGCTTCTGTTCAAGAAAAATGTCACTAACAAATAAGATAAGTAGAATTTTGAGTTGATTCATTGCCATTTTCAGCGTGTATTTATTTCCTTGAAAACCAACGGCTCTATATTGTGGTGACTATAGTTTCCTCTAGGGTAGATGTTAACTGTGGTTGGGTGGATATGGGGGTAGGGTTACTAGGCTTAGATTTTTCAAATAACACTGATGGCTCTGTATATTCTAATTTAAATCCAAATACACTCCTGACTATGGGTCTGTATAATTCAACCAAAACACTAAGTAAGTTTCGGAAGATCTGCCTGATCTATGAATATCCTGATTTTTAAACGCGGTACTTCCATGGAATCCCAAGAGCACACCAAAGGATTCCTGTACCTTCAGTATCTTCTGTCCTATGTTTGGTTCTTTCCTGGACTAGAGAAAAAAAAAAATCACTGGTCAGTGAATCTGTGGTTCTTGTTGCTTACGAGACTGGGGGAACCAAACTACAATCTGTGTAAGCCTCTATTATTACCATAAATCTCAGTACATAATCTTTACTTAGTAGATAGTAACTAGTTTTTAAGTCATTCATTTGCAGTAGTAAAATATAATCTAATTTAGCTTTCACAATGAATTATTTACAACAGATGATTTACAGGCACCTCTTCTCAGTAAACACTTCAAAATTTTATGAGCCTGAGGCACTAAGGCCAGGCCAGCTTTGATACTGGTATATTTGAACTTTGAACACGAGGCCGAGTAGTGAAGACTCATGGTCTGCCTCTTGTTCTCTGCTCACCCTTGACAGAAAAGAGAGTTCTATGGAGTTGCTGATTTGTTATCTGAGCAGCCCAATGTGCTAACTATTGCCTGCCACGGGAAAAAGTCTGCATATTCGTCTCCAGTGGAGTTCAACTGAACAAGATACCAGGGGTCCTCCATAATGGCTCAGTTGCCGAACACTGGGGGATTGGACCACAACTTAATCATGGTGATTTTGATAATCAGCTCCAATGGGCAGAATACTCTTAGCTCTTTGGAGCCTATGAAGCTGACAGTGTTTGAGGAAATATGATGAGTGTGAATGCTGACTGTGTGTGGTAGGATTGCTGGAGAGAGAGCCCAAAAGAGACATTTCAACCATCTTCAGAACTGGTGCTTCTAAGAATGATTATGTAGAGAATTCGCACTTCTCAGCTCTATTTGTTCCTGAGAAAAAGGGTTTTAAAATTTTTGCTAGACTATTTAGATGGTGGAAATTTAAATTTATTTTACAGTATACTCACATAGGAATGATTTTCTTCTTTATATTTACTTTATTAATTATAGGGAAATGTGATTTATTTACTTCTGGGCCATCGTGTAGTAGAAATGTGTTTATATAAATAGTGTTTATTTCTTGTGGCAAGTATTTGAGGCCAAGTAAGTAGACCACAAATGATTAAGTAAATTGCCCTTACATAGGCATATCATTTTTTAATATGTATTTTTCTAATGTGAACACATTTCCTTATAGCTTCAACATCTGTGCCTAAAATCTGAATACACTGCATTGATATAATATCTTTTGAATCTCCTTCAGTGAAGGATGATTTTTCCTAATTCTTTTATTCCTGGAATCAGAGCATACATCACAATCATTGTTCATGGTATCCATACTTTATGCTATTTCCCCCCATCCTCATCATCAGCATCTGCTGACCTTTACAAGGTGAAGAGCATTCTAAACTGAGTTCCTAGCTCATAGTCTTCATTACATTCCATCCTTTGCATTATCTGTGGTGACTTCAAATTTCATGTTATGGTTTTTCCAATAAGCTGATTTTTTCAAAGTCCTGGCTGTCTAGCAAAGAGTGTTTTCTTTGCTGTTAATTGCTTCCTAAGATTCCACCTCTCTCCTACCTCCTGAGTCTACCTTCTACTCTCTGTGGTTTCAAAGGTTTCATTTGCCTCCACACATAACCTGGAGTTCCTAGTTGGCAAAGGGAGTGACATTCCCACCAGTACTCTGTAGCCCTTGCCTCATGACCTGGCCACCCACTACCTGAATTCTAACCAAATTCTTCCGACTGGTTGCTCAGATGCTGCCTGTGGCTTGAGAACCTGCACTGGGCAGTTGGTCCCACTGCAGATCCACCTACCTTAGCAATGCCCTCCACCCATACCTTTTTGTGGCCATCCAGTGTTTGGCCCTGAATTTTGACCATTCCCTCTGGCATTCAATGACACCCTGTTCTTTGCTATGCTAATTAAATTCACCCATTAGGAGCTAGCTGATGTAAGCCTTTCTTCATAAATTGTTTGTTTATGTTGAAACATCTCAGATCTCTATAGCGTGGCAATGAAGACTTTTCCAGGAATTTTCTCCAAACATAATTTTCTATTTCAAGTTTGTAGTCCTCACTTTCATAAACCTGAGCACCAGAGGGAAAACTCTTTCTCAAATGTGCCCTAAATGTTCCTCTATTATGGCCAACTCTCCTTAGACTTGTTCATCTATATGTGTCTGGTGGGGCCTTGTGCTGAGTGACTATTTGTGTAGACTTTACATGTTTATACAACACACTTACCTATGTATGAATTTTTGGAAATTTAGGCCAGAACTATGTGATTATTATTATTATTTTGCACATTGCTCAGAAGAGTATCAGTCATTGAAAAACAGTGGTTTCCTCACTCTTTCCTTTCAATAAGTATTTCTCCATTAGAGTGCCTATCACAGAAGTACTTGTTAGTGATCCTGGCTCACTACTTGCTGTGAATTTTTTAGAGTGGGCACAGGATCTTATTTATCTTTATGTTTCCAGTATTTTATGTAGAACCTGACAGATATAGATGTTCAATAAACTTTTGATGAGCATTAAAACACTAGGCACCAGGTAAAGGTAATGAAGGTAGTTGGTATAGGTGACCTAGATGAGGTCCTGACCATGGGGGTCTGGAGGTGGGACGTTCTGGGGGGAAATAACCAATGAGAAATTTTAAGCAAGTATGTCATTGAGGAAAGCTCTTTCTTAGAAGTACCCCCTGGCAGATTGTGAGGGGTGAATTGAAAGAAAACAGTGAGCCCCTTGAAAGCAGAAACCTCATCCTTTTTTTTCCCTTCTTTTTTAGCCATTAAATATCCAGACCCTTATGCAATGTTTGATACATGATGGAGACTTGATGAATATTTTTTAGAGAAATGAATGAAAACAAGAAAGCCATAAGGAGGCACTTGTAATAGCCATGGTAAATGGCAAAAAACATATACTAGAGAATTTTAGGTTTAACATCAATATGAATATAAACTACAAGGAGGCAGGCAAAGCAATGATAATATTCAAATACTTGGTGAAGTGGCAAACTCTGAAGGTATCCACTCCATTTGTAATTTTATAAGCTTTGATTATTATTCCTTTTAGCCTTAGCTTTGTTTTTGGTTTTACAATTACAGATTTTTTAAAAATCTGCTTCTCATAGTAAAACCTTTTCCTCTTACTCAAACAGTACATAGTATTTCAGACACAGGGGTTTTAAAAAAATGTCCATTGCATGATTTCCAATGGAACGCACGGTCAATGGCCACATTCCTTAAATTATAACTTTAACACCCTTGGTTGTGTATGAGTAGGAGCAAGTTCATCACAAGTTCATTGTTGTCCCATGCGGGCAAAATTGCAGTCAGCTAATTTCCGCTGCTGTCCCCAGGCTCCAGGCGTCTGGCCGAGAGAACTGCCAGTGGGCTGTTGCTCTTCCTCCCTCAAAATCTCCCCCAAGCTCCCTACTGCTAAGCTGAAATGCTTCAAAGATTCAAAATTGTTACTTCCTGCCTCAATTTAAAATGTGTGTAATTATTCCTTTTTGAAAATGACATTCTGGATAGGGTATTGTTGATCACCTTCCCTGCAACAGAAGAATCTTCTGATATGCTTAAAAAACAACTTGCAGAATTCTGATCAAAAAAGTTCATGTAGAAACATGAGGTGTATCAAATATTATAGGGTTTTGGGGGGTGTTTTTGCACAGTTTGGTGTGAGAATTATCAAGGCCTCTGTGATGCATACAGGTTACTGTATTCCAACGCTTTTGTTCAGGCCGTACACACTGAAACACAGACCTCCATGTCTTCACTACATAATTGCTTCATTGATTGCTTTCAGTTGAGTGTCTTTTCTGTCAACTGTTAGTATTGAAGAGACTCTTTAGGGTGTGATGTTGGGCAAAAACGCAATCATGTGACATGCTTAGGACAGAGAGCAAGATGATGGCTATGGGTGGGAGGAGGTTAGGGGATGGAGGGATGGAACAAAAAGGAAAAAGGACTCATGGGCATGGACAGCAGTGTGGTGATTGCCGGGGGTGGAGGGAGAGGGTATAAAGGGGCTGAATGGTAAAGGGGAAAATACAAGTTTTGAAAAAAGAACCCTTGGAATTTTCTTAAAGGACAACAAAAAAGATGAAACAAATGTGTTGATGACAGGATTAAATGGGAGAAAATGACAAATTGTGGGCATACACCACTGCCTAGAAGATGGGTGCAAGGTCGGCTACTATTTGCCTCTGTCTTAATCCTATGATTTTCTGGCTCCTTGGCTTAGAAAGTTTAGGCTCTGGCAAGTTGCTAAAGCAGGACAACCCAAGGTTACGCAGATTCTCTCTGATTTTACTTTGCCATTTGGGAAATAAACCCTCTCACTGTTTTGTAAGTTGTTTAAATATCCACAGAAGAAAGGGGCATTCAGTGCTTGGGAAGCTCAAGATAGAAACTCTCTCTTTGAGAAATGCAAAAATTATTTCTAAGGATCAACACTGTTAAATCTTGTGGCCTAAAATCAATTTTGAATGAAAGATAACAGCCGAAGTTTACGTTCTTCCTACTGCATTGAATCTGAAATTTTTCCTGTTGGTCTTCCAATTAGGTGGTATGAGTAATGAGATTTGCTGCCCTATGGTGCTCAGGTCTTATGTGTTCTTTCCTTTGCCCTTCCAGCTTATTCCCAAGAAAGCACATGTTTAAATATGTGTTAAGCATGAATGCTTGAAGGGCTTATCAAGTATTGGTTTACACTCTTCATAAGACCCAGGGAAAAAATCATCAATATCTGGAAAGGAGCTGCTCTCATTGATTCTGGTTTTAAGAGCAATGTCGACAGAGAAGTAGGTTCCAGAAAAAAGAAATAGCAATCTCAAATACAGATCTGGATTGAAAATACAGTCGAAGGGGTGTTCAAAGGCAAGACTCTCCTTTTTGGTTTTCTTTGCTGAAAGTTCAGGAAGCAAGCTGAGTCATTTACCATTGGTGCCAATGGTTCAGACTTAATGGTGCAGAACCCCAGGGACTCCTTGCTCCATGCGCGAGTAAATCCAGTTGTAAGATTAGGACAGCAGAGAACCCTCTTTCTCTTCAAGAAGCCTATAGGGAGGTGCATTGTGGGGGAGGTAACTTATTTTTCCAGAGCACAGAACAAGTATCATCCATCATGATCAAATGGGAGTATTCCATATCATCCATCTCCAGGTAGGATAATAGTGACAATTCTGTTTTTTCTTCCTTTTTAAAAAACAAACAAACAAATGAACGAACAAACACAAAACTGCTGTGATTTAGATTCATCTTACAAACAGAAAAAAACAACAAACCAGAAAGAGTAGTTTGAGGTTACTAGAAAACGCATACACAGACACAGATTTTTCACTCTTTTTCCCCTCCGTAAATAATTTCTGCAGACAGGTGACCAGTCCAACCATCTGTCTCTGTGTTATAAATGCCTGTGGTGGATCCACTCCTGTCTGCCTTGGAATTAAATGAAGTGTCCTTTTGTGAGAGAATGATGTAAGCTGGCAAATAGGATGAGACTGGAAGATATTCTGGTGTTGCCACCTTTTCTTCTGCAGATGATGGAGAACAACTGTCTTCCTCCAACTGAAATACACAGATATATCTTCAGGTCACTGATGCATACATACATTGGAAAAAATAAAACTATTCTGAGCATTGGACAATTTGGAAAACAAAAATTAGGCCTTCAGAATTTATAATATCAGCTCCTTTATTTAGTTAGATCCATTTAAATGTTTTATTTTTATCCCGTGTTGTAGTAGATTGCTTGATTGGTTCCAATAAATCGAATCAGGAACAATGAAATTTAGGAACCACACTGGCTATGGATTTGGGTACAGTGGCTTGGGAATACTGTTGTCCTCTCTTTTCACCTCAGTTCAGAGATGGGTTTAGTGCCATAAAACCAATTGATTACCCTAGCAACCAACCAGCCACCCAGCCAACCAACCACCAACAACCCACCATTTGGGTCATGTCTCCACATCACACGTGCAGCCCTTGCAAGAGTTTATCCAGCACCCATTGGAGTATACTCACCCCTAGATTGATAGCAAAATTCTAATGCTCTTTTTTGAAATATATTAGATAACTATTTTAAAGAATTACATAGACTAAAAGGGGAGATTATATCCACCTTAGTGAAATTCCGTTTCATGGATTTTGTTTGCATTATTGAAACAAATAGGTAGAAATTAGAATAAATTAATAACTAGAATAATAGAACTTTTAAGAAATGACTGTGGTTGTTTTCTAATTTTAGATATAATGCTTGGTTATGTATATTCTCTTGTTTGCTTTTTAAAAGCAATTTTTCAAGTACATAATATTATTACCCCAGCAAGTAGATATTATTGTTATTCCCATTTCTAACAGTAAAGGAAACTGAGATATAAGAATTGAGATGCCTGGCTTATGAGCCACAAAACTCAGAAATAGGAAGCTGGGATTCAAGTCCAGGTTTGTGTCTAAGAAGTTCATGTTCTTAACCTTTCTGCCATATTATTTTTCCATATGCTGTGGCACAAAATAGAATTGCGAACTTACCACCTTCCCAGAGAGGGAGCAGACCAAGCCCAGAGATGGTGTAAGATGGCCTGGAACTCCGGTGGCGATGCTGGTTGCTGTAAGAGGGTACTTGGCAAGCAGCATCATATACAGATGGTACGCAGCCCACACATCTCTATTTATGTAGAGGCCCCGAGTGTTTGTGTTAACAGGTTTGGGAGATAATAAAAGAAGTTGTTGTTTGTTCTTTCTTTTTAAGTCTGCAGTTAATTTTTAGTATAATTTTAAAAGGGGAATTTGTAAATCCACTAGACACCGAGAGACTGGCGATTGAAGAAAAACATTTGTCAGTTGGGTTTAAAAAGGATAATCGGTGCAAACGCAGTTGTTTTTCATTTTTCCCACTAGGTGGTGCTTTGGTCTCATAGGTCAAATTTAATGAGCCTGGACTTGTTTTTTTTTTTTCCTCCCTCCTGGATTAGATACTGGTCGAGGAAAATACCCAGTTCAAGGCTGATTAAGAGGACTGTGGCAGTTAAGTTTGTTCAATTTGGGTTTGCTCCATCATTATCGCTGTTTCTTACCAAGATAATTAAACCCATTTGAAAATTTTGGATAATTTCTTTTCAACTTTTGCAATAAATTATAATCACTCATTTTGAAAAAGAACACCAGTAGTTGAACTAGCTCAGTTATCTCATCAGCATATTATCTCAATAGGCTGCACTCGTAATGAGTCTTTCCTCCCACACAGTGGAGCAAGTCATGATAAGTGACTGAATAGTGCCCAACCGAGTTTGCTATCTGGGTGTCCACATACAAAGCACACTAGCTGCAGAGATTGCTCTGGCACATAGACATAGCCCAACATGTGATTTTCTTCTTTACATTTTAACATCGGTGGAGACAAAAGGGGGAGGGGAACAATGATTTAAAGAAATTGACATCAAAGAGGACTGGGGTGGGTAGGAAGCAGTTGAATGGGGAAGTAAATCACAGTCCAAATTCAATTAAACTAATCAATCATTATATGTACTGATTTGATTCATTTCCATTACGATGCAAAGACTGTCTGTTGACTTGTTGGCAAATGAAGCATTGCTGCCATCAAGGAGTCATTTTTCTCAGATGAGACTAGAATATGAGATAGTGGTGGATGATACAAACAGACAAGTTCCACATGGCTTGGATATGAAATACTTACCTAGTCACTCTAATGTCTATTATGCTCCAAGTAAGGTGCTAGGCACTAGGGATACTGATCCATCAAGGAGCTTAAAGTCCAGTGGGAAAGCTGTAGAGACAGCTGAGCAATGGTGTGTTCAGTGACTGGTGGTGGATGCTCAGTTACCAGCAGGAGTCAGGTGGCCTGGGAGAGGAGCAAATGGCTCATAAAACACGGGCAAGCTGAGTCTGGAAGGATAACTAGACTAGCAAGAGAAGTAAGTGGAGAGGTAGACAAAGTACAATGTAAAAAAGCATGGGGTTCTCGATGAGTGTGGGGGATTGCAGGAATCTGGTAGTGCATAGGGTGAGGTCAGGACTGGGGACACTTTGAGTACTAAGTTGAGTGTGAGCTATTTTTTGAAAAAGCTATAGGAGAGTCTTTGAAGATTATGTGCGCTCCACTTAACCATGTAAGAAAGGTAGGACATTCACCCCATTTCCCAGAAAGCATGGGAGAACCCCCAAGAGCAGCTGAGTGCCCCAGGTGACCTCCCAGATCTGGAGTCTGAGCCATCTGACCATCTGTCACGGGTTTCCCTCATGGGAATTTTGGATCTTGAGTCTCCTTTTTGAGCTTTCTAGGCTATTAAAGAATTGATTATACAAGAGCAGATGAGCTCCTTGGCTTAATTATTTAACAATGGTTTGATATTTTTAACATTTTATTTTCCTCAAACTGTAGACAGAGAGACCTGGGAAGGATTTTTCTATGATCATCCTCATTTAATCTTTGGTAAGCATATTTTCGTCAGCATTTTCAAGCAGAAATTCACAGTGATGTTTTTGACACTGAACCTGCTTCCTGCATTCTCTACCTATCTTGCTGTATTTGAAAGTGGTGGGGGAACGTGGTGTGTAGTAGGTATGTGTGTGGTTGAGGTGGGGCTTGTGGTGGTAAAGATTTAGCTCAGGGGCTTTTCAGCTTTAAAATGTTATTTTAAAGGAGACCCCCCCCCAAAAAAAAACCCCACAAGTCTTTACTGCATGAGTATGTCAATGGCTTCCCCAAAGCGCCTTGCATCATAACCATCATGAATGTATTCTATTCTCAGCGTAGCTATCTCTGGCTTCCTTTGCTTTGTTGGAGTGGCAGGATTTGAAGCAGACAAGTTTTTGCTTGATTCTGTGTGTGCCAAAGCTACTTACACAGTGTTGGTATCCAGTACCTGCTAAAACAGAAACAAAATCGCAGTAACAGCCCACTTCACTTTCTGTGGGTAGGCAATGTTCTCAAAGGGATTATTAACTCTTCCAAAGAAGCTTTTGTTCTTGAAATGCTGAATGCATCTCTAGTTACATTGGATTTTGCCAACCACCTTGTTGACTATGAAATGCTAAGCCAGGGTCTTCTTTAAAGTGACTCTGCTTTCTCCTTAATAATATAGTAGTTACAGAATTTACCTGTTTTTCGAAGGAAGTAAATGATAGCCTGTAATTAACCACACACAATGACATATAGCTCTAAAGTGAATGTTCATTTTAATGCATCCCTTTCTTCATTGTTGCCACCATGCCAGCTGTGAGACACACCGTGCCCAGCGTGCTACTCTGACCCAGCTGTGGAAATAGATTTTTTCCTCAATTCTTCAAACCACACCTGAGATAGGCTGCAATATTTGAGACTCCTCTGATTGACTTGGAATCATGGAAGGGGAGGCACACTGGATACTAGCTCTGGGTGCTCAGAGAGTGTCCACAGGCCTTGGTTGTCCCTCGTGAGGACTTTACAGCGCTTTCTACCTGTCAGATATTGTGTTTGTTTGCCTTAGGATCCTGAAGCATGACTAGAATTCTGAGCCCAGAGCCAAGAGAGCCCAGAGAAGGACTCCCTTCTTTCATTCTAAGGCATTATGTCACCAGTCTTTCATTTCTATCTCAGGTCTAGCTCATCCCAAGAGGACTGGCAGTCTTCACCTGGAGGAGAGGCTCTGTGTTCTATCTAAAGGGGTGTGGCACCAGCCTGTGATGTGGGCTGCAGACTCACATCCAAGCACATTCAAGTCCAATGACAGTATATGATGTTTTGCAACAGAGAACCATCTCCTGTGGTTGTTTCTCTTGGGTGCTCTGCAAGGGACGTAAATTCTCTCTGACCTCAGATTTCTGTCTCCTGTAGTGTGAATGGCTGCTCTGTTCCCCAAATCTCAGTGACCTCTGATCTCTCCTCTTAAATGGTATTCTGATGTGACTCCAAGTGTCTAGGGCCAGGTTGAAAGGGCAATTCTCTTTGGCTGCCAGTGGTTTTTTAAAGCAAATGTCTTTTTCCTTCTCACCTCACCTATGTCCTCTACCTTCTTTAATGTTTCTGGACATAAAAGGTTGACTAATGCACCAGCCACAAGCCAAGGGAGCTCACTGTGAAGTGGCAGGGGCTGGATACAAGCAGCTCTGTGCAATGGGGGGGGAAAAGTTGTGCATTATTATACACCTAGGACCTTTGAGTCCACGTTGATTTACACCTGGATCATCTTTATCTTTACTTCAGGTTCATATCTGTTTTTGTTTTTTAAATTTTTATTTATTGATTTGAGAGAGAGAGAGACAGCAAGAGAAAGAGAAAGAGGGAGACATTGATTTGTTGTTCCACTTATTTATGCATTTGTTGGTTGATTCCTGTATGTGCCCTGATCGGGGATCAAACCCACAACCTTGGTACATCAGGATGATTCTCTACCCAACTGAACTACCTGGCCAGGGCTCATCTCTGTTTTTGTTTTGGTTTAAGGATCCCCGTCTCCATAAAATCTACCTTGAGTCCCAAACTCTTTTTGTAGTGAAGCATGATCTGTGGGATCAAAAATCTTGGGCAGGGGAAATAGTTTTAGATTTGGGAAATGTCTTATAATAGCTAGTGAGGGTGCCTGTGAATTTAAAATAAATTTAACAAATATTTTTGGCCACCTAATTTACAGCATGGGTGTGCTAGATGCAGGGGCTAGCACAGTGAAAAAATAGACGTGGTGTTTGCTCTAGTAGAGCCTGAAATCTGGTGGAGAACACAGGCATTAAATAAATAGCTACAAGAGTAATGAATGTTATAAAAGGAGAGATTCAAGGTGCTATAGGTGCATACAGCTGAAGGGTTTTACCTAATCTGGGGGATTCGGGGAGTTTTTGCTTGACTCTGCCATCATCTGATTGAATGACCCTGAGCTGATGATTTAACCTTTCTGTAATCAAGAGCAGTTCTCTTTACCTCCCCAGCCCTCCCTGCTCCAGCCGAGACTCCCAAGACTACAAACTGTAATGATAAGAGAAGATGCTGCCAACAGCAGTGAGCCTGGCTGGAGAGTAAGCACATAGAGCAATGACACAGGAGGCCTAGAATTGACTCCAGAGCATCAGCCTAGCTGAACTGGAGAAAGGAGAAAAGACTTGTGGGCACACAGTGAGCTTCATGAAAGGCATTTCATCTGTCATACTCATTACAATAAACCTAGCACTTTGCCCAGCAACCCTCAACTATTTGTGGAACAAGTGAATGACTGACCACTGCCACTCTCTGTGCCTGACTCTGTAGGTTAGTGTTGAGGCCTCTGGGGATAGAGGCAGGAGGAGATGGCTCCATAAATGGGGGTAGACCCATGGGGGAATCACATGACCACTGCTTCCTAGTGCAGATCACCCCATGAGCCACCAGGCGTGCCCTCATTCACACTCTGACAAGAACTTCTCTAGTTGTCCAGCCCTGCCAAGCATCTGGTCCTGTTCATGAGGCCAAGGGGCCACAACAAAATGGAAGATAGTGCCATCCACTTAAGAGAGATTCATCTTAGATGAATGTCATCCGACCACACCCTCCCCTCTTGGCTTTCCATCTCATTCCCCCAATCATTCCCCTTCCCAAGTTACCTACTTTATAGGTTAGGTTCCACTGTGGGGCTCAGATTCCACTAGTCCAACCTTAAGGTGTTGGCCTTAGGGAAGTCATTCCGATGTCCTGGAGGGGAGATGGAGAGAGTCACTCTGATGGGAAATGTTCAGGGTCCATCTAGGACAAGGACTATGGTCAGCCACAATAGTCCAGTGTTTACCGAAGGACGTTGTCATAGTAGTTGTAGCTTGGACATTCTGTAGCATGTGTATGATGAGTGAGACACAGTTTGCATGGAAGTCTCTCTGTTAACAGTGGGCTAAGGCTTGGGGATTGAGTGCTGGGTGCCTGGGAGAAGGACATCAGGCACTGAAACTTCTCTCCAGAGAAGTACCTGAAAGCCAGCCTGTGGGCATTTCCTCTTGGTGTTGGGTGAAGCTGGTTTGGGCCCTACACAGCAAATCGAATTCTATGACAAAGAATTGAGAAAACACTGAGGCGTGTTTAACATCAAAGGGGGTCCTAGAGGGGGCATATAGAAAAGTAGAAAGAAAGTTAGTTAGCAGAAAGAAAGGAATTTAAAAATGGAACTGAAATAGTAAGAAAAACTAACAAAATACAGAGCAGCTTTATGGTGGCTACCACCCCTTCTCCCCTCCTCCCCACTGTCTGCATCAGAAGAAGAGATTTATCCATTTTCTGGGATCTTGGAGGACTTCCAGGGATCTCTCTGATAACAGTTTACCATTCTGATCATTTTGTACTAATTTATTCGTTCTAATGCTATATGATTGTGGGCTCCTCCTGGAGAAGGTTTTATTCATCTTTCTATCTCACTCTTCTTTACAGTGAGATAAATAATAAATAAATAAATGTAGAATGACTAAGTGAACCAGTACATGCATATGAAGTAAATATAATCATCTTGACTTCTCTGATAGTTTCCTTTTTCTTTTTCCTGCTTCGGCTTGTTTCATGTAGTCCAGCGAACCTACTACAAGTGCCTTGGTGTTGGCCCCTGAGAGAATAAATTGTCTGTTTCAGAATAAAAATGATCTTTCTCAAATCAAGTATGTCTACAATATCCAGGTGCTGCAAGGCTACTGAGGACTCTGACCTGGCTCTCAGGAATTACAGCTGCTGATGAAACATCTGTTGCCCCATCTAGTCTCCATTTATCAAAATCTTATTTCTCCTTCCAGACTAGTTTAATTTTTAACTCCTCACTCAGTAAAGGCCTGCTGTGTCTACCAGAAGTAGCAAACTATTTTTTCTTTTTGGGGCCTCTATTACATTAATTGCTGTTCTCTCTCATTCATTCAGCATAGGTGATGTAGGGAAAAGCACTTGAGAGGAAGTAGTCTTAGTTCAAGTCCTACCTTTGCCACTTAGTGATGGTCAGTTACCTCCCTTGACTCTGAGTTCCTTTATAGTGATCACAAACCTTTGTGATAAGTTTTCTGGTCTAAAGGGTAGGGTGAGATGTTTATGTAAGATGCCTGTTTTAACACCTGGAATTTAGGATTATTAAGGATTATGTTAATTCAAGGATTATGTATCTTCTCCAATAACCTAATATCTGTCTAACTTACTTGCTTTCAGTGGGAGAGACAGATAAATAAATAAGCATATATTGCATAATGAAGATAGTGATGAGTGCTATGAAGTCAAATAAAGCAAGGTAAGGAGAGAATGAACATGAGCAGGGTAATGTAGTTGAGTAGAAATTGCATGGAGGGAGGGAGAGCAGCAGGCCTATGCTTGGGAGGAAGCAGTGACCTTGAGGGATGCAGGGAAAGAGGTCAGATAGGTCAGCGCTAGGGCATCCCAGCGGCACAGAGGCCAACAGAGGAGAGTTTTGCAAAGAAGAAAAGTCATTGCACTGGCCAGGTGGCTTGGTTAGTTGGAGTGTTGTCCCATACACCAAAAGGTTGTAGGTTTGATCCCTGGTCAGGGCACATACCTCGGTTGCAGGTTCCATCCCTGGTTGGGATGCCTTTAGAAAGCAATTGATCAATGTTTTCTCTCACATTGATCTCTCTCTCTCTCTCTCTCTCTCTCTCTCTCTCTCTCTCTCTCTTTCTCTCTGTCCTCCTTCTTTCTCCCTTCCTCTCCCACCCTCTGTTTCTAAAATCAATAAATATATCCTCCAGTGAGGATAAACTAATTTTTTTTTTAAAGAAGGAAGTCACCCTCAGTGTCAAATTCTTGGTGTCAGAGTCCTCTTTCTGTGAGAGGTCTAGGAAGACAACTGCCGAGAATGCCTCCTGGGTCTGGCGAGCAGGAGGTCACTGAAGTAAGAGCAAGAGCACAGTCAATGGCATGGTGAGATGGAACAGCAGGTCCAGCGGTGAAGGGGATGCCCTGAACAAAGGAACAAGGGAAGATAAGACCAGGCAGCGGCCAGAGGGTGAAATCAGTCAAAAGGGAGATTGTAGTTTAACCTGAAAGATTTGGTTTTGAGTTGAGGCAGAGTGGAAAGAGAGGATTGAAAATTTAGGAAGGGTGATGACTGTAGAGCAGAATCTTGGTATAAGCAGAACTGATCAAAGGGGAGACGGGTGAGTGATTTGGTCGGAGAAGCAGTGTCACATTCAGAGCAAAGGGACAAACAAGGGATATGTTAAGGCTAGAGACAGCTTCACGTTTCCTAATGAAATACACTGAGGGTGCTAGGTGGTGAACTTGAGTAGAGGAGTGGAGATTTGAATTAGGTCAAAGAGGAGAGGAAATCCATCAATGAATGGTTAAAAGCAGTTTGTTGTTTTTGATCTTGGGTGAAATAAGCCATTTAAGCCATCTCTTTAGTACACAAGGGCATCACCATAGAAACAACCTCTAACCACAATTTTCGCATTGCAGGGTTTTCTACATAGACATATCAATAAACCAAACTACCTTTAAAAAATACGTACACACATATACACATAAACACATATACACATCTCTACATCCTTGTCAATTCATAACCAATGGAATATAATGGTGAATGTTCTTTAATTCAATTCTGGAGTCTTAGAGTCTTTTTTCCTTTTAATATTGAGTTTTTGATGTAGGTATGTGATCTTTACATTGCGCTATTTAATTGTGTGAAGTTTAGATTCAGGTCCTACCACAGTGGAGCTTAATGGTAGCCCCAGAATGCAGTTGTTAATTTTTATAGACAATATACTCATTGTGATCTATGGTCTATGCTGGAACTTATATTTTTATTATATATTTTTATATATTATCTATATATTCTATATATATATATAATCCCATTTAAAATCCTTACAACATCCTGTTAGCTCACTGATGTTAAGGAATTTTCTTGGGATCATCCAGCTTGTTCAGGGACATTTTTAGTTGCAAATGCAGGTCTTTCTGACTCTGACCACCATCCTGTCAGCTAGTTACAGGCAAAGATTGAACAATAGTCTTCAGTGTTGATACTGAAGATGCTCTTCAGCTTGTGCTGGCTTGAGTTTCCTGTGCAGTGGAGGGAGAGTGTGCATTTTAATAAGCCCCAATTAAATTAATTTCATTTTACTTATTTTGATGTATGGTCTCTTCAAAAAATTCAATTCTACTGATGTTTATTGAGTGCCTCTATTCACTGGGAACATTCCAGGCCCTTCAGGGGATCTGTGGATGGGCGTGATCAGCCTGTGCTTTTTAAGAGCTTACAATCTAGTGGAGAGGATAGGAGTGCACAATTTGCTTTAATACTAGATTGGATGTGCTAAGTACCATAAGAAGTGGCACAGACAAAGGGTTCTTAATTCAGAAATGCAAGGTTATGTGAATAATTAGAAAATTGGCCCCAGCAGGGCCTCGACACTGGAGGCATCACACAATAGAATTCTTTTAAAGAGTCTTTAGTTTAGATATGATTGTCCATTTGTTTGAATCCTGGCTGTGGAATAGTGGAGAAGGTACAGGTGGTAATGGTGTCCTCTGCCAGGCTGTGTGGGTTTGCAGTGTCAGCCCCATTATGCTGTAGGGAGAGGAGATGTAAAACCTGGGGGTGAGGGGGCAGGGATGTCCCAGTCCCGGTGGTGGTCTTGGTTCTTTGTGTGTTTTGGCAGGCAACGGCTGTTCAAGACGCTGAACTGTGCTGGTACAAAGGTATAGATTATTGTGAAGTTTTGGGTTTTATTTTTTCTTTTAGGGTCCTTTTTTGGAGTTGGGGAATCAGAAACATTGTGAACTCAGAGTAGGTCAAATCCTAAATATTCTGGGTAAACAATCTTTTAATACATTTTTTTAGCAGTTAAAAGTAGGGCAGTAGATACTGCTATACAATTCCTTTTCAGGTTTACTGCAAGCTTTTGGAAGAAAGGAATCAAAGCTAAAGAATGTGAGCTGGTACAATGCACCCTATACAAAAAAGGAATTTAATACTTGCTTTCCGACTCTTCTATTATTGGTCACATATATGTGTTGGGTTCTGTAACAGTCACTTTGAAAATGCAAAGCTGAAATAAACCTTGCTTCTGTTTCCTATGAGTTTATATCTAAATAGAAAGATTGGGGGAATGTCCCTCCATAGGTCAGAAATATAGTATCTGCTGCCATATTGTCGGGAATGGACAAGAGCCAGCATTGCATAACTGCCCTAGCGCCCCATGCCACGTCCTCTCACCACGTGGATGTTCATCTCTATATTTTTCTGGACAATTTGTTAGCCTTCCTTCCCTGCTGCTGCTGTTGGTCTCTGCCCCCCTAATGGATTGGCTGAAACCATGTTTAGTGTTGCTTGGATGAGGTGATGGATGCTTCTCTCTCCTCTCCGGCTGCTTGGAGCCAGAATACAGAAGTGCTGGTTAAAAGGTGATTAATCTTCCCTAATGGTGCTGCGTGCTGCAAACAGGATTTTGGCCATCACGTCTTCATTAGCCTTGATCAGAACCCATATTACCTCAGATTAGGTAATCGGTCATTTGTTATAAAGCAGAGGGCTAGAGGCCTTTTTGAGCAAGTGTCGACTGAATGGAATCCAGCTGGAAAAATTGTGGGCACTCAGTTGCCAAGAAACCATAGGGAAAGAATTAAAGCCGGAGTGTGGTCCAGGGCGCCTCTCCCGCGAAGCATTCCAGCAGACGTGTGGCTCCGACACAACTGGGTGGACACTACGCACTCTCGACGTTTCTTGGCTTCCAGAGTGACGCCGTCTGACTCCAAGGATTGAAATTCTTTGGGAAATGTTGTTTTCTGAAAGTGGAGAATGGATTCTTAGTCTCTTTGGGAGTTAGGAATATTTCTTTAAATAGGATTTTAGAACTCACTCTGTGCCTGGTCACATTCAGGATACGAGGGAGATGGTGGTGAGCACTTTAGAGCAGGCCCTGAGCTTGTGAAGCTCTCATTGAGAAGAAGAGACGGATCATGAACACATACCGTATAATAAAAAATAAGCATTTAGAAGAAAAATGAGTGGAGTAAGGAGAGAAAGAACAGGACAAGTGGTGGTCAGGGAAGACTTCTCAGAGGAAGGGACCTTGGAGTAGAGATTAGGTGGAGTAAGGGATGCCTCTGGTTTCAAGGAAGACCTTGTAAGTCAGAGAGGACAGCCAGTGCCAAGTTCACACTTCAAGTGGTCTACATTCATTTTATTTTATTTTGTTTTGTTTTATTATTTTATTTTTAGCATGTACCAGGAATGATTCAGCGTGTACAAGTAATGTTAAATGAGCTGGGGTAGGTAAATCTCTAGCGCAGAGTCTGGACCGTTGTGGGTGTTCAAAAAAAAAAAAAAAATGTGCGCTTCTTCCTCTCCATTTGCAACCCAAGGAAATGATCCAAGGTGCATTCCTGCACACACAGGGCTGCTCCCATTTGTCATCTAAACATTGCGCTCTGTAACTTCAGGCAAGCCGCTGCCAAGCAGCTTCCCTTTACTTCCTTGCACCCTCTCATCTTCTCGTTTCTCTGTCCTCTGAAAGGTTCCCAAATTCAGGTTTACAATGAATGCAATATAACCCCAGAGATCACGGAGTGAATGATGGGTTACTCTCTGTAATGATGTAATACCAGGACCACTTATTCTATGCCATAACACACACACACACACACACACACACACACACACACACACACACACAGCACTTAGGTACTGGACGGGCTAAAAATAGAAAGGGACAAGTTTCACACACAACTGAGACTTTCACAGCACCTGGCAATGAAGAGTGTCATTTTTATGACAAGGGCATTGATCATTCTCACTAATGATCTGTAGGGGCAGACAAGGGAATGCTGCCTTTTTAGGGGTAAGTATAACACTGCTATCTGTATCGTGCTGTAACCATCTGAAAGCTGTTTCTATGGTTTGTGAAGTCCTGATGTAAGTATCCTGTCAGTTTCTCAAACATTCTGAAAATCATAATCATCAGCAAAATCCTCCTAGAGACAAGGTCCCTCCTTTGCTTTCTCCACTTGCTAATAATAATAATAACAACAGCAACAGAAAATATTTAGCAAGTAACTTAAATATGTAATGTGTAACACAACTGTTCACAGAGGCCTGGTTCTCTCTACTTCGCAGACAAAGACACCGAGACTCAGAGCTATAAAATCCCACAGTCTGAAGGGAGAGCTTGCGGGCCCTGGCTGGGGCTGCCTGCAGAGCCAGATTTCCCCTCCATCAGTTTTCTCTCCACGCATTCCACCTCTCCTGCCCTTGAGTCTTTACCATCATTCTCTATTATTCCTATTCCTTCCTCCTTACTCCTGTGCAATCCTTCTTAGAAAAGTCTTTGTAATCTATCCATTAATCTTTAGCCCCATTCCGCTCTTCTCACAAAGTCTTCATCCTTTTACATCTAGCCTGTTGCACTTTTCTGCCCATCTTTCAACCTTCAATTGTTTGCCACCCCAACCAGTCTCAGGTGCTGTTGTCAGATTTACTACCTTAAGTACCACTTCACCACATTGAGCCATCTTGCAATTGTTCGGGGCTTTCCGCTGTTCTCAGTGAGATAATAACAAGGCTCTGAATGCGGGCTTCCCAGCCCCGCGTAATCCACTCGCCTTATTTATCTAGCCTTGTTTCAACCAGGTGGCTCATTTTCCTATGCCTGGAACGTCCTAGGTATGTTCTTCTCTTGATACATTTTATTACACTGCATGCCCCATGTACAGGGCACTTCCTTCCGTGTACTTTCTAAAAGATCCCGATCAATTTCTGCCTCCCGTGTGCTATTTATCCCCTCTTCTGCCCATTTTGATCTCTCCCTCTTTTGAACACTTTCAATTCAAAAAGGTCTATAAAGTGGTCCTTTTTAAAAATATAAACCTTCAATGGATACTTTATCTTAAACAAGATGTTCCTCACTGAGGCTGGATTATTTTCTTTGGTTGATTGGTGGCTCTGTTCAGCTACAACTAACAGAAAATGCAACTGATGTTGCCTTAACCAGTAAGAGGTTGATGATCTTAAGTAACAACACATCCAGATGTATGCAGTTCAGGGTGGCATGGCTGCTCAGGGATGTCATCCGGGACCCGCAGTCTAAAGCACCCTCTGTGCATTGGTGTGCAGCTTCCTCGCTATTGCCTCTTAGTCACAGTAGCATGGCTGCGTCTCCAGACAGGAGGAATGGAGCAGCAGAGATTCAAATGCATCTCATGGGTCCGCAAGGTCAGAATTTTGTAACAGGCCACCTGTAGCTGTAAGGAAAACTGGGAAGTTGAATATAGGGCTTTTAAGCATCTGCAGGGGAGGCAGGACTGGAAAATATGGCTGAGAATTGAGCTTCAGTGAGCCAGACTGCAGTATCAGCCACAGCAACACTTAATGAATAAGTCCTTAGATTCAAATAATGCTTCATTCTTTTTTGGTGAGAGAGTAACTGGAGGAAAGAAAAGAAATGTGAACACCAGAGTCAGATTGGCTTGTTATCAAGTACATGGCCTTGTGGTCATGTGACTTGAGTAAGTTACTTGTCTTTCTAAAATGAGTTTTCTCGTCTAAACAATTGGATTAATAGTAGCGCTTGTCACTTTGCGTTATTGTGATGATTAAATGAGGTGAAGCCCACAGTCTATTATGCGGCACATAGAAGGTACTCAGTAAATGTTCATCCCCTTCCTCTTTTCCCATTTGAGGCCCTAGTTGGTATAGAGAAAAATTCCAAAGACAATAAAAACAAGCAAGAATTGAATCAAGGAAGACAATATCTCCTACCAGCCAATCCCCATAAACTCTTCAATAGAAAAGGTATTGCCCTGGTAACCGAACTACAAAAGTGTTTGGGATTTATTTACCTTGTAATTAGGAGAGGAAGGGAATCTTCTCTGGCTGTGAAGGTGCTGACCCATGGAAGCTGAGGTATGTGAAAATAACTCACATGTCTCAGGTGTTTAATGAGGATCAATAACAATTTGTGGGCTTGTCAGCCTTACAGTTCCATCACCTCAAATCACACACAGGAACCCTGCTTCTGAAAAGTGACACTTAGAGGGAGAGAATGGCAGAGCAAGCGCCAATTAGCAAGATTTGCAAAAGAGGCACATGTGCAAGACTCCTGCGTGATCCCAGAAACAAGTGTGCATTTATCGTATTGTAGAACACATCCTTAACCCATCTCCCTCCCATGTACTTTATTTAAGTTTTTAGAAAAATACTTGTTATAGCAATCTGTGTGGGGTCTAAATGTTTTTTTATAAAAACATTTACATCTAGCTATCTATCCATCTATCTACCTATCTATGTTTCAAATGTATTGAAAAGCTGTAGATTTTTCTTTTGCTTTTGATACAAGGAAAAGTAAAACCTTGCCAGACGTCGGGAGGAGTAGTAACTGAGTGATTCAATGAGAACTCTTCTATAGGGACATGGACTTTCTCGGTCAATGTCACATAATGAAATAGTCTCAGATTCATCCAGCAGTGAGTTATTCCATCTGGTTGTGGCAATTAGGAGCTGAAGATGATGGGAAGTTAAATGACTATCTTTATGAAGCAAAGCAAAACAGAAAAAACAACAGCTGGGGGACTGGATGGCTTGGGGATGCAAAATTGGGTTTAGAATAAAGAATCCGTTACCTCCGGTTGCTGGTTATAATGCTAGTGCATGTTAATATGAATTGAAGGTTACTGCTATGTGATAGCAGTTAGCTGTCACTTGCCTGAAATATGGCCAGGGCATCTATAGCACATTCTGAATCTAGGTTTCTAAAACATAATGTCCTTTATAGTAAAGGCTCAAGCCACCAGATTAACTATGTAGCCAAGGGGTCAGGCATGAGAATCACAGGGTCTGAGAACTTTAGCTCTGGAAAGGATATTGTAGCCATGTTGGTCAAGTCACTTACTTCGATATGACTTATTTTTTAAAATTTATACAATGGGGACGATAATATTATCTACCTCATAACATCATGAAGAAAATTTGAGATGATGCATGCAAAATTTTTACCATAACATATATTAAGTACCTAATAAATGTTAGTATTAGTACTAAGAATATTATTATTATTATTATTATTATTATTATTGCAAATACTGAGCCCTAGGAATGTAGAAATACACCCAAGGTTAATGGCAGAAACAGGACCAGAATCCTGATATCTAATTCGTGACTTGGGCCCTTGAAAACCATGATGACCCCATCTCTCTTCTTCCTTTTCTTCTCTTCATGTTTGGCAGGGCTAGGCAGGTAACATAAGGTGCTGATTCAAATGATTAGTTCTGCCATTGCATGGCCAAATTGTCTCTTTCATTTTGGAGTTTGTTTTCAATATTCTTTAAATATTTTATCTAAACTGGAGACTGAAAAGGGAAATCACAAAGAACGAGGAGGTCACACGTTGACTTCGTGGCATCTTCCACCCACCTTGGCCAAGAACAAACTGTGAGCAAGGTTAGAAGTCTGACTCCTCGTTAGTGAGTGAGGGGAAGGAAGTCTTTGTGAGCAAAACTCTGTTGAATAGATAGAGTGGATCTAACAAAAGGGATGACAGATTAGGAACTGTCTGGTGGCTAATGTACTGTTTACTGCAGTATAAATGACTGGTGTTTAGGAAATGACAGATGAGAGAGAGCGCAAGTACAGACTTAAATGATTTCCAGGTTTCTTTGGTGGAAGAGAGGCAGAGTTAGCTGAGGTGTTGACTGGCAGGGGGGTGTCACTGGTGGGAGTTTCTGGGGGATGGGAAGTGCATGGAGAAGACTTTTCAATTAGATCCACCATCCAGAAGCTTCCAAAGCCTTTGTGCCATACACAGAAGATTCTGTGAAAGCGTCCGGTTCTCTTGCTCTTTTCTCACTGCCTCATCCACTCCAAATGTAACAGATTCCAGTCTAAGTGCAGCTGTCTCCCCCGAGAGAAAACATAAGGGGTGGACTCAGCCAAGCTGGGAGGTCCCTGGGGGAAGATGACACAGGAAAAAAGAATAATAAATGTGTCTGAAAGAAGGCACGGCAACAAAAAGCAAGGAAGCAGGGAAACTAGAAAGTGGAAGGAAGGAAAGAAGAGGAGGGGGAGGGAGGAAGGGAGAGAGAGAGGGAGGAAAGAAGGAAGGGAGCGAAAGAGGGAAGGAGAGAGAGAGGTAGGAGGGCATCCAGCATGTCGATTAGTCTATATCTGATATCTTTGATATGAGTGAATTTGTGATGGTCTAATTTCCCCTAGGAGATCATAAGAAAGCTCCAATTAATTTGTAGCTATTGTAACCATCTAGCATCCATTTGCTTAGTTTCAACAACAATAATAATAATTATGATAATATTAGGCAGGCTGTCAGACTTAGTGTTTGCAAACATATTACCATTGTAACTTGTATTTGCCTTCTGCTTTGCCTTAGGTTCTATCTTACATTCACTCAAGTTTTTTCTAACAAATATTAGTAAAGTACCTATTTTGTGCCAGCTCTACGTGGTAGGATATATTTGTGAAGAAAAATACAAAGGCTCATAGAACTTGCAGATGAATTAGAAGAAATAATATACATGATCTCATATGAGAAAACATAAAGTGATGAGAGCTGATGTGAAGACCACCAAACTGGCGTACAGGGGCAGAGAGTGGGAGTATAGGGGGGTGCCTACCTACTAGGTTAGATTGGATGTTTAGGCAGGCATTTCTGAGGAGGTGACTTTTGAGCAAGGGCCTAAATAAAAGGAATGGTCAATATATGGATTGTAGATGTCTGGGGAAGAGCATTCCCTCTGAAGGGAATAGCAAGTGCAAAGCCCCTGGGGTGAGAGTAACGTGTAAGAGGACGTCAAGGAGACCAATGTGCCTAGAGAGAAGGAAGCAAACGGGAAAACAGAAAATGAGGACAAAGAGGTGCATGGGAGCCAGACAATGTAGGTCCTTTTAGGATAATAGCTTATTAGAGTGCTTCCCTAAAAAGGCAGTAAAATAACATAATATTTGTTTTGAAGTGTGGCTCTGGCTGCTACGTGGAGAATAGGTGGTAGGGCTGGTGGTGGGAGTAGGGAGACCAGTTTAGAGGGTAATAGAGTGGACAGGCTAGAGATGCTGGTGAGTAGTGGTTTGGGATTTGGGACATATTTTGAAGTTAGCTCTGACAGAATTTGTTTATGGATTGGATGTAAAGGGTGAGAAATATCAAGTTGTATGTCCTTATACTTTAAAAATATTTGTCCTTTAAGTTCAGTGCTTGGCCTTAGTTATTCTGAGGGCTTTTCTCATTAGACTTTGAGGCAATCATATTAACTTATACAATTCTAATTATCTAGAGGCTATGAACTGGACTTTATGTGGACCAAATTCAGTCTGCAAACATGCTATTTTTGGCTCACAGTATTTTAAGCCTTTGAGCCAGCATTTAAAATTTTAGAAATATGAGGTTTTTGAGAAATGGTTAGATTTGGAGTAAAAAGATTTCCATAAAGGCTGTCGCATGCTGTGACCGAGTAGCAGTTGCTGTTGTTGAAGGGACAGTTGTGCACTGTTGTCTCGGGAGCTTATTCCCTCACCTCTGTTACCCGAAAGGCCCGGAAGGCATTTCCACTCCCTTCCTGCTCCCCACACCCCCACCCTTCATCCCATCTTAGAAAGAAGCGTTGGAGACAACCGTGAATACAGTTCCCGTTGAGTCAAGGGAGACAGGTACCTCAGGATTGTTTTAAGTGGTCTAGAAGTCCATACATGATCCAAGTACTGTCTGTAAATCCACTTAATGATAAATTATTGGTTTTTCATATATATAAACTATTTGGAAAGCTAAAACAATTCTAAATTATAATGTATCAAATGCATGTTTAAATCTTACTGAATTTTAATAGTTCGTATTGTCTCAATTGACAGATACGAAAGTGTGATTGCTTTCAAGTAGTTGTGTGATTTTAATTTTTCAAACCTTAAAAAGGGATGCAAACTCAGAGGGGCTGGGAACAACTGCTGTAGTCTGACCCTCCGCACCACTGATGGGCGGAAGGAAATCCACACAGGGACAGGTATAAGAAAAAACCCAGCTCAGCTGAATAATGGTAGTGGGACCCAGGTCCCTGAATGGGTCACCCTGGGTCTCTTTCAATGCTTTAGTTCTCACCCCCAAATCAAAAGACTAGAAAGAGATGATTTATGAGACTTCAACATACAAATTTCTTGATTCCGTTTCCAAATCACAAAGTCTAGTTTACAGATGGGTGGAAAGGATTTTCTTCCCCTGAGACTATACGCTGTTGGGCCAGGTTCCTCAACAGTTATGCTATTGACATTTTGGACTGGATAATTCTGTTTTTTGTTGGACTGTGTTGTACATTGTAGGATATTTAGTCCTGTCCTCTACCCCCAGGTCCCTGTAGTACACCACTCCCCCCATACACATATACCAGTTTTCACAATAAAAATATCTCCAGGCAACGCCAGGTGCCTCCTGGAGAGGGGCAAAATCATCCCCGTTCAAGAACCACTGCTGTTTGCTCATGGATTCAGAGTCCCAGGGAAAGACCTTGCATGCTCGGCTGCCTGGCATCCTGCTGACCCAAGGGCCATGCCTGGGCACATGCTCTCAGGCCTCATACCCATCTGCAAGGGTGAGATCTTTATCTACAGCTTCTTCCCAGAGACCTGCAACTTCCACAGTTCAATCCTCTCCTTTAGGAGCATCTTTGGACTTTTCACTTTCAAAAGACATTTACTGATTTCCAATACCTGAAAGCGCACACGTACATGGCTTTTTGTCTATTTCTCTATTTCCCTCTCAGTACATTTAAAAAAAAAATTTCCATTGTAGAGTTTCTCACTTTGTATTTTTTATTTTCATTTTTTTTGTTTTCTGTGTCTCTCTGTGTGTCTTCCAGATCTCTTTTTGATGCGGAGCCTTTCTTTGCCTGTGTCAATATCTGCCCTTCCACCTAGATCTCTGTTTTATTTGAGTGTTTAGACTTTTGGTTTTTCTCTCCCCAATCTCTATTATTATATTTTTAATGATTGTATTTCTAGGTACTTCCTTGAGGGTTTTTTGTGTGTGTGTGTGTGGCAGTTGCTTTTTAGTCTGCCTCTCTCTGTTTCTCTCTCTCCAGCTATTTTTCATGGTCCCCTCCCACTTTCGGAGGATGTTGCTGGTGTGTTTATGTGATATTCCACTTGTGATTGTCTTTTTCTCTATTTATTGCTCTCTCTCCCCATTTCTGCCTTCGTTTTGGAAATGGCCCATCTGTGCCAAGTTCCTATCAGGTTCTTTACTCAGGGCAGGAAGTTCCTCAGGCATGTAATAGAAATCTTTTACGTCTGTTGACTCATAAGCCTAAGGGGAGGACAGAGAATGGACTTTTTACTTAACTGATCAGAGGCAATCCTTTGTTTGTTTTATTTTATAGAATTGCATTTTTATAAACTATACATTTAGAATGCCAGCTACAGCAAAGGTTAAATATTTAACCTTCCATAAAATTGGTATCATAAAAATGTATTTTAAAGGATTTCTCATCATAAGTAATTATATCAGAAAATTAATAAGGTATTTTATTCTTGAAATTAACTCTTTCTGATGTTAGGTGAAATAAAACCAGTGATTTGTAGAGATGGATAAAATGATTTAGGTAAAGTTTGGGAATTAGAAACTTTAAGTGTAAGATTTGGCTACTTGCAAAGTACCTACCTTTTTCCTTGGCTCCTAAAAAATGCCCAAACCAAGAATGAATGCTCTATGAGGTTTACAAGGACAATAAAAATCCATCAGATCTTCTCATTTTTGCAAGAAAATGAGAATTGTAATAAACTTGCAAAACAGATTGGAATCCATCTGGTGGAGCCAAATTAATCCTTTTTAATGGTTGTTTATACTTTATATCTAAAATCAAAACCAGTATCAGGAGTTGATTAGTTAAAATGTATAATCATAGTGGTTCTCCAAAACAAGAGGGAATTGTAAACTAAATAAAATTTATTTTATAGTATAAGCATGCTAAAAACATAACACCTTAATTGGGCCACATGTAAATTTATCAAGTTCCATCCCTCGTTTTTATTGTTGTCATTATTTGTTTTATTGTGGTACAGGGAAAAGTAATAGCTGCTGAGGCTACAGGATGTATGAAGGACGCTTATAAGGTTTCTCTACCTTGCTCTAAAAAATCCTGAAAAACAAGGATGGAAATTTGAATTTGATAGGGAAAACAAATCAGCTTACACAAGGGTTGAAAATGTTTCTCTTCCTAATAGTTTATGGTAAACTTCTTCAGTGTCCTTTGTGAACCTCATTAACTCCAATAATACAATAAATCATTAAAAAGTCAACTCCAGCCAACTGGCGTATGGAAGGTGCTTGATATTTTACACGAGAAACTTTTTTTTTCTCTCTGAAGAATCATACACACCTCCAAGAGCTTGAAGCTTCCTAAAATTTTTAGTAATTAAGTTGAGTTCAATTCAGGTCAATAAGTTTTGTGCCGCAAGCAGTTATTGAGTGGTGACTTCCGTAGTTCTTGTGCTAGGGCTGGGGAGGAGGCTAATTCCCAGACAAGATCTCCACTCTTACTGTGCTCTCAGATAATTATTGTCAATGCCAGTGTAGGTTGTATTACCAAAGGTCTGAATGCTAAAGGTGAATGTGTTTGAGAGTATGCAGGTGTCTCCATGGGACGCTGGTATCCTCCAGATGCTCACAGGTGTGTCTGCAGTGATGAGAATGTGGTCAAGGAAGACAGGGAATTGGGGCTACGTCTCTCCTATAGAGGTGCACTTTTGATTAGCATGGCTCCAACTGCAGTGAAGATGTACAAACTGGAGTTTCCCAAATAGTTCAGGTTATTGAACTCACCTCTATATATTGGGGAACCCAAGTATGGTACCTTAAGGAACACAGTTTGTGAAATACAAGTCAGAGCTAATAAAAGCAGCGGTAGCCAAGACTTCTCTCTTTCACTCTTGGTCATTGGATTGTTTCAGGAGGTCATGAGAGGTCCAGTGAGGACTTCAGCCCAGGGTACAGACCAGTTTCAGCTGGAATCTTGAATGGGCACCATCTATAGCAAGTTGAAAACATTCAGGGACACAGAATTACTTTAGCTGTTACAATTTGACTTTGTTGAAATATTTCTGTTTCCCTCCAGAGATATTCTCTAGAGCAGAGCAGATGCTGGCTTTAAAAATGCAGGGTGCAGAATTTCAGTGGGTTAATGGATATGATGAATTTTTAGGATTTCTTATCACCTGTATCAAAATCACCCGGGTCACTTATTAAAAATACCATTTTCTGGGTCCTCAACTTGGACTTACAAAATCAGACAGCCTGTGCGGAGAGGGTGAAATAACCTACATCTGTACCAAGGTTCACTGTGATTCTTTGCTCCTTCATGTTTAAGAACCACAGTTCTGGTTGACCCTGAGTAGAGGCCACTCAGCAAGTGGAAACTTTTTAATAGGTTCATGGTTTACAAGGTCACTCTTAAATCATAAGCCATCACATGTGGAATTATCACTACCATCATCATCATGATGCTTCTTATTGTTATATGTTTAAAATTATGCATGTTAAAAATTATAAGGACTTTGCACTGGCCAGTGTAGCTCAGTTGGCTGGAGCATTGTCCCATAACTGAAAGGTTGTGGGTTCAATTTCCAGTTGGGCCACATGCCTAGGTTGCATGTTCGCTGCCCAGTTTGAGTGTATAGGATCCCTGGTCTGGGGATGTACAGGAGGCAACCAATCAGTGCTTCTCTCTCACATCAATGTTTCTGTCTCTCCCTCCCTTGCTCTCTTTCTAAAACCAATGAAAAGATATCCTCGGGCAAGGATTAAAAAAATAAGGACTTAGATGTTTTATTTTATGAGAAGAAAAATTGTTGGGTAAGTCAATTACCTCTGAATTTCACCACACTATCTATGAAACGGGAATGTTACCATCTGACTTTCCTCTACATATGGGGTGGAGAGGATCAAGTGAAAAAGACAGAAAAGCAAGAGTGAAGTATAAAGTGCTACAAAACATAAAGTATTATGATACCTGTATGCAAATTTGGCAAAATGGTAGTCTTATTACACGTAATATTTTTCTAAGTAACCTAGTTAGGGTTATTGTTCTGTTGTTTGAGAGTACACTTTGATAACTGAGAGTTTAGAGCTAACAATAACAGTAATTTCAGGTCTGTTAAAAATTAGACATGATTATTAGAAGTAAGGGAAACCTATTCTATTGCATAGGATAGGATCTTTATAAAGTATTTACTTTGGATACAACAGTAGTTACATATTAGGAATCATTATTCTAAACTCTTCTAACTGATTCTATATTTTACACAAATGCTCTGGGAAATGAATAGGAAATTCATTCATGAAATTAACCCTTTTGCAGATGCTATGGGAGTAACATTATCAATCATGTCATGTCTAAGAATCTCACCTCAGACTTGCATGGCACAGTAAACTAAATGAGGGAAATTCACAAGTTCTAACATCTATTTTAACTTCAACTTTAGCTGTTTCATACTTTTAAGCAAAAGTCCCTGCTCCTCTTGTAAGTATCAGCTTTTTTTTATTTTTAAGTAGAAGCAAATTTATTAAGTTCACTTTTTCAAAGGTACATTGAAAAAGGTCAGCAGATAATAAATTTGACAGAAAATAGGTAAAATCAAAGTTTTATTCATGTCCAATGGTTAAGAATGAAGATATTGAGATAAATTATTTTAAGTGAGAACTGTCCTTTTAATAGGTTTTACTCTCCGGGCTTGTCTCATTTTTCATGTTCACAAGTATTTTAATGCATTCTTTTTATTATATAAAACATGCCATATTTGGCCTTTTCATGAAAATGGATTCGATATTCTCCTTTGACAGCCATTCATGTAAAAAAAGGTATTATTTCTGTCCATCATCTACATATATACATGTATATTCATAGAAATCATAGATTTTTAGGAAAATATACTTTATGCTTATAGATCATTGTAATCCCAGAAATTCAAACCATTTTGACTGATAACTACATCATGTTTCCTTTCTCTATTTCAAGTGAAACACCTGGTCAAGGTTCCAAATCCCAAATTTAAACTTGAATTATATTATTTTCACTTTCTACAAAGGAAAACAGGAATGTAAGAAAAACAATCACTAGCCTAAGGGGCATTAACCCAAATTAATCTTGAAGATTTTCTGTATCGCTCTGTCTCTTTGTTTATATGTCTAAGTATGGCTACTTTTAATTTGAAGTAAAATTTGTCTTTCCAGATTTTGGGGGGAGGGTGATAGATGGAGTTAATCATTCCTCCATCATTTTATAAACAGATATAAATGTGTGTGCTCATGCATGTTGTGTGTTCTTCCTCTGTTGGCGGAATTTTAGTGTTTGGTCAATAACCTTACTGGCCATGTGTTTCTTCATGAAATATGAAAAGTGTTACGAAGTTTTTGCATGGTGGTCTTTCCGTGTTGAAGGGCAGTTGCATTTTGCTCAGCACTGCTATTGCTTTAGGACAAGTAAGAGAATTATAATTATGTAATTAGTGAATTTAGAATATTCAACAAGATACTTCTTCCCTCTCCAACTTCTAACAAAACTCCAAAGCACCAAATGGTCTTCCTTGCTTGAAGGAACACCGTGACTGCTTGATGGTTTTAAATTTAATGTGACCTTGTCCTGACATCTCTTTTGAAAACAAGAGAAAATAATATCTAAAAGAAAAATGAGAGTAGGCTGTATATTTCACAATGGTGACAGTGATGTGCAGGTGGGTGGGAGCGGGTATGGGGAGGTACCTGCTCCATTTACCCCTGGTTGTATAACCCTCATACTTATTAGATAAATGCAATAACAAAAACAAAACAAAAATAAGTGTGGAGAAGTCAGAGGACTGAATGGAAACCAGGACTTAAACTTTGTCATTACTTTGTTGTTGTTTTGGGTTTGTTTTGTTTCTCTAACAGAAAGTTCCAACAGGGAGCAGCTAAGGACATATAAATTGGGAGCAGATTGGAGTTTATGGTAATGACGGTCCCAAAGGGACTTGGCTTTCTTGGTGACATTGAAGTAAATTGCCCTCCTCAATATGTATACGAAGAAGGATAGATAATGAGATGTATGGAGAAGGCGCGATTGCATTTTTTGTGGTGTTGTTGACTATGGCGCTGAAGAGAAGGAGAGACAGGAGCAGGTGGAGTTACTTGGGTTTATTTTAATAAACATTATGACTGACCAAATTTTCCCTTTTCTTAAGGGATAAAAACATACAAGAATGTCTCAGACAATTGGTGTCTAGTATCTTTAATGTGCTCTAAATGTCTAACTTCTTGGTAGGTGACATCTCATTTGTTTATACGTACTTGGGTTACAAAGATCAATTTTTTTCGATGGGGAAAGAGGAAGAGAGGGCTATAGCATCCTCATCTAGAAACGGATATAGCTCTTTTGCAAAATCCTGTTCCCAGGAGATTCCAGTAGGCACTGAGGGGAAGTTTCACCTGAAGAGTGGGACCTTTGGGACTTGAAAAATGTCCCACTCTGACTGCTTTGCTTTTAACCAAAACTGAGATAAAAAACACGTGTGTATGCGCTCATGCAGGCACGCATACACTCATGGCAGAAAGCTCTCATGTCTACAGGGCCTGTTTTCATTCTTCATAAAGCACTTACGATGCCTGTTCCCCCTGAGTTCACTGGGCAAGTCTTCGTTATTGTGGTATGTGACAGACACGTACTATCTGAGGGCCACTTCCTGCATTCCTAATTCTAACCCATTCACACCAATTAGAAGGCAAATAACATGAATGATTTCTGGTCATTTCAGAGTCAGGGTGAAGCAAAGGGAAGCATTGTTCTAGAAAGGTGTCTTAATTCTAAAGGGAAAAGGGGTTTGCAACCTCTACCCCTGTGAGAGAGAAAAGTGTCCTGACTTCTCTTCAGTGCTTTCTCTCTCTTTGGTGCCACGGAGAAGATTCTCTCCTAAAAGACTGTGTCATTTTAAGTTGACTTTCTCAGAGTTGAGCTAAGAGCCATTGCCAAGGCCGGTGGGCGTAAATCCAGTCCACCTGACGGGAGATGAAGGGCTGCAGGATTTATGACTTATTTGAGTTCTCATACATCACCCTCTGTGTCGCTCGCTTATGATGGCCCTGCCAAAAGATAAAGAAGTGTAGGACGCTTGGTACGGGCTATGGTGACAGGCCAGGGACAAATGTCTCTGTTGGGTAAATTGATTTGAATGGCTCTAGTGAAATATCAGGTTAGGCTGAAAATATGATTGGGTTTAATGATCCCGCTGACTTCGTAGACTGTTGGGATGCCAAATCCAGGACAAGTTAATTAAGGCACTCTATGAAGGGGGTGTGCTTGGGTATTTATAAATCCATATGATCATTAATGTCAGTACATGCCACCATGTAAAAACCCAGAGCTGTTCTTCTCTCTAATGTATTTATTGAATCTCTATTGAATACAAGAAAGATTACTTGCAATTCATAGAGTTTTTGTCTGGGAAAAACTGTTGAGAATATTACTTCTTCCTCCACACCCCAGAGTCAACAAACAGAGACCTAAAGGCATAAAAATATTTAATGAAAAGACAGAGAACAGACAAACAGTTTATTCTCTGCTAGTTCAATTTAGTAGACGTGAACTTAATAACATACTGGAGAGAGGATTTTTTTGCTCTGTGTGGAAGTAAGTGAAGGTGTATTAGGCTACTAAACTGAAGATTAAATAAATGGATTACTTTTTCTTGTGTGTGTGTGTTTGTTTGTTTTTTATTTCATCTTTTTTTATTAATGTTCAAATACAGTTGTCTCCACCTTCCCACCACCACTTTCCCTTGCCCCACCCACCCCCACCTCCCACCCTCAATCCAGCCCCTTTGGTTTTGTTCCTGGGTCCTTTACACATATTCTTTGATGAGTCTTTTTAATTATGAAACAAAATATTGTTACCTTATTTTTTGAGTGTGGCTCCTCTGTGGAAAATGGCAGATTTAGATTATCTTTATAGGACCAACATTCTAGCTGATTTATGTTTCTATTTAAAGTTACCTCTCGACCTGGCCGGTGTGGCCAGGTGGTTGGAGCATCATTCCATAGACTGAAGGGTCATGGGTTAGATTCCTGGTCAGGGTGTGTACCCAGGTTGCAAGTTTGATCCCGGTTGGGGTACATATGAGAAGGCAACCGTTCTATGTTTCTCTCTCTCTTTCTCTCTCTCTCTCTGTAAGCAATGAAAAAATGTCCTTGGGTGATGAATAAAATAATAATAATAATAATAATAATAATAATAATAATAAAAATAAAATAAAGTTACCTCTAAATTTCTGAGGTTACTTCCTACAGTAGGCATGCTTTCTTTACTGTTCTTATTTCTAGATAATTATTGTTGACTGTTCATAGTTTCATTATATTTTGGGGTATGAATGACTGGTTTCATCTTCCAAAAGTGTTAGAAAATCCCAGCTCTTTCTTAGCACTTCACGCTTTCTTTGTAGCATGGAGCCCTATTTGCATCACAGTGAAACGGAGCTCAGGCCAGCAACAGCCCTGGCTACCTGGCCTTGTAATGGTCCTTGGACAAATGCTTCATCTTTATTTGGCAGCAAGTACACTTTCGTCATTCAAGGGAGTGGCTGAGAGCCCTAGAGTGCCATCTCTCATGGGTGTGAGAAGGATGGTAAATTGGGTTTAGGAAACAATGAAACCTATTGTCAAATACGTCTACTTTTAGAACTCAAAACACAGAGTCAGCATTTGAGAGTGCTGTGCTCATTTGTCAATGCAGAATAGAGTGACAGTGCCAAAACCCACTATCCGTTCGAAGGAGAGGCCCCAGTGGGACTGCAAAGCTGGAAACCATCTCCTGTGTCAGAGCAGAGCCTTAGGCAGAGGTGCCTTGGGTCCTTCTGCCTTTTCCTCAACCTCAACTAGCTGCAAGCGACCTACCTGCTGAGAAAATCCATTTGCTCCAGTCTCAGGTTTGGTAATGTCCACTTTGCTATGTTGTTTTAAAAAATTTTAAATTAAATTTACCGGGGTGACACCGGTTGATAAAATATATAAGTTTTAAGTGTGCGATTCTATAAGACATCATCTATAAACTGCATTGTGGGTTAAACTGCACCCCGAGTCAAACCTCCTTTTATCACCATGTATCTATGCCCTCCTTTACCCTTTACTACTATCCCCTGCTTTCCCCTCTGGTAACCATAGTGCTATCTTCTGTGTCTGTGAGTCTGTGTTTGCTTGTCCTGCTTTCTCCCTTTATCTACGTTAATGGAACCTGCAGCTGTTTTATGGGCCTCATAGTTCCACAGGCTTCCAGCTCAGGACCAGTGCAACACAGTTTTCTTTCAATCCAGGTTTTCTTTGTATGAAGGTATGGCAAATCGCGAAGGTTGATAACTGTATTCAAGGACGCACAGCTGTTAGAGACAAGGCACTTTTTGGACCCAGGTGTGCCTGACTCCAAAACATACACATGCTCTGCACCACGCCATTTTGCCCATTGTTATGTGTAAGAGACAAGCATTTATTAGTCCTGCCCCTTCCTCTGAGTTCTGCAGCCACTCTGACCCGCCTCACCAGTCCAGGACTCATCCAGGCCCCTGGCAGTAGTGCCTTTTCTAAGATGCATTTATTGCCTTTTTATTCTCCTTCCTTAGGCCTTGGATCATATGTCACTCCCTGGAAGTGTCCTATTCATCTCAAGTGGCCTTCCCCAGGTTCCCTTGGTCTCATTACCCTGATTTCCTTTACAGCAAGGGTTGCATTTTGTGATTATTTTGCCTGCCTCACCTTCCCACCCTCACCAATGTAAACCCCATGAGAGCAAGAATCCTGCCTGATTTCTTCACCCTCATACCCATTAGTGTTCTACACATAGTAGGCCTGGTACTTTTATAAATGAGTGAATACCTGCATGAATAAATGTTCCAGATGGAACAGAAATATAAAGAAATAATTCTAATGCTAAGAAATATTTGTTAAATATTCTAACAAAGATTTGAGGAAAATGCTACACAGATAAAGATAGGTAAACAAAGACAAATGAAAACCAGGGCAATATTACAATATTCTAGGAGGAAGGCACAGATGGACGGAGTCCGGTGGGTGGGTAGGATTTCAATATGCAAAGATACTGGCAAAGGCATTCCTGGAAGGCGGAACAACATGAACCAGCACAAAAAAGCAGAATGTGTAAGGTAAACATGAAGGTAATAGGAAGACCTGAGTTCAAATCCTGACTTGTCCTCCTAGCCTCTATTGACTTTGGACCATGTGCTCAATTAACATTTTTTTTAAGAGCCTTCTGAATTCCAGGACATTACTGTCACCTCCTTCCACTGGATCTCAGTTTCCTTGGTTGTTAAGTGAGGATAATTACCATGGTTTATAGTTTTTTATTTTTTTTTAATGAAATACTGCACGTCAAAGAACCTAGTTTTTAGCAGGTACTTTCTTCTATGGAAATTGTAAGTGAGTTTGGGTGATCTGCTAAATTCAGGGAAGTGTTATTTAAAGTCAAGGAACAGATTCATTACGCTGCCATAATTAGAATGGACAGTCGCATGTGCAGAAAAAAGACTACACTATGAGTCACTGTGATTTATTCACAGAGTGTTGGACCTGCAGTTAAAGGAGGGAAGTTCTAGTCTCAGTATATAACCTCAGGTGCTGGAGGAGCAGAAAGTTACTCAGTTCTTCAGTGTCTCAGTATAGTATTCTTGTCCTTAAAATTATTGTTTTAAAAATGCCTGAATATGAATTTAAGCTTTTTGAGGGTTCTAATAAGGAAAGTTAGAATCACTTCTCTCAAGAACGTTAGAAAGGTGTCCTATGGACCATTGTAATAGAAATAATGTGAGAAAAGGAGCAACACCTTAATTATTTTCAGAATGCAAAGGTGCTACCAAAAGCCACACTTTTAATACAAAGATTTCTATAAATGAAATCACGATTCTGGGGTTAGTCAGCTCAGGGAATGTTCTAAGGCTTGTCATGATGCCTTGTGGGGTCACTTAGCAAGTCCATACTTGGAAGAATGGGAAGAGAGGGGGAGTTAGAAGAATAGCAGCCACTAGGAGAACGTTAAAGCTGCCCTGGAGGAGGAAACAGAAGGAAATGGAGAAGGCAGGAGAAAAACCAAGTGGGGGAGAGGATCGGCGCTACAAGAGGAAACCAGAGGGAGGGGAAATCCTTGCAGAAGGGGCTAGAGCCTTGTCATGGGTCTAATAAAACGTCTCATCCCTTGTCATGACGTGGCTGCCTCTCGGAAAGCAAAGCAGTTGTGTTGGGGCCTGTACATCTTTCTGACATGCAGACAATCCTGTGACTGTTATTCCACAGGATCCTTGCCTTTTTCTGTGAGAACACCTGTGAAATTGTAACTTTGCTGATTGATGGCCCTTTTTTCGTTAAGTAGGAAAGAAGGTAAGCAAACTTGAGCAGGATTCTGAAGAAGGTCATCTTGCAAGGTAGAAAAAAGAAAAACACTGAAATTCCTGAGTTTATCCCACCCACAGTAACACTTATTGGGTAAATGCTTAATACAGTTTTCCTATGTTCCCATTTTATAGATGAGATAGCTGGGGCTAAGACTAGCTAAATAACTTACTCAGGTTCAAATGACTCATGAGTGCTAGAGCCAGATTCGAATTTCATTCTCTATGACTCCAAAACTCATACTCTAATTTCTAATGTTTTTTAAAGGTTTTATTTATTTATTTTTAGAGATAGGGGAAGGGAGGAAGTAAGAGAGGGAAAGAAACATCAATGTGTGGTTGCCTCTCATGTGCCTGTTACTGGGGACCTGGCCTGCAGCCCAGGCACATGCCCTGACTGGGAATTGAACCGATAATCCTTTGATTCCCAGACTGGCACTCAATTGACTGAGATATACCAGCCAGGGCTAATGTTTTTCTTAATAAAAATTCATATGTACACATAGGAAATAGGATGGGATTATGTCTTATTAAGGACTAATTTTGAAATACAAGATTATCTTAAGAGAAAGTATCCTTCTCTTTCCCATCCTAACGTTGGCTTGAAAGGGAACGATATGGCAAGTGTGCCTTTGTGCTGGGAACAGCTAAAACTGCTTACTTTAGCAGTAAAGTTCTGCCATCTGGTTACCGCAAGTTCCTCTGAATTGGAATGGCTTGTCCTGCTGTCTGGCAAAGGGAGCAAGAGGAAAGGATTCAAAATGCAGCATAGAGATTTTTTTTCCTCTGGTAAGATTCTGCTTAATTATCACTGCAGTAGAATGTTTGGCCACAGTCAGAAACCTTTTATTTCCACTCAGTGAACAGCCCAATAAATCTTCAGAAGGTCCAGCACAAACAAATGGCATTTAATTTTTCTACCTCTTAAGAAAAGTTAATCAAGGATTTATTTTCGGAATAATTCTGTGTCAAGTCAAGTGGCCAGACAATGAAATAAGAATGAAAGAATGAAATGGTGGGAACTATCATAAAAATGTTAAATTCTGTAAAAAAAAAAACAACAAACAAACAAAAACAAAACAAAACAAACAACCCTGTACTAAGTGAATTAGTTAATAAGCACCTATAATTTAATGTCTTCTGGATTCTCTTTTCCCTAACAATATGGTTCTTCAGTTTGCTCACATCAATACCACTTGCTTATAATCCTGACAAATATCCCCAAATGTCTATAGTGGCCAGTAGATTTGAGAGTAAAGCAAGACTATGGCATGAGCCAGGAAGTGGGGAAGAGTGTGGGTTAATGTGGGTTAGGGTCAAGGATTTCAGTAGGTGACTGTTAGCTTGAGTGAAGCCATTTTGCCTTATGATCCTCCATCCTATTAGGCCTGCGAAATAAATAGATAGATAGATAGATAGATAAATAAATAAATAAATAAATATCTGAAGGATGTGAAATTACTTTCTCACCTAGTTTTCCCAATCATTGATTTCTGAAGACCTTTAGGTCATAGAGATACGGCAATAGACTTGATGAGTCCATTTGGCTCCGAGCATCTTGAGACCTGGGGTCAAGGACAGCCCCTGCTCTAATGATCTTGGGCAAGCTGATCTCAGGTGTGGCTGCGGCAGGCCGGGGATGGCTGCTATCCTACCAAGGCAACAGTGCCCACTGTGGTGGTTCTTTGGGAACATGGACTGGATGCCTCACTGGCCAGATTCCAGTTCTGTAAAGTGCCAGTGAAAAGATCTGTGTCTCTGGTAGCGTGACAGTGTGTGTATGGTTAAGAGACATGCAGTTTTCCTCGGAGAAACTTCAGGCTACCAAGGAAGGCTCATTTCTGAATGAATACAGCACAGCCATGGGCTTTCTCAGCCTCAGCACGATTCACATTAGTCTGGGTAATGGCCATGGGGCTGTCCTGTGCCTTGCAGGATGTTTAGCAGTGTCTCTGGCCTCTACCTGCTAGATGCCAGCAGCAACCTCCCTCAGTTGTGACAGCAAAATAATGTCTCTAGATAGCCCCAATGTCCTCTGGCAGGCAAAATTCCTCCTGGCTAAAAACCATGGCCTTAGATATGGTATCCTTAGAAATAAGACCACTGATTTTTTTCTTCCTCCCAATTATACTCAGTAAGGGGGGGGGCTTTCTTTTGAGACTGACTTCTAACATAAATCTCTATGATTGTTTTTTGAGGAAATGTATTGTATTTGAACCCTTCAGTGGCTGACTCTCTCCCAATGGGAAATAGGAAGTTGAAGAAGGCAGTAGTATGCATGTATTTTTGTCCCCTGAGTTTGAGTTAAGGAGCTACAACCAACCAGCTCTGTGGCCTTGGCCAAGTGACTTGACAGTTCTAAGTCTCCCTTTCTTTATCTGTGAGGTGATGAGAATGACAATTGTCCCCTTTTCATCCCATTGTGGAGGTGCTTAAATGAGATAAAGGAGTGAAAACACGTAGCACAATGCCTGGTACATATCAAGGGCTCAACAAATGTTTGCTGGAATTATTAATATTGCTGCTAAAATTATTGAAAAATAACTTGGTTTGTGATTATGAAGTCGGTTATTTTTTCTTTTCCAAATAATTTTCATATTTTTTAATCTCAGAAAATAGATTCACAAGTGCATATGCTACTAACTGCACTGCCTCCCACCCCCACCCCCCATGCACACACACACAGGGTCTGATGAACTCTTGGATTCCATGTACTATTTGGGGCAAATCCAGACATTCTGATTAGCTCCTATAGTTTTCTCTGCCTCTTATTCTCACTGTTCTGAGCTTTTTCCTCCCATTCTTTTCTTCCAGAGCTACCATCAGACAAAGCACAAATTATTTCCTTGATTTGCAACCTAAGCACCAATGAGCAAACTCCTTAAAGTGGCTTCTGAGTTTATGCTTCATTGCCTAGGCCTCCTCGTAAACACCGTGGCATCTTTAAAAAGAAAGCAAAAAACCCCCAAAACAGCAGCTTTCTTTTGGCCAGAACTTTATCAAATCTGTGTCTGTAATGGCGTAGAAAAGTAGGAAATGGAAAAATCCATTTTTGTGTGTGTGTTTTTTTTGCTGCAGAAGCCAAGTGACCTTGAGGGAGCACTGGCTATACATTCCCTTTTCATGGTGTTGCCCACACCCCTCCTCCTTCACCTCCTCCTGCTCCCCATTCAGCTCATCAACAACTGGCAATCACTCTGCCCTCCCACTTCAAATTTATGACCAAGAACAGGCCATAAACAGAGACCAAACCTAATCCCAGGCACAGCACCTTCCTGTGTGCCGGAGGTCGACAGTTTGATGGGACCATAAAGAATAAGCCTGCATCCCTGCCATCGCCCCATGAATCATGCCCTATGAAAATGATTAGCCGGGGGTTCTTCAGTGACTGCAAGTGACTCAGAACCCAGAGGCAGGGCTTCCCCTGAATGCCCAGAGCAGAGAATCCCCATGGATGGCATCACCATGGTGTGGCCTGACAGTTTAAAGTAATCACACAACTAAGGCCTTGCCAACTCACAGGTGCATAGGGAGCAGGCTTTTTTAGTGATTCATGTGAAGTTACAAAGACTACTCCAGCTTACTGATGCTCCAAGAATTACAAGGTGCCACCTGGAATGACATTACTATAGGACATGTTTGGGGAATAAGAACATACCTTTCACAGATGCCATCTTCCAACTCTAATGGCCTCTCAGTGTGGATATCATTGGCTGGTGCTTCTCAGACATGCTAATGTGTGGGAGTCACCAGAGTGATCTTGTTCTGTTTCCGATTCTGTTGGTCTGGGTGAGGCCTGGGAATCTGCATGTTTTATAAAACCTTAGCTGATGCTGAGGCTGCTTGGTCTTTCAACCATGTTTTGAGAAGTGAGATGCCAGAGCATTCTATAGCTTTCTTTCCCTCCTGCTTGCTTTCCCCATCTCAGAATGTTTTCTTTGGAGTGGAACTTGCCAGCTTTTACAGGAAACAGTAGTCATCTCCCCAACTGGTTTGGGCACAATGAACCTTCTCTAAGTCCAGGAAATATCAGTAACATTGAGAGCTGGAAATATAGTTATTAATTGAGTTTAGTCTTCTTCCTCTAATATGAATTAAAAAATTTATTCTCCTGATAAATAGCCTTCCAGGTTTTTCTCAGGTCACTGCTGCAATTGAGGGGTTTCAACCCAGCCCTGCAGAGAACAGCTAGTTTTTGTTGTTGGTGGTGGTGTTTAGCTACAAGCGTAAGCGAACACCTGTGGTATTGAAACCTGCTTCCACCCATTGATTTAAGTTTAGTCAACAGAGCAACACAAAAGCTGTAGAGCACCTTCCTATGGTTGTGGAAACTGTCCTTTCCTCTTCTTTCTAGATGGGACAGTAGTAGCTGTGATCTCTGCTGTGAATTTCAGATACACATCTGGGCCTATCATAGGCCCTGTCCAGGGAAAGTAAGTGGAAGAAGCAAGAGGCAGGAAGAGCTTAATTATTTGTATACGTGCATGAGGTTTTAAAGGGGTAATTTTCTTCTGTGAGTAAGGCCTATAAGCTGATATTAACAAAAAGTAAGTATTCTTGTGGCTCAAGGATTTGACCCTAAGACATGCTCCCAGACAGTAAATATTCCCTTAATCCGTTTGCCTAAATGAAATGTCTATAGACTTAACTTCCGTTGCTCTATCCAATTCCTCCCTACATGCTTCTTCCCATGATACGTGATGTAAATCTCTGGGGACACAGGCTCTTACAGTGGAACAAGTACACAGTTTGAATCAGGTAACCTGGGCTCAACTCTCAAGTACACTGTTGATTGCGTGGTCTACTCTAGCTACTTAACTTTCTGAGCCTACATTTCCTCTTTTGCAAATACCTAATCATATGTACTTAGGATGTATTTTTGAAGATTATATGAAATAGAATAGAAAGGCTTAACATAATGACTGACACAATAGTCACTCAATAAACTTTAAGTAGGTTGTTTATATTAAATTTGACAGAGTTAAGCCATCTATGGTAGTGTCAACTTCTGTAGGCTCTGCAGTCAGTCTGTCTGGGGTTGAACCCTAGCTCAGCTATTTCCTGACTGGTTGACCATAGATATGTTCGCTTGAATATCTTGAGGCCTCAGTTTTCTGGATTTAGAGGATTAAATGAGTTACTACACGTAAGATACTTAGAAGAGTCTGTGACACCTAAGTGTTTCCAATATTATGATTTGAATTTTATTTTATCTAGTTGCACTTAGAGAGTAGCAAGTAAAAACAAGCACCCCCCTAAAATAAGGCAAAACAAAACACCACTACCACATTCTACTTTTAGTTTTGGTACAATATCTAAGAAGTTATGCTCCTAGACTACTTTGAAGGAGTTCATACCTGGCAGGAGTTAAAGGTTTTGAGTTATAGCTTTGGCAAAAATTAATTTGGGATGAATCATAAACCTTCATGAGATAGCTGGAATTATAAAGCTTCCAGAAGAAAATATAGGGAAATATTTTTGCAGTCTTGACATAGGCAATGATTTCTTGGAGAGTATATAAAAGCAGTAAGCATAAGAGAAAATATCAGTAGATTGGACTTAATAAAAATTAACATTTCCTATTCTTCAAAAGATTCTTGGGAAAATTCAAAGGTAACTGGAAGGATTTTCAAGACATATGTCTAAAAAAGAACAATATGTATAAAGATCTTGATAGTAAAAAGGCAATAAAAAGTGAACAAAGAATCAAATAGATATTTCATAAAAAGAAGATGTGTTAATGGCACTAGGCCTATGAAAAGATGCCCCACATTTATAGTAATCTGGAAAGTATGCATATATATTAAAATCACAATGAGAGCCCATTTTATACTCATGGAAATGGTTACAAATAAAAAGGCTGACAACACAAAATGCTGGTGAGATTCGGAAGTACCTGAATTCTCATACATCGCAGGTGGAGTTGTAAAATGGTACAATCACTTTGAAAAACTGGCAATTTCTAATATAGTTAATCATAGATCTGAACTAAGACTCCAAAATTTCACTTCTAGGTATTTAAACAAGAGAAATGAAGATACCTATTCATAAAAATACTTACATAAAATCATTTATAGAAGCTTCACAGTAGCCTCAAACTGGGAATAGCAAAGGTGTGAATGAATAAGAAAGCAGATAAACAAAATATAGTATATTCATACATTGGAATACTAATAAAGATGAATTATGGATAAGTGCAACAACATATATGCATCACAAATACAATATGTTATGGGAGAAAAAAACTCTCTCTCTCTCCATTTACATAAACTTCAAGAACAGGCAGAACTAATCTGTATTTGAAATCAGAATACTGATTGCCTATGAGGGGTGTGTATTGACAAGAGGGGACATAAGAGAGCTTTCCGTGGTCTTACAGCAAAGTTCCATGTTCTGATGGGAGTGTTGGCTTCATGGATATGCTGCTTTGTTAAAAATCATCCAGTTATATACTTAAAATAATCTGTTTTACCCTACGTGTAAAGCAGATGTATATGTGTGCGCATACCTATTTTTTAAAATTATTCTCTTTTCTTCTATCAGAATTATTTCTCTGCTACTATCATCCTGAGAACAGAGAAACAGGAATATCATAACAGTAAACAAAAGCCCCTTAATTAATTATCTGAATCTTTCTAAAGCTTGTACCTTCTCCTGCGGATAAATTATTTCATTGTTCAATGTCTCCAGGGGGAACCTCATACAACTGCCCTTTATTTCTGGGCTTCTGGACTTTGCCTTTCTTGTCCCTTCTTGTTCTGGGTTGTCACTTGCAGAATAGAGTTGATGGCCCTTTCCACTTGAGTTTGACTCTTCATTCGCATTTTGCCAAGCACATTATAAACTCTAATTCATTAACATCATCATAAATGGTAATGTCCTGTGAAAAGGAGAGGTGATGGCACCAATTAAAATAATCTTCTTGTAGTCACACATCAAATCAGTGTCAGTGCAAACACTTGAGTCAAGGATCGGTGCATCTCCACTTCTCTGACAGACTGATAGCAGCACCGTGGTTGAAACAAAGGTAGAACCCCAGTCCATGCTCACGGAATGTGCCATGCCGAGCTGGGCACATGGGTCTGCTGAGAGCAGTGACAAGGAGAGAGAAGAAATGGACCTGGACTAAGCAAGGACATAATGGGCAATATATGTGTATATTGCTTGTCTTGAAAATACCTTGAAGGATATCTATGAAAGTATCTTATTCATTCATGCATAGAATTTCAAGGCAGGCTGTAGCTCAATTATTTTACTGTTGACTTAATTGAAACCCAGGTCGATAAAGCCACATGTTCAATGTCACATAGCTGCTCTCTCCCAGATCCACTGATGGCCAGCCCTGAGCCATTGCAGTCTTTATATGTTCCAGATCACATAGAGATTTCCTTATTCCTGGACTTGGCAACTTTTACATAACAGAAGCATTTAATAAATGCATGGTGTGATTTGAGCATCAGGCATTGAATAATATAAAAATTATCTTGTACTGCAAAGAGTCTAATAATAATGGGCAGTTTTAGAGTAAACAGTCTATACCCAGTACCCTTTTGAATGTATTACATGCATTTATTGAATTCTCACAATATACTACTCTGATGCTATACAATTAGGGGTACTGTTATTACATCCCATTTTACAGTTGTTCCAGATCTTGCAGTTTGCAAGTGATAGAGCCAGAATGAATATGTGGGATGTTGTTTCTTCTCTCTAGGAGAGGAGATAGAGAAGGTTTGTCTCATTTGGGGAAAAAAGCAATCTCAATGAAGCAAACCTATGAGCAACTAATGAATGTGTATAATAACAGTCGATATTAAGTAGGTAGTTGTCACTGTGCAACATGGTTTATTTCATTGAAATTTTCACAACTCAATAAGAAGGTGTTATTATTATCATCTCTCTATAACACATGGAAAAACTGAGGTGTGCAGTGTTAAAGGAATGTGCCAGGGCCTTGGAGTTGGGGACAATAGGAACCGGGGTGGCCTGGCTCAGGAGGCTGCTTCCCCTGGAGGACAGGAGGAATGTTGTAATAAAATGGCATTTGTTCAGCTCAGCTTTAATTGATGAGATACTAAACAGAGTCTGCACTAAATAAAATGTCATCAGAGAAACATTTATGCTTGGCTCTTTCTGAGCTGCAAAGGCCCTCTGATTTGATATAGACTGTCTTCATTTCTATGGAGCTGGCATCAAACTTGTTTAAAAGGGACTGGCTTTTCTCCAAGGTCTCCCTGGTCTGTGTGACTGGGCACATTTCTTGGTTTAAACTAGCAATTCTCATAAAAGGGCAGGGTTGGGAGGGATGGCAGTGTCCTCCTGGGGAGGTGTTAACATCTGGAAGAGGAGGGGGGGAGAAATAGTTGTTCCAATAACAAAGCAAAGCTGGAGGGTTGGTTTTGAACTTGACCTATGATTTGCATCTCCCCTGGCTATGATTGAAAAGCTTGCATCAGGTAAGCAGAGTCAGCATTCACAATGGTATCTGGCGATTGGGGTAAAAAGTGTGTGTGTGTTTTTTCCCTAAAATTGTTTTGGTTAAGATTTGTGTTTAATCACAATTTTTAAGTTAATTTTCAATGCTCTATGAGAGAGTCTAGGGATTTTGTTTTTGAGGAACACACTTTTTAAGTTTAAAGAAAACTGGTTTAAACAGAGATGAGAATAGTTGCCATACACCTCTCCCTGGTGTGGAGCTGTCGGAAGTAAGTCCTTGCGGTGGCTCTGTGACATTTTGAAGAACTTGGATTCAACTCATCCAAAACAAATTCTCTTCTTTTATTGGAACTTTAAAATCATGGGAAATGTTTCTAGGGAATCCTGGTCCTTGGCAGGGGAGGGTAAATGATTTCCAGGATAAAATTCAGGTAAGCCTTGGGCTAAGAAACTCAGGGTTTATGTTACAAAGAACTAAGACTGATTTTTCAAAGTACCAGCTTCCCAGAAGACCCAACACTTGTGAATTGTCATTTATAAACTCCATACGCTCCTGTACTTACCCTGGAGTAATTTTTGAATTGTAAAGGGTGGGGGGCCACATTCAACAAAAGATCATGTCCTGATGGGTTGAGACAGAAAAGTCAGCCTGAACCTCTGTGTCCTCAGTGTTAAAAGGTGAGCTGCTTCTCTTTGCGTGGAGCTTTCTCATTGCCAGATGAGGCAGGGCTTTCCTAGCTTTAAGATGCAAAAACGACTCTTCTCCCATGGTCTTGTCTCCTGCACTATCATCTTGTGAGTCCTTATCCTAAGTAAATGCTACTCCTCCAATCAAGATGCAAAAATCAACTAGACCAGAAAGAATCCCCTTACCTGCTCATAGGGATAGAGGCGGCCTCTTTGGAGCCCATGGCGTGCCGTGGGCTCGCCACACATGCCGTGTTTTCTGGAGTTCCCTGTGTGCATTGGCTCCCACGTCGCGATGTCAGTTCTTGAGTGTATAGGAATGCACTTACCTGACAGGGATGTACAGGAGCAGACGTTATTTACCAGGTAGGGAAAAAAGAGAGGAGGGTGTAACAAATCTTACTCTTTTAGAAAACACTGGGACTCTGTTCCTTTTCTTTCATGTTTCACTCATCAACTATTTGATTAAATGTATTAATTCACTCAGAACTTGTCATGTTGTCCCCATGTGCTCGCACTGGAGATGTACAGATGATGCCAACAAAGGGGGTGCTCCTTGCATGTGGATTACATCTGGTTGTGGATATGAAATCGAAGCAACTAGACTCACTGAGAGTGAAAGCCAGCATCTGCCCAGTACTTAATACATTCCAGCTGTAGTTTTAAGGCTTTATGTATGTTAACCCATTTAAATCTTTCATCACACCTACAAGATACATGCTACTATGATCTACTTTTATAGATAAGGAGACTGAGGAACAGGGGCTTTAGGTAATAGATGGAGGTCGTACAGGTAGGGAGTGACAGAGCTGGGATTTGAACCTGGGCTGTCTGACACCAGAGTTCATGATTTTAGCCATGAGGCATTGAATACTGGGGGTTATCTACTTCATATTGGATGGTCAGGAAGTGATTTTCAAAAGAAAATTCAGTAGAACTGAAAACCTGTACAGTCTTGCAGGTAAAATGAGCATGTGTATGTATGTATATATGGTTCTATATGTGAGTGTTCTATGTGTTGTGTGTGTGTTAAGTATGCATGTTTTATGTGCATTTTGTGCTTCATGTGTGTATTGCATATATGCTTTATGTATATATTTTGTTCATGGTAGAGCAGGACCCTACCAGTCTTCCTAGCAGAGGAAACAGAATGCATGATGGTCCTAAGGGAGAAGAGTGGGAGAGAGGTAGAGGCTTGGGCATTTCAAACAATGGAAAGGCCAGTGGGCTGAGAAGCAATGGTAGAAGTGAAAAAAACGTGAATGGTAGGGAGCAGGGGCAGAACTGCGGGGTCTTACATGTCAAGTCTGGAATGTAATTATAGTCATTGAAAGATTTTAAACAAAAGAAGTTACCTAATTTAGTTGAGATCTTAAAAATATCAACCTCGCTGTCAGGACATGAGAGTTGGTGTTCTTGCCCCTTTCCCAGCAGGAGGTAAAGACAGCTTGGCCTTGAGTGACAGGCAAGGCTCCGTGTGTGCTTTGAGGGTCTAAGCATCCTGGGTGGCCATCTCCCATGTCATTGCACTTACGCTTCTATGCCCTACAAGAGGATGTTTGAGCTGAGCACAAACTTTTCACACAGATTTATCCCATTGGGGATTTAGGCTCTATGCAAGGAGTCTTACTCCATCAGGATTCCTGATCAGAAATGCTGAGAGTTGAGGCCCTGACTGAGGAAACCCTGGTAGGAGACACAAACAGGATTCCATGTGTGTGTAGCATAGAAAATTTACTCTGAACACTTGAAAGTAGGTTTGATGTCACTTACAAATTTTCTTTTGGGCACCCTGTTCTCTTTTTTATTAATAGTTTATATCTCTTTAATTGCCACATCCATGGGTATCTGACAACAGTGTGGTTGGGTACAAAAGCAGTAATCATAGTACCTTTACAAAGGAGTCTCCTTTCTGCTAAAGGCTGTTGAAGTGGAGGGACAATATGGTATTTGCTGGGAAATAAATGGACATTATTTTGATTACCTTTTTTGAGCTATGGGATTCACTCAAAGTGGAAGTTGTATGTAAGTACAGTGGTGGCTTGTGAGCTGCAGTCACCTCTAATGACCATCCCCGAATGCACCATGTTGCATTAGTAAAGGGGTTTCCACCACCCTCTGCCCACACTGTGACTGCTCTGGGCCACTTCTGTGTCTATTCCTCTATGACATATAGAAGCAGCTTAGGCATCAGTTGCCCCTGTGTTCCCATTCCACCAAAAGCTAACCTTGTGATTTCTTATTCTTTGCTCTTATTTATAAAAAGACACTTTTTAGAGGGTTCCAAGACAGGTGGATCATGGTAATGCTTTACTCCATTCTAATATGAGTTGCTTTTCATTGAGCACCTACCATTTGCCAGGATTGGGCTAGTTGCTGTATAACTATCTTATTTCATCTTTTAGAGCAGCTTTGAAAAAGTTAATATTATTCCTACTGTACAACTGAAGAAATTGGAGCTAAAACAACCTTGGCTTGGTAGTGATTGGAGCAAATTATGTAATTGCTTCATTGCACCCTGCAGAAGTCTAACCACATAGGGAGAATTGTGTTGAGACCTGAATGCAGGCAGGCCTCTGAGATATTGTATGTTCAATTCTCAACCACCACCATAGAGCCAGCATCACATTAAAGTGAATCCCAATCTTTTTGCTGGTGGAAGGTTTAGCCTTCAGTTTTTAAAAATGCAATTTAAAAATCTGTGAAGCATAATAAATGGAAGCACAATAAAGCAAGGTATGCCTTTATTGCGTTTTAAGAGAAACATTGGCAAATGAAGAGAGGAAAACATCCAAGATGATTTAATTAAATCTATGTACATTTCTCATGCGCAATATGACAGGCCTGAAAATCACACAGTGCTTTGAGGGAGACGGGGCAGTGTGTATGCAGTAACATTCTTACCCCAGTAAGAGACAATAAAGGATGCTGGGGGAATACATCAAACCTGGCCCAGGGAATGACAACTGGGTCCTGAAAAAAATCGATTTCAGGTAGTGAAACATAGGCTGGCATTGGGAGCATTTTAGGCTAAGTGAAGCACATGTATAAACACCCAGAGACAGAGCAGGCAAATCTAGGGACTCAGGGCCATTTAGGATCACGAGTCATGGCACACAGGTTCGGGAGAACTGAGATAGTGCTGGAGAGTGAGCAGGGAGCAGATCAGGAAGGGCTTTGTAATGTTAAGGAGTGTGTACATTATTTTAAGGACTCTGGAGAGGTGAAGCATTTAAAGTACAGGAGGGTAGTGTGATTTCATTTGACTTCAATGTGAAGAATAAATGTGGTTTTGGGGAGAAGTTGGGAAGTTTTTTGTAGTAATTTGGTGAGAAATGGTAGTGGTCTTAATGGCATGACAGTGGAAATAGATAGATGAACGCAGATATGAAAGAGTTTAACTAGATACCTGTAAACAGGGTGTATGGGGGTATCCAATAGTTTAAAAAGTATTTGGAGGGTCATCATGTGGAAGAGGGAGATGATTTATTCTGTGTATTTACAGAGGGCATAGGAAGGACTTACAGGAGAAAGTCGCTGAGGAACATGTTTTAACTTCAACATAGTGGGGTAGTCCAAACATTGAAAGCCTAAGTTTATCATGTGTTACTGAATGTGTCTAAGCATTCTATTTTAATTCAATACATATTTTTAAATGCTTAGTATGTACCATAAATAGGATCACAATGCAGAAGTCACTGAACCTACCCTTAAGGAGAATGGGATCCTGAAGATAATTAACAGCTGATTAAAACTGATGAAATGCATATTATCAACACGAACAAAGAGCAATGAAAATTAATTCTGCCATGTAGTTGCTCAGAGAACACTTGAAAATGTAAGTTTAGAGCCTAGAATATGGGGCTGGAGGAATATAGTGGGGAGTGTTCAGTATAACTATCATCAAAGCAAGTGTTTTCACCAGGGGCCACATCAGCCTCACAGTTGCCTTCAAAGGGCTGAATATAATTTTAGGACTGTACAAATGTAACTACTCCTTAACTAGGGGCAAGGAGCTCTACATTCAGCCCTTTGAAGGCAACCACAAGGCTGATGTGGCCCCTGGTGAAAATGAATTTGACATCCCTGGTCTAGAGACTGCGAGATTGCCTTGTACGTATGTTATAAGGTGAGCATTAAAGCTATGACTATGAATGAAATTTCCCCAAGTGAGTAGAGAACTTGTCTGTGTGCACTGATGTTCCTTCTCAAGTGAGGAACTAAATCTTATTTGCTTTACAACCTTTCCTGTTTCTACATCTGAAGATTCATGATGCCATAGTGAGGTCCAAGGAGGTCATGTAGGTCATTATCAAGCAAAGCACAGAAGTCAAAGAGAGATAAAAACCTGATGTTAATCTAGAACCCAGTAAAGATTTGGTTGTCTACAAAGAGTAATTTTTTCAGACATCAGGAAACATTCCAGTCATAGCATTGCTGTTATAATTAATATGGTTTTAACCCCTACAAATGGACCATTTCATATCCTAGCATTCTGATGATACTGCAACAAAAATGTTTTAGCACCATTGTAGAGAATAGAGGCCAAAGAGGAATCCCAAGTTCCATCATTAGGGATGAGTGAGGAAGACAACTGGAAAAGGTGGGCTTTAGAATTAGCCAAGATTAGTATTACCAAACCAAGAGGGAGAGAGCTTCAAGAGAAACATTAATGTTGGCATATTAAGGAGGTGAAAAACTATACCCCATCAGGTTTAAAAAGCATGAGTTTCTGATGGCTTCTGATAAGAGTCATCAAGGTCCCGGGTTGCCGTGTTCTGGGCAGTGAACAGGGAGTAACTGCAGACTGATCTTTTGGTAAAGTTGGCAGTAAAAGGAAGGAGAGAGGTCGTTCTATTTTAAGAATTAGGCAAGGTTAAAAAAAGGCTGTACTTTTTTTTTCTTAATGGAGTAGAACTGATATTGAGAGGAGGAGAGTGAGGGATAGTTGATGAAGCAAGGTATGGAATGAAGCATAAAATAGAGATGTCAGAATGAGAGCAATTGAGAATTTTCTTCCTTTCAGGCAGGCAAAAGTGTGAACCTTTGAAGGTGAACAGAGAGGAAAATTGAGGGAGCTCATGCCTGATGAGTGCACATTTTCTCTGAAGTAGGAGAGAAGGAAGGGTTTAGTAGAGAGGTGTGGGCTGGGGGAAAAGAGAAACAAGTTTGGAACAGCTGCCGTAGGGAATTTAATAGGGGTGAATAAAAGAATTGAGGTTCAAACTGAGGTTGGAAGCCATTAAGGGGTAATGATCAACACAGCTGTGAACATTTCTCTAGTGGAATCGGGGAGCCCAGAGACAGGAAGGCAAGAGAGGAGGGGCTGGGTTGCTCCAGCCCTGGAGGATGACCAGCCAGATTCAGTTAAAGGTCAAAGGGAAGAATAGTTAAGCAACAGCTAAGTGGGCAGGCACATGGGTGGGCAATAGGAACACGGGCTTGGGAGAGAAATAAAAGGGTTCCAAAGAGCACAGGTTTGCTGAGAGAAGAGAAAGAGTCTCCAGGATAACGTTTTCCTTGGATGTTAGAATAAGGGATTTTTGTACTGGGTTGAACTTCAACCTGAGTCACCTCTGAGGTTCCTTCTGATTACAAGATTCTTTCCTTCTAGACATGAGAAACCACAGCCAGTTACATGCTCTTGTCATGATTGTCACAGTATGTGGAAAAAAGGTCCTGGTTACACCGAGGTGTCTCTCTTTGGCCTGGCCTCTGAGAAAACTACAAAGTAGATATTTTTCATTGTACTTCTCACCTCCTTTGGTGGTATCATTGCCCGTTCCTTCATCTTATCTCTAGTGGATCAAAAAATGAAGACATTGCTCTATGATAGGAAGGCTGTCCTTAGGCCTTATTCAAATAAAAACCTCTGGGTAGATACATGTTCTGCTTCTAATTGGGTCCAAATGAGGTGTCCAGTTACCTATTTTCATTGCATTGCAACCACAAGAAGTCTCACTCTCAAGTCAGTGTTTGGCCTTTCTGACTCATATCACCAGACAGCCCTTCTATTGTTTCATTCTTGTCAATTCTTACAACTTCCACTGGACAGGAAGCAATATGAGGAGGAGGGGGAATGAAAGGAATGGGAGCAATTAGCCAGTGCTCTTGAGATATAGAGGAAGAGATTCAACACCAGGGACTCTGTTATTTTGAGTCCCATCTCTCAAGTCAGACAACACTTCTGTGTACTTCCCAATTTCCCTGCAAGTATACATAAATCTACTTCAGTTACCTCTGGCCTTGGCTTACAGGTTTTGGGAAACACAGGTTGAGCAGGGGTTGTTTCTTCAGTGAACCGATAGATTTCACTGTGGGTACCAGCCCCCTTGCTGCTGAGACAGCTAAATGAATAAGCAACTAGTTTGAAATATGCTGTAGACTCTGTGGAACCAGGGATTTTGAATTCTTGCCAGGGCTTTAGTGCCACTTGGTGTGCTTCTGAGGCAGATGCAAGTTTGACACAAGGTTCTACTGAAGGAAAGAGTCTTCAGTGGGATCGCATGAGTGCAAAACAGCCTCAAAATGAGAACAAGAGGTTCAAAAGTAGACTCTCCTTGGAGGAACTTCAATTTCATTGCCTTTAAGCTTCTTTCCTGGATGGACTATCTCTACCTGAACACTTTCTGAGGATAAGTGCTGTGTCTTCTGTATCTGCCTCTCCAGCTTAGAACCGTCCTTGCCCCATGGCACACCCTCATTAAATGTATGTGGAAGTTAGCCACGTGCCAGAGTGCCAATTTTCCATCCCCATCTCCATCCCAGTTATTGATGAGAGGTGCAATGACTTCTCTTACTTTGCCTGCATAGTCAAAAACTTTAGTTTATGTACAGTGTCAAATGATGGATGACGAGAAATCTGCTCAGTGGCTCCCATGTCCGACTGACTCTTCTTTCAGAAACAAGAAAATGACAAATGATGTGCAACCCGGAGAGGCTCCCTAATTTATTTATTCACTCAGTAGGAATTTATTAAGTGCCTTCTATGTACTAAGCACTGGGGACATAATGGCGTGTACAAGGAGACACCACTGTCTTTATTCTTGTGCAGCATATATTCTAGAGGGAGAGGTGCACATCAATCAGACACTCTTGTGAACAAAAGCACATTTGCAGCAGTGATGAAGGCCACAGAGTGATAGCTCTCGGTGCTCCTCCATTCAGAGATTGGACAGACTTGGGTAGGTCAGGAAGAGCTTGTTTGAGGAAGTTGCCATAGTCAGAGATGGATGAGAAGGATGAAGAGAGTTCACCAGGAAAGGGAAGAAAGAGCCTCACAGCCATAGAGAGCAGAGGTCGGCATGAGGGAATGTGGTGAGGGTGTGGGGTGGATGTAGCCAGTGTGGCTAGAGCCAGGGAGCAGGGTTCAAGGTGCTCCTTGCAAGGGAGAGCATGCTCGGGAGTTTGGTTTTCATCCAAGCTGCATGGAAAGCTGCGCAATAATGATATTGCCTGAAGAATGACCTGCCACTGCAGAAGCTGGCCCAGCCTTCTTTCTTGGGGACATCTCAGCCCCCAGACAAGATCTGTGTCATCAGGATTTACCTCCTGTATTTCTTTGCTAGCCAAACCCAGTTATATGTGAGTAGTTGGTGTCCTTGTCCCAACTCACCCTGTCATTTAAGGGAAGGATGAGGGGCACCCCCTCCCCACCCCCACCATATCCGTGGACCAGTTCCTCGTGCCTGGTGCCAAAGTGGGCAGAAAGACTAATAGCTGTTGTTTCAGTTTACCTGAGCTAAGGCATCACACCTCACTCAGAGACCTCAGCTCCACTGCTGAGTATTCTCTGTCCTGAGGTGAAACACACACAAGCAAATAAATAAGTAGGGAGCTCTTTGGAAATCCTCTTTGTTACTACTGAAGTGTGCTCATTTATTTAGCACAACGTCCATAATTTTTAAATTGCTTGGTTTAGCCACTGGCCATTGGGTATCTTCAAGGGGTCCTGTCAGGAGCAGTGCTTCTGCATTACCTGCAAAAACAAGGCAGGCTTTTGATAGCTGGAATTAATTACATGCAAAGATTTTCATTGCTTGGAGCAGCAAGCAGCTGGTTCCTGCAGGGGCCAGGCAGAAATCTCCTGCCAATTCCCTTTCCCTGCTTGTCCCTCCCTCCACACCTACACCTTTTCTTTCTTTCGTTAAGCTCAATGGGCTCAATTCAGTGAGGGAAACTGTAATTAAAACGTTTACAAAGCTCCAGTTTTCTCTGTGACTGCCCTTAAGACTGTGAACAGTCACAATTCACTCTTTTTCCAAATATAACACAATGACAGTCTGCAGGAATTTCTTCCTTACTGACTCAGCCCCCACCAGAATGGTATTAATACATTTGAAAACAACTCCACAATGGGCTATAAGACCAGGGGCAAAAGAGAGGGCAGGAGGTTTGCTCTTCAGGGGTTGGGGAGAAATTGTAGTGATGACTAAGTTTTCCCAGGGTACCTCGTGTCTACTAGCCTTGCAGGTCAGTAGACAATGGTTTAGAGCTTTTCTATCCTCCTTCCTTTCCTGTTCATTATTCATATCTCTGGTACCAAGAAAGGGGATTTGTTTTCCTTTTAGGTGTAATTAGAATAATCAAAGGGTTTGTAATACTCTTGTGTTTTATTTCTGTGTCTGTATTCAATTTTTTTTTCTGTGCAAGAGAAAAATATAAAACACAAAACATAAACCCTGAGACTCTGGGTTTTGTGAATTCTTGCAGGGAAAATTGGTTTGCCATAATAGCAATTGGCAGCAATAATTCTGAGGTGAACAACCTGGAATTACTCCCTTACAGGCAATAATTTGTATAGTACACATTTTGAGAAGTGGGGAGGGAGGACTAGGTGATCATTTAGGTGAATTTTAACAGAGTTTTATCTTTCTATTTTGTGATAAATGAGGAAGCAAACTGCTGGTGTAGTCAACCAAGGATGTACATTTGCATCTGGTTTTGTTTCTGTTGAATAGATTCTGGTTTGAATGACAAATTAAATTCCCAGCTTCTGAGCACTGAATTTTTTTGTTGAAGATTTACACATTCTAGAAAGGAAAGGTGCCCAAATACAGTTATCCTTTAAAGGTAAGGAGGTTAGGCAAACAAAGAATTGACAATTATTTTACCTTTTTTATATTAACGAAACCTTCTTGTAACTCAGAGCCCATAAGGAAATACTGTTTGGAAGCTAATTTTGCCACCTCATTACAGGCATTTCCATGGTGACAAAGTGATGTGTCACAAACAAGGTTGTGCCATTTCTGAATACAAGCTGAGGGGAGGAGGAGAAAACAAAAGACTGTTTTCAAGTTTCACAATGTATTTATGTTTGCTCAAGAAAGAGGAACTCCTGAAACCTTCCCATTAAAGAGCCAAATAAAATGGTTTAACCTCTTGGAATAGTAGGTCCTTTTTGGGTATTGATTTAAAAAAATGAGGATGTGGATACAGGAATAATATTACTAAGTTTTTTTCACTCCAGCTCATTCTCCAGAGTGTACGTTTCTATGACTTACCTGGAGCAAGGTACATGCATCCCCGTTTTTGTGTATCCACATATCCATAACAACTTGTGTGTGTAAGTCTATATCACTTTATTCTGATCACGCATGTAAAACCATAATAGAAGAAGGTGAATTTCTGAAAATTGAAAGGTAAACTCCTTGTGTTCATATAAGCTTATGAGGCCTCTTACAGTCCCTCATCAATTTCTCATGACCACTGGTGGTTTTCATCTGGGAGAGAATCACAGGGTCAAGCATGGAGACAGCGGCCCAGCCAGGAGTGGAACCCAGGTCTTTTTTTCCCAGGCGAGGACTTCATCATGCCCACAGGGAAGTGCAGGTGGTCTTAGTCAAAACCAGCTGTAGGAGGGCACCAAGTTTCTTTTTAATGTTGTTCATGAACTGGAAATGGTACAGGAATTCAGGGAGGCACTACAGTCTTCTTAGGGTTGAAACAGACGTCACTTATCTCCCCCAGAAGGGGGCTACGGCCATGCTCACGAAGGGCCACAGTGGGCAGACAGGCAAAAGGCAGTCTGCAGCAGATCAAATTCCTGAAGCTGTTTCTGGGTCTCCAGCTGACTTCTTAATGTGGAAAGATAAACTGAGGCACAATCGAAGACTTATATTTGAGCAACAAATGATTTGAATCAGGCAGCATGGTATGTAGCAGTCAGAAAAGACCTCCAAGGAGCTGTGCAAAATGAAAGACGTTTATAGGCAGAAAGGAGACGGAACAAGGAAGTCATACTAGGCAAAGTGGATCAGTTAGCTTTCTTTAGGGGATGGCAGGGGCCTATCAATCACACTACCTTCCTAGTGCTGATCAGGTGATTGCTGACTCACTGGCTGAAGATGCCATTTCTGGCAGAGATGAAACTGTAATTAGGCCTTTGTGCGGGGACACGGGGTTTAGCATGAGCAACTCCATTTGGGTCCTGTTATCTTCTTTTAACACAAAATGTCTTTTCTTCTTGCAGCTTCAGGGACTGGAATGAATATTCTACTTTTTTGTTGCTTTTTAAAAAAATTAAAAAGGAAATTCACAAAAATATGAAGCAGATAGTAGTTTTTATATATTCTCATTAATCAGGATCAGCCACTGTTATTAATTTGTCATCCTTTTTCCCAGTCTTTCCTAAATTGTAAAACTAACACATAGATATATTTTTCTTCTCTAAAAAAATGAAGTTCAAGTCCCCTTATGTGCTTCCTCCTCAAACAGATCCAATTCTCCTGAAGGCCCAAGGAAATCACTATTTTGAATTTGGTGTATATATTAGGGTTCTAGAGAGAACAGAACAAACAGGGAAGACATCTTTATATATCTACACCTATCTGTGGCAATTTATTATAAGGAATCAGTTCATGTGATTATGGAGGCTGAGAAGTCCCATGATCTTCTGTCTGAAGGCCTGAGAACTAAGAGAGTCAATGGCCAATGGTGAAAGTTCCAATCTGGGTCCAAAGACAGGAGAAGACTCGTGTCTCAGCTCAAGATGGTCAGACAGAAGTAGCAAATTCTCTCTTGTTCGGCCTTTGGTTCTGTTCAGGCCCTCGACTGATTGGGGCAGGCCCACTCACACTGGGGAGAGCAACGTGTTTCACTAGGTGTACCAATTCAAACATTCATGTCATGCAGAAACTCCCACAAAGACACACCCACACAATGTGTAACCAAATATCTGGGCACCCTAATCCAGTCAAGTTGATCCATAAAATTAACTATCACAGTGTAGATAATTGTAATTTTTTAAAATATTTTATTTATTTATTTTTAGAGAAAGGGGAAGGGAAGGAGAAAGAGAGGGAGGGAAACATCAATGTGTGGTTGCCTCCCACATGCCCTCTACTGGGGACCTGGCCTGCAACCCAGGCATGTGCCCTGACTGGGAATTGAACCAGAGACCCTTTGGTTCACAGGCCCATGCTCAATCCACTGAGCTACACCAGCTAATGCAATATACTTGTAATTTTTAAAACATACATTTACGTGTATATATCTATCTACCTAGGGAAAACTCAGCATATGCTATTTTATGTAGTTTATTCAATTACTTACATAGTAGAGTGCTGGTTGCCCTGTTCCATAGCTTGATCCTTTCTTTCAAAAACTTTGTGTTTTTGAAGTCTTAGTTCCTGATAGACTGGATATTTTTCAGAGCAGTGGCATTTGACTTGGACCCTGAAAGATGGGTAAGACCGTGCAGGTCAAGAAAGCAAAGGGGCAAGTGGAGTAATAGTACCTACCTTGGCATAGTTTCATAGGGGTATGGAATAGACTGTGGAAAACAAGGTTGTTAGATATTGAGGAGCAGCTGGTGAGAATGGTCTTACCAAAAAGATTAAGTCAATCCAGTTATGAAGACCATGTAATCTAGGCCAGACAGCCTGAATTTTTACAAAGAGCCAAGGGGGATCGTAAGTGAAGTTGAAGTATATTACTGTGTGGGGGCTGCTGTGACAAAGTACCACAAAGTGGGTGGTTTAAACCACAGAAATTTGTTATTCCTGAGGCTACAAGTCAGAGATCAATGTATCATCAGTATTTGTTCCTTCTGAGGACTGTGAAAAGAATCTGGCCCATGTTCTCTCCCCATTGGTGGTTTCTGGTAATCTTTGGTTTGCAGACATATCACCCTGATATTGACATTGGTGTTCATATGGTTTTCTCCCTGCGTGCACGGTGCGTCCCAGTATAAGGTCACCAGTCATATCGGATTAGGGCCCAGCCTCCTAACTTCATTTTAACTTGATTACTTCTATAAAGACTAACTCCAAATAAGGTCACATTCTGTGATGCTGGGGCTTAGGACTTCAATATATAATTTTTTTTTTGTGGGAGACACAATTCAACCCGTAATATGAAGTGACAAAATGTTTCTTGAAGATGATAATTCTGGCTCTTGCTCAAAGTAAGGTGTAGTATAGAGAAATGATGATGGGAGAACAGACTCGAGGCTATGAACATGTTGAAGGACTAGAAGCCACTCAAGGGCCATCCAAATCCTCTGGAAATGCTCACCCTCTCTGTCTCACTTTCCCTTAAAGAATGCAAAGGAAAACAGAGACTTGGAAAAATATCTATGGATTCCTGGAAGGGAAGTATAAGAGTTTATCTGTTATCTGTCCAGAGTTCTTTTATTCTAATCTCAGATGCAGTTTTTTCACTTAATTATATAGTAAATGATTTTCACATAAAATAAAAAAAATACTTTAACTGTAAACATGTTGGACAAAAGGGTTAACTTCTGTAATTACTTGGAAGGAAGGACTGAGACCCTCAATGTTGACATTTGATCATGGTCACATTTGGCCATGACTCATGATCATGAGTCAAAGGCAGCACTGATTTCCAAGTTGCCTGCTTAATTCTCTAGACCATGCCTTCAACCTTATATTTATGTCTTAATAACATGTACATGTGCAGCGTAGCTGTTACGGGGACAGTGGGAAGCATAAATTTGATTTTTCTTGACTTCTCCACATTTAAAGTCTCTACTTGTTGGTTGAATTAACATGGTATTTTAGCATTTAATTTCCTGGGGGTACCAGATGTTTTATTTTGTGTGTTTGCTTTATTTGTGTCGTAGTTGTTGGCTTGTTTAAAAGGAAACTCAAAAAAGAGGAAAGAATGGCACAACCCAATAAATATGTAGCTTAATAATATGCAGAATGTATATATGCACAGTGAATATAAGTCCAAACAAACATACTTCAATAAAGAATCATGAGAGGTTGCCTGTTTTCATCTGGATTCTCAGCTATGCTATTCAAGTGGAGGGGAGGTTTAGAGGAAAGGGCTGTGGAGGAGAGAGAGAAGGACAGCCTTGTGGGGTATAGTTTCTCAAAGCCTTTTAATTGATTGATTAACATGTGAATACCAGCAGCAGAGTTACTGTGTTGTGTTCTAGGGAATGCTAATGTGGCATAATTTTATGTGATGTGGTTCCCATTGATAACAGGAGGATGAACAGAAGTATACACTGAATTTCCCTTCCAAGCACAGAATTCCTTTTTCTAGGACTGTTGGCTAAAAATGAAAGTGTTAAGACTATGAGAAATGGCATCAAGAAAACAGTAGACAAAAAGGTAGGGCAAGGGTTGGAAACCCATGAACAGTTTAGATACCTGACTAACTCTTTCTATCACTGACTTCATTATTTCTTCTTTCTCTTTCTCTTTCTTTCCCTTTCCCCAAATTAGTTTAGCACTGTGATTTCAATACTAAGCCCACATCCAGTTGTGTGGGAAGACTCATTAATTAATTCAGTAACTATTTGCTGAGCTGAACAAAATGGACCAAAATCCCTGTCTTTGTGGAGCTGTTTTTCTGGGGGAGTTTGGGAGTAGTTAAAAACATAAAAAAGCAAATCATATCTTATTAGTGCTAAGTTTTACCAAGGTAAATAAAGCAGGGAAAAGGGAAGGGGTTTGGGAGGTTGAAATTTTGTAAAAGCTAGTCAGAGAAGAAACTGCTTTTGTGATGGATTATAAAGCTGTTACCTTGTTGCTTTTTAGATGTTTATTCTGTAGCTATTAACTCTTCCAGGAACTTTCTTTGGTGACATTTGGGTCCCAACATCTTGGCTGTGTTGATTAAATTGTGACATATTATGACCCTTTAAAAAGTTATTGTAATGAACAACTGGAAGGTCATTTTAGTTCCAGCTTGGAGAATGTGATGGATTTGTAGCAGTCTAATAATTTAAGACAATGGTCCCAAGACACATATCTTCAGGACCTCTTTTAGACCTATGTTCTGAATTGTCACAGTGAAAGCAATTTGGTGAGAGAAAAGCAGTATGGTCATTTTTAAGAGAACTTTCCAGACAAACAGGCTATGACAGTCATCTTCTTTCTTCTGCATGCCTCTTGCATCTGTTTTTGTTAGTGTCATAGCATACCTATCTAGAGATAGCATACGTGCTGTCTCCAGACTTAGTGTTTTGTATGTGTTAGATTTTCATTCATTTGACAAACCACCGTCACACCAAATTAGGGAGAATGTGATGAGCCCTTCACTGGCCATTGCATTATACACAAACCTCCTGTGTTGGTTCTGGCTAATACCAGCCTCTAACAATTTGATCATTGACTGTCAGTTTCCATAATGCCCTTGACAGTAAAGCAAACACAGTTCCAGGTGATTCTATTTGGAAACATTGATCTCTGGACTGTGTGGTGAAAGGAAGGAGTGGAGTTCCTTTCTACTTGCCCAAAACTAACGGCAAGGGCAAAGGGAATGGAAAATGTTGGGGTGCTTTTGGTCATGTGTTGAGTCCCCACCCTCCCTGCACCCTCTTTGTCATCTGCATGTATGTAAAGAAACAAATCAGGGCTCCATGATGTTTGGGAGCTTCGAGTAATTGATGATCCTTCAGTATCTTTTGGAAAACTTTGGGCCCTACTACAGACAGACACAGCCAGTTCTTCCTTAAGGGCCTATTTCCACATTTCTCTTCTCTTGTGTGTGTTTCTTTATTGTTTCCCCCTTTAGAGACATTTGTACATTGTCATTAAGATAGTTGGACTTTCAAAACTTACCCTTTCTTTGCTATTATTTCACACCTGAATACCCTTCCCCCCACCCCAAGAAGAGCAGTTATTACAGCTGTTACCACAAATACATTTATGGTGGAAGAATTCAGGGCCTGTCCTGGAAAAAATAAATCATAATTATTTACAAATGTTTGTTTTCAGTGTCCTTTTTGAAGAAATGTAGATGTGTTCGGGAGTATCTGGGGCAGAGAAAAACATGGGGTGGGACTCATTTTAAGAGTACAGCAGGAATGTATTAGGGCTATGCGTACATACTTCTCTTGCTTTGGAATAATCAGTGTCCAATTCTTTATACCAATTAACATTCAAAGAGGGTTTATTAGCTCTATGGCTTCTTTATTCATCTTTGAAAGGAACTGAGAATCATTGGAAAATAGATTTTTCAGAAGATCCTATTAAATATCTCTCAGTAGCTTCTGGTGACTTCTCAGATATCCTAAATAATTCTAAATTTAAGCATTGCTCCAATTCAACACTGTTTCAATTCCATGGGAGAAATACGTTTTTAAAAACCATGATGAAATAAAAGTGCTATTTTTTTTTACCTCTGTCTTTGCTAGCATTTGATCCAAACTATTGAGCTGGCAGTGTAAGCGACCTTGGATGGATGGATGGATGAGTTTATCAATGGAGAGATAGGTAGGTAGACAGTAAACTACCTTGGAATTTGCTTTTCTGGTTTTAGAACATCTTGACAGGGCCCTTGATTGTCATTCTAACTGGTGTGTGGGAGATTAGACTTAGTGCAATTCTTGAGTGACTGGTTGTACTTTATATATATATATATATATATATATATATATATATATATATATTTTTTTTTTTTCAAACAGCCACTTAGGCTCAATGCAGGAAAGTAGGGGGAAATGTTTCTCTGGGTTTTATGAATGTCTGTGAAGCTGGTAAACTTTCATGATGTCACTTCCAACCTCTTCTTCTGCAAGGCAGACCGTAGAGATCACCAGTGCCGAAGGCTTAACTGCAGTTATCAGTGGTGCCGTGATGGTCTCCACGTCTTTCCAGTGTGGGGCTGCTGAGGGATGGTCCTGACTGCACATCCTGCTGGTTGTCCTTGTTGCTTCAAATCACACATCTCTGATCCTTGACTGAAAACTGAGTGGTTTCGGTTGGGATAAAAAGTAATAGCATAATCAATAAAATATATTTTTTAAAAAAGTAACACTGTCATGTAATGAAAATAATACAATGGTTGTGGTTTGAAAAATAGTGAAATAACTCTCACTTCTAACGTGAAATCATGTTTAACCTTGAATGTGTCACCTTGTCTGACCTAGCTGATAATTAGGCTTATTTCACAAGGCAGTTGTGAGAACCAGGTGAGATAATGCATGAGCAAATGCATAGTGACTCTCAGGGACGTAGCACACTTGTGTAGTTGTTGCCGCATTGGAGTTCATTGTGGTGATTCTATTCAGTGGCAGAATGACCAAGATGATCATCCCTGTCTGTCTCCCCACATTGCCACCTCTCCTCTGCTTTTCCAGTGTAGTAATTACATGTTCACAGCCCAGTACGAGCCTAAATATTGTTTATCAGCTCTAACTCATGCTATCAGAACCAACAGATTTCCTCCCCTACCCCAACTCTTCTGGAGGTAGTCTAGACTATAGAAACAGCTTCAGGGATTCCAAGTATTAATTCTGCAGATAGATTTTGGAATGCAAAGGGAACATTGATATGCCTTTAACTATTTCCTGTAGAATCATCTTTCAGATGTACATCTGAGTGACAAATCTGCATTTATTTTTATAAGCATTGAATTGGACCATGTAAGAAAATTGCAGATTAAATTAGCATTTTTCTCATGCTAGGTATGAATTAAATTAATGCTGAGATGGGAATCCTCATTTATCTATGTGGTAGAGGTTACCAGATACAATGTTTGGTGGCTTAGGTCCTTAAGGAAACTGGAAAATTCGTTGCAATACAAAGGCCTTAACTGAAGCCTTTTCTTCTTAGGCCCTTCCCTTTGCAATTATTACCAACCTTTCTTTGTAAGTGAAGCCAAGGATATATTGGAAGTCTCTATTTTGATTTCCTATCTGCACAATTGCTTTTAACACCTATGCACTCTTTTGGTCTCATGAAATACCAGCCTGTTGTAAGGTGACATAGAAAAGTGTTAATAGAACAGTTTCTCAAGCCAGACTGCCTGTGTTCAAATTCCAGCTTTGCCATGTATTTGCTGTGTGACCCTGGGTAGTTATTTAACCTCTCTGTTCCTCAGAGTCCACTTCATAAGAGGGTTGTTAGGAGGATTAAATGAGTTAATCTGTGTTAAAGTGCTTAGAAAAGTACCTTACAGGGAGTATGAGCTATGTAAGTTTTGTTATACAAAATAAGGCTGAGGGGATTACCTGCATTGCACACATTAGCATGTTACCTTCCACACAGTAGTTATGTGGCAAATACTTGATGACTAACTAAATCAATAAATTGGAGTGGAACGGGGGACACAAGGACACATTTTGATTTTCTACTAGATAGCTATGCAATCTTGCAAATTTAGTTTCAACTTCTTTGGAGCTGTCTTCTCATCTATAAAATAGAAATAATAATATTTATCCAACATATTTCAAAGGGTACTTATAATTATCTAAGTAATCATGAACTTTCAATGATTTTAATGTATACGTGTGAGGTGTTACGATATTTATATTTATCAGATTACCAAATTGGTTTCAGGGGGAGATACACTGAGATAAACAGTTAAGGTTTGACAGACATACGTGGTCCAGAGGTTGGCAGTCATCATGAGCACTGAGACCTGGAGACTGGCAGCCTGTATCGATTCCTGGAAATACAAAAAAGTGTTTCAAGGCTCCCCATCTCATTTGCATACCAGGCCCCCTTGGCTATAGCTGTCTACTCCTTGTTAAGAAAGGGAACCTAAGCAAAACCTTGGAAGTTTTAGCTTCTTTTTATTGCACCCCTCCACACCAATAGGCTAGGTTCCAAGGACAGTGGGTTGAAGTGGTTTGTTTTTATGCTGATGGATGCTGTGGCCTGTAATCTATGAACCAAATCAGGGCTCTTCTTCCATTGCTGGGAGCATATCTTGTTGTGTTTATGAGTCTGACAGGGAAACATATCTGAGTCATATCTCATATGCTGATCTGTGAGGGAGATAAGCTCTTTGTTTTGCTTGACTGAAAACAAAATAAGCAGGTGGCAGAAAACCCTGTATTGATTTCTACTTGGGTTGTGCAACAGCCAGGATACGACCAGGTCCTTCTTGGGCACACTCCAGCCTCTGCCATTTGATCATTTGACTTGCTTGCAGAACAATTGAAGGGAGGGGCAAGTTTGTTCCTGCTTCTACAAAATGACTTTTATTTATTTATTTTTTTACTTCATAAGCTGCTGCCAACTCTCTTGTGATAGATATTGTGATAGAGGAAATTGAAAGTCAAATACAGCCATAAATTAAAATCTCACTTAATTCACGGTGTGATCTTTATGCATTTTGTTTTTTACCCTTTGATTTAGGTTTCTCACCTATAAAGTACATCCATTTCAGTTGGCCATCAGACTTTTATGGAATTAAATTATTTTCTTGTTGAAGAGAAACCATGCAAACATGCACGTGGGCTTGTAGATGGGGGTTGAAGAACTCCAAAGCAGTCAAACCCTGGCAAGAGCTTGTGTTTAGATGCACACATTATTATTTCATTTTGCATATTTATAATCATGGTTTACATGACATGATTTCTCACTGAGACCATAAACTTCTTGAGGGAAGTAGGCTTCTGACAACAAGTATAGTAAATAATAGTTAGAAGGATATAAAATAAATGCTTCTTACCAATCTACTGATTTAAGAAGAATTTGGATCAGATTCCTTCTCTCTGCCTGAAATTTTGACTTTGCAGACTATTTTAATAGTCTTCCCTTTTCTGATTCCTTGATGATTATTAATTGGTTCCAGTGGTGTATGTTTCAGACCTTTAATTAACTCCTCCTTCTGTCCAGCTCTTTGCCAGAACATACTCTACATTCTTCTTCCTGCAATGCTGAAATGTAAGTTGAAGGCAAATGCATGCTGTTTGCCTCCATTCCATCCAGATTTACTTGCAAAGAGGACTAGAGCAGTAGCATTTATTTCAGGTCATTTTTTAGGGCTTCTCAGACTTTTTGGCTAAGATCAAGTGTGTTTCAGGTAGTTTCATAAAGAGCCATTCTTAGCCCTCAATGTGTATGGCAGAGGGGGAGGCAGGAGAGGAGGTAGACATCCTTCCCAGGCATTGACTAATATGTGATGGGACAGGAAAATGGCAGCTCAGATGTTCCTGGCCCTTTGCCAGTCTGCGCTGTGGTAGTGTTAGCGGAGACAGGATCAGTCCATATGACCTGGTCTGCAGGGCCCTCTTACCAATGTTTGTACACTAGCCAGGCACCTCCTGCAGCTTTGTGGTGAGAGCCACTCCCATAAGTTGGAGTCTTGTCTTACGGGAGGAAGGGCAGCCTCTGGTGGTTGTGCAACTGCTAATCTATTGCTTGACTCTTGATCCCTCCTCCTTCTTGGAGTTGCACCTTAGACCATGGTGACTAGGGAGGAGGAAACGGTGCTGTATTAGTTATCTATTGCTGCAGCACAAATTACTTTGAGATTTGGCACCTTTAAATGCCAAATATGCATTGTCTCATAGTTTCTGTGGGTTAGGAATCCAGGTGCAGCATAACTGGGTGCCTCAGGCTCAGGGTCCCTCACAAGGCTACAATCAAGGTCACAGCCAGGGCTTCAGTTATCTCAAGGCTCAAATGGGGAGGGAATCTGCTTTCAACATTTCTATGACTGTTGACAGTCCTTAGATCCTTGTAGACTGTTGGCCAGAGACATCAGTTTCTTATCATGTGCGCCTCTCTATAGGATAGCTTAAAACACAGTAAGCCATCTTGCCTCAGAATAAATGAGATAGAGATGGAGATACAGGATATAGGTAGGTTGATGGATAGAAAGAAACCCAAGCTAGAAGCCACTGTCTTTTTCAATCTGATCTTGAAATTGACATTTCCACACTCCCGCTGTATTCTATCCTCTCCTTAGAAGTGAGTCAATATGTCCAGGGCACATTAAAGGGGAGAGAATGACACAAGAGCATGACTACCAGGCGGTGGGGATCATTAAGAGCCACCTTATAGATGCGCAGCCTTCTACAGGTGTAATAGCATGAAATAGGCATTGGAATGTCTGCACTGCAGGGTTCGCAGGTGGCACACAGGAAATGCTGTTGCAGTGCCTGCCACAGCACATCACTTGGCGTGTAGTGGGCACTCCAGTACCTACATGCCTGAGAAATTCCACGTAATTACACAGACGAGAGTCTCTCTGTTACAAAGAGATTGATGCCTGATGTTATCCTTTCAGGGCAATTTCCTTCTTGTTTTCATTTTTCCAGTTACCATCAAGGGAATGAATTTGAATCTGAAATTAATCATCAAGGGTAAAGAATAGCTGAAACCAGTCTAAAGTGACCTTTCTTGAATTACCTTTTGAAACATAATTAGGAGTTTCTTCTTTAGGTCAGGGATGCTGTTGCCAATCTTTTGCAGCAAATGATGAGGATTAAATTCCCTTGTGACCTAGAAAACATTCTCTCTGCTAATCTAGACTCACCTCAAAGTTCAACAACTAGAAGACAAAGCACCCAGTACCTGTAATCTTAACCACATGGCCTGGGACATTGGGTAGATAGCCACATTGTGCTCTTTGTAAACTTGGGGAACAATGTGTTTTTGATGATATTTGTTGAATTCTTCTGTAGTTAAATCCTCGTTCTCCTTTATAGAGCATAAAAAATGTCATTCTTGTCAGTCTCGTTGTAAAGATATTAGGTTGCTATTTACCACATGGGTAAGTACAAGAAGTACTTCACATTTCATGTGGTCCCTGACCTTTTGGGTGATATATGAAAAAATAACAATGACCCAGGTGTAAAATTGAAAATTAAATGGTATCTGCAGTGAAATGTCCCATAGAACTACACCAACCAGTCATAATGCAGATCAACCCTTAGAAATGGTGATATGATGTAAGAAAAATTATATGTAACTACTCCATAGGCAAGGCATCAAATGTGACAATATGGTCTGATATTATGCTATACTATTGGTAGAGTTTTGCTCCATTTACGTTATATTCAGGCAAGGGGAGGAAAATACCTGTCAGAGAGCATACAGCTTACTGATCAGAGATATCTAGGTAGGGTTTATTCGAATTGTTTTATAGACACACATCTTAACTTGAAGTAGGTATTTAGAAATGTATATAGACTTATACAGATATTCCAATAGTGCTTTCAGGTAATGAAGCTGGGTTTTATATCGGTTGAAAGGACAAAAAATAAGTTGAGAAGGTTTTTCCTTTCTGACGTGCTTTGTTTAGAATGACACTTGAAAGATGCCCAGGGTGTCTGCTGCCGCTCTTAGAATCAGAGAATCTCAGGGTTGAATCAAACTTCAGAGGTCGCTGAGTTCAATCAGCCAGAAAGGTCGTTTGTTAACCTCATGGCCACTTAAGCTACTTTAGTGATCCGAGTAGCTTACAGGAGAGAATAAAACGTAATTGTGCTAACCAATGAAAGGTTAGACTTTGGGCAGCTTATCTGTGGGGGTAGATACCCAGTTTCACACTGCTCCATGGGAAACAAGGAGCAGAGGCCCAGTTCCACCATAAATACTGCCTACTGACATTACATTGTAAAAATCTACCCAAGCTTGCTCTGCACCCCCTCCGGAACCCTGATGTAAAATGATGCCTAAGCCATTTTATTTTAATTGATTCATGCATGAGGAGACTGTAAGAGGAAGCCCATTTCAATATATGCACTTTCTAAACAAGTAGAGGAGCAAGAGGTGGTAAAATAAGGTAGTACTCAATCCATTGTATGCATTAACAGCTTGGCTCTGATTGCTAATGTTTGTTCCTGCTATGTAATGTATAGTTTTGTCAGATTAAAAGCCCCCCTGGATATAATTTTATTTATACCTACACATATATTTCTAAGAGATGAATGGCCATTTCTGGGAGTACTTACAAGTAAAGAACCTGAGTTGTTTCTATAGCACTACCACAAGTTAGAGAAACAACTTCCTCTCTTTGGACCTCACGTCCAGTATGTATAAAGGCAAGAGGTTGCACTGGGTGATCTGTAAGACCCCTTCCAAGCTTCGTGTTGATTATGTGTTTGTCTTTGAGTCAACACTGATTCTTTTAATGATAAAAGCAAGCCTGTATTCCTCTGCTAGTAGGGGAGGCAAGTGTGCTGCTGAAGATTGCCTCTTCCCAGCACTCCTCTGATTCTTGGTAACTGTACTCAGTTTCACAGTCTCGTTCTCGTGGAGGATGTCTTCAGCTGTAGAAAGACTCTGTAGCTGAATTACCAGATGTCACGGATGTATGTTCATGAAATAGTCTTTCCTGTAAGTAAGCTGGCCAACTTCTCAGCTAGTTGTGTGCTGAGCAGCCCGGCACCAAGGAATACACTAGAGTCATACACAGTAACTATGCTATTCACTCAGCTTTTATTGAATGCAGGTTCACTCAAAGTAGAACATCCATATGCATTAATATCCTACTCACGCCCTAATAATCTGAGAGAATTAACACACGCGCGCACACACACACACACACGCACACACACAGCAATCAATGGGCGATGACAAACCCAAGTCCCAGAGTCTCAGTCTGCAGGTCTGGGAGACAGCACAGTGGGCAAGGCAGTTGTCAGCATCTTGCAAGGAAGGGTCTCCAGAGCCAGGTGGGCAGCAGGGCAGATGAAGTCCTTAGTCCAGCAGGGGAGACCTCTGGTGGCCAATGTCAAGGGATCAGCGTGGCGTGGAGCAGCACTGTGATGTGATGTTGTAGCAGTGGTCTGGAACCCGCTTTAGATATACCTTGAAAGTCCACCCTTCTGATGCCACGTGAGGAATGTGCCCAGGAGCCTATGGGTGATACATGGCTCTTCTGCTTGACACCCTTGCTGGCAAGTGTGGAATTTCCCCAGGAGCCTATGTATGGGCGACCCTGCTCTGCAGACATGGCAATTCTGATCACATATGCAGATATCTTAGGTGTGCCTCCTTGCCAGACCTGTCTGCTCTGACCATGTGTGTAGTTATCGTGTGTCTAGACACCAGATGTGTCTTAGGTAGTTTCTGTCTTAAACCAAAGTGTCATGGCTGACTGATAGCCGTTTGGTTGACATGAGTGACTTTGTTTTGTATGCTTTGTGCTGCCTTGATCAGACCAATGCCATATTATTGGTTCTACTCTCTACACCATAGAAATGTTACCAATGCAAAGCTAACCAATGAAGGGCTGTAATACAATCACGGGATCTGGGACAAAAAGTCAATTTGTTTATGAAATTGCAGATTGATTAGAAAGTTCATAATAAAATATCTACTTTGGAAACTATTCTTTTCTTCATGGTAAAATAATAGAAATATATCATTTAAATAATGATTCCTATGTGAAAAAAGATATTTAAATGAACGGAATATCTTTTGATGTAGTAAATCATTACACTAGAGTTAAAACTTTAATGAGTCTTGAATGAGATAAATTGGTAATATAGTTAAACTTTCAAATATATGTTTTTAAGTCCCATTAGAGACATTTGTTTTAAGATTCTTTACCCTAAAATTTTGCTCAGAGATATTCTGAAAAAGAGCAACAGGTGGATATAAATGTTTCTGCCTGTTCACTCTGTAAAAGAGGTGCCAGTAGGGAGGGTAAGCAATCAAAGGGTGTGTATAACAACACAGACTGCGAAGAAAGCGAAGACCAGACTGGTCCATCATTTACTGACGGGGGTTGTGAGCATGTGTATTAAAATCACCGCGTCACTCAATCTGATGAAACCTCCTGAAGAAAACAATGGAACCTTTTCCTAACCAGTCTCACGTGAGACGTTTGGGATTGACAGCTGGAGGAATCCAGAACTGATGGGGACCTGTGGTTTTCTTCGTAAGGAAGTCTGAAACTGGCCGCTTTTAAGCCTCTGGGTTCTACTGAGGTTAAGGAAGCCTCTAAATATCCTTGAGTCACTCACCTGAGAGGCAAAGTCAGTTGTGCTCTTTTGCTTAAGAATAAACATGAGCAAAAAGTGGATATAGAAAGGATTTGAAAGGTAGGTTTTTGAAATGCAAGAGATGGAGATACACTATTTTGTTTGAACTCTAGTTACCAAGTGTTTCCAGTTACCAAGTGTTTTAAAATAAGTGTTTTCTCAGATGGATACTTATCTTCAAATTCTTCAAATGTATACATTAATTATGTGCAGTTTTGTATATCAAAAAAATAGATGGAGCATCTCTGAGGAGTTTTAATTGGGGAGAGATCCCCAAAATAACAGTGGTTTGCAAATGAGCTTCAAGTCAAATGAGTTAGGATCAGTGGCTAAAGGGAATTGTTTATGTCCACATTCTAGCAGTTTCTGATTCTCATACCAGTTTACCAGCCCCCAGAGCATATATGGGGGCATATTTGCTTTTCTCATATTTTTTTTCCAGCTCCTATTCTTTCAAGAATGTATTTTCTGTGGATACATTCTCCTTTGTCTTCTTGCCTTTCAGATACATTACCAGCTTTCTCTGCTTTCTTTCATCATATTTTGGTGATTATTTCAAGTCCCATATTCAACAAGAGCTTTATGAATGGAAAGAAGAAGGCCTCTAACAGTTTTTGAATTTCAGATCCCCAAAACAGAGCCTTGCCAATAAAACCCTGTCCTGCTCTTCCTCTGTGTGATTGTCATAGACTTTGTCTTGCCTTTCCTCCTGTAATTGTCCCAACTACTGTTGGGACTTCCTGATTAGTTAAGAGCTAATGACTGAGAAACAATTGTCATTGGCCAAAAGAAAATACTCATCCTATAAGCTGGTGGTTTGTCTTCTATACTTCCGCAGGCAACTTTTGTTTGTTTGTTTGTTTTAATTTGTGCTTCTTCATCTCCTAAGCTAGAGATGAGTTAACCATTCTTTTAGTGTATATATTAGGTTGACCAAAAAGTCCATTTAGTTTTTTTCCATAAAATAAAAGATACATTTTCATTTTCACCAATAACTATTGATTTGGATATTTTGAGTATGTTGGCTATCTCCCACGTAGTATAACATTGATTCTTCTCAATTAATATCTCCGTCTGTTGCTGTCAACTTCACCTGGTCTATTGGACAATGGAGCATCATCCAGCAAGAAATCTTCAGCACAAAACTTCGCAAACCACTTTTGACACGTTCGATCAGTCACAGAACCTTCTCTATACACTACATAAATCTTTGTGTGTGTGTATGTGTGTGTGTTTCAGTTGCATTTTTAGCTTTTTTGAAATAATAAAGCATAATATGCTTAAAATCTTGAGCTTCTTCCATTGTCAATATTAAAATGGCTACACAAAGATTCACCAATTTTCATAAGATTTTTAAAAATGCACGCTGATATGATGGTATCACAATACAATCTAACCAAATTCTTTCCAATGAAGTTAAAGACAACTAAGCACTAGTAGAGTCACCTTACAGAAAAAAACAAACAAACTTTTTGGCCAACCCAATAGGTGTAAGACTGGTACTGTGCTAAATACTTTGCAACCTTTATCTCATTAACTGTTCAAAGCAATCAGTGAAGTTGGTTTCCTCATCACTCCTATTTCATAGATGGTAAAACTGAGGCTCAGAGGCCCTATAGTTAGTGTGAGTACATAGATTAAGATCAAATATGAGTTGTGCTCAAAATGGTTAATGTTGGGAATACTTCTCTACTCTGTGCCAGGTAATTTGCTAATTAATAGAAATACCAAAATATGATATGATCTATGTAAGCTTTCCACCTAACGGAGACACATGTGCAAAAAGCCATAAATTACTACATGTTACAAAAGAGGAATGACAGCATTCCATGGGAGAAAAAATAAGACCCAATACAGGCCTTTTCCTCTGGCAAACTGATGGTGTCCTAAAGTAGTCTGGGTTATCATAGAAGCAGGCTTTTGCCCTGGCCAGTGTGGCTTATTTGGTTGTGTGTCATCCTGCAAAGTGAACGGTCACTGGCTTGATTCCTGGTCAGAGCACATGCCTAGGTTTCGGGTTTGGTCCACAGTAGGGACAGATATGACAGGAACTGATTGATGTCTGTCTCACACATCAATGTTTTTCTTCCTCTCTTTCTCCCTCCCTCTCTCTCTAAAATAAATAAATAAATTTAAAATCTTTTACTTTTATTTTTGACTAATAAAATGTATTATTTTTTCAAATTTTACTTTTGATTTTAGAGAGAGGGGAAGGGAGGGAGAAAAAGAGGGTAGGAGCCCTGGCTGGTGTAGCTCAGTGGATTGAGCATGGGCCTGTAAACCAAAGGGTCGCTGGTTCGATTCCCAGTCAGGGCACGTGCCTGGATTGCAGGCCAGGCCCCCTGTAAGGGGTGCATGAGAGGCAATCACACATGGATGTTTCTCTCCCCCTCTCTCTCCCTCCCTGCCTCTCTCTCTCTAAAAATAAATAAATAAATAAAAAGAGGGTGAGAAACATTGATTATGAGAGAGAAACATTGATTGGTTGCCTTCTGTGTATTTTCCCAGGGGACTGAACCTGCAACCCAGGGACATGGCCTGACTGGGAATCAAACCAGAGACCTTGTGGTTCATGCGACAATGCCCAACCAACTGAGCCTCACCAGCTGGGGTAATAAATAATTTTTTTTTAAAAGGCAGCTCTGGCTGGTGTGGCTCAGTGTATTAAGTGTTGCCTGTGAACCCAAAGTGTTGCTGGTTCAATTCCCAGTCAGGGCCCAGGCCTGGGTTGTAGGCCAGGTCCCCAACAGGGGGCATGGGAGAGGCAACCACACACTGATGCTTCTTTTCCTCTATTTCTCCCTCCCTTCTCCTCTCTCTAAAAATAAATAGATAAAATTGTAAAAAAATAAAAAAAAACATGCTTTGCCTGGTTACTGCCAGGCACCATAGTTTATCCCCATAGATTGCTCATATGGATACTACATATATAGGAAAATAGGTTGTAAAGACCAGCAAGCAAAGCGGTCTTTCGCCTTTGCTGATGAATTGAAACAATACCTTGGATTTGGACTTACTGGTCAAGATGGAAACTATAAACAATTTAATGTATTTGTATTCACACATATTTATATGCACATATAAAAATATATACATATATAAACATATCCATATATGCATATAAAATTTACATAAATATTTGTGCACGTATGGATATGTATACACACAGGTGCATGTACATACATGCACATGTATATACACACAGATATAAATACATACATTTCAAGAAGCTGTCTTCTGCTAGCTTTTTAAGGTCATTAAAATTTAAATGCTTAATAAAATTGACTTTACCGAGCCCTCCCACCCCCCAAATCCTTTATATATACCTCATCACATAAGTAATATATTATGTGGGGCATTGACTTTAAGTCTTCTGCCTTAGAGGAAGACTTAAAATGGTGGCAGCAATCAGTCATGGTGAAGGCATCATCGAGATTAAAACTAGATGAGTGAGCAGATAATCTCTAGTCTGAATCCTTACTTCTACACACGAGAAACCTAGGCCAGGAGAGGTTCAGTGGCTGGACAAAAGAACAAGGGGTGGAATTATATTTAGAATTCAGAGCATCTGTCTTTCAGATGAGTCCTCTTCCTTCCTCACCATGCGTTTTACATCAGGAATAAATAGTAGAAATCTGTCTTACGCAGACTAATTGGGAAGAAATCTAAGCTGAACTAGTAGTATATGTTGGCCCTGTAAAACTTAAAGGAATTCATACTTGCTCCTGGCAAATTCATTTAGGAATTCAAATTCAGCTACATAAAATAATTTCTTATTTTATAGAAGGGATAAACCAAGGCTATATACATACCAGCATAAATTCCATTATATATTTGTAGTCCCAAATAAATGAGATTTTCATCTGGAAGGACTAAGGAGTCTTACACAGCTCTGTTGCCATTCTCATCCATAGTGTGGGGGTCAGGGGGAGGCAGGAAGACATTGATGGAACATTTTTTTTCCTGCCTTCTTTATTTTTAAATGGACAGTAACATGTTTCACAGCAGCCTTTCCAGACAGAAGATGACAAATTCCCATTTATTTCACATCAGTGGCACCGTGCCAAACGTTGTACTAAGTCTAAGCTTGGTGCTGCTGGGGTACGGAAGTTTTATTCCTACAGTAACGTGGACTTCCATAAAACCAATGGTTCCATCGCCAGTCACTCTGTCAGGAGCATTGGCAGACTGACGAAGGCTTATCTGATTTCGCTAAAGCTATTAGTCTAAAACTCTGATCTGTAAATCTGATAGGAACCCTGGGGGTGGGGGGTGGGGGGGCAGGGAACCGATGCCTGCCACAAGCAATGGTTCTTGTGCGTTCTCCAAATCAAAGGTCATGTAGCAACACACACAATTGAAAACAGAGCCTAGAAATGAAGCAAAGGCTAGAGGGAACTTTTATTGAGTTCTTGCAGTGTTTCAGGCATTCTGCTAGGCTGTTATGTTACGCACTTGAAACATAACAGTTCAAAATAGTGAACTGGCTCTATTCTATTTTTCTATCAATTGGTGTGTGTATGTGTGCATGTCCACAATACAAAACACTTTGTTGTCATTGCTGTTTGTCCCTTTGTAAAAATAGGATAAGGGATATTCTTTCAAGATCCCAGGGGAATATTTTCTGACTGGAAAATTTCTACAAATTTGGAGGTAAAAATAAGAATAAGTGTAGGAAAGTATAGGAAAGTCATTAAGGGTTTTATATAATAGTTTTGAAAAATTCGCTTAGAACAGAGATTTATAACTATCGGAGGTTAAGTTTTGTTTGACATAAAGTACATGGCTCTTCAAGAACAGCAGGAGAGAGTCCTGGGGACTGATGGAAATATTCTTTATCCTGACTGTGGTGGTGGTTACACAAACTGATACATGTATAAAATTCATGGAACTGTACACCGAAAGGAAAAAAAAACCCTCAATTTGTCTATACGATAATTAAATTTAAAACATTCCAATAAAACGTTGTCAACTCTAAGCCAATGATATGTTAGTAAATGTCTAACAAACATCATTTTTTAATATTCTTAACTGACTACCGATGCCTAATTCATGATAATAAAAGAAGTACCTTTTTTCTCACACAAGATAAAATTACTAACTTTACACCTATTTCTTAATTTTTTTTCCTGGCATCTGTAATAACTCTTGACTCTTTTGTTGCCTGTGTCTCTGTGCTGTTTGGAAAATCAGAGAAAAAGAGGGCCTTTAAGGGCTCAGGGTAATGGGTAAATATCCTTGCTGCATCCTCCAGTGGGTCAAATGTGGTGACTTTGGTTGGTTCTTATCCTTGTCTTTTTCCTTTCATCAGTCATTAATTCTCCTATCGATTTTTTTTAAACAAAGGTCAAGCACATGTTTGTAGGTGACACCAACTGCCTCAGAGAGTTTGTCCTCTCTCCTTACTGCTCCGATTCAAACCCCCTTGTGGCATTTTCTGCTGCTCGGATAGTGATGGATGAGGTTAAGAGTGACGCAGAGATGAACTTAGAAGTAAGTTTATAGCACTGCTGGGGACCATCTGTTAATGTAAATGTTTAAGGTAAAAGGCATTAAGGTTTAAGAGCTGACGAGACATTTTATTTGCATCCTGCCTTTGGGATTATGCCTGAGATCCTGCCTGGTTTTACCCTTTTATCTGCTGCTATTCTTTGGCTGGGATGGAATCCTAAACACATTTGAAGTGTATCTGTTGAAATCTGAATTAAGCAATAAAAAATAGGAGTTATGTTGATTTTTCATGGGAATTTCAAAGTGTTTAAATGAAACACTTGTATATGACTACTTATCATTTGTGATTTCGTACTGTTACATGGTTGTTCAGATAAAATGTGTTGTCTTCAGTATTGAGATATTAAGCACTATCTTTTAGGGGTCTCAATATCAATCAAGATAAAAATAACCTGTGAAATTAATGAACTGGTATAAAAATCACTATTAAAGCTATTGGAATGATATTGTAATTTTCTGGTGCTCTCAAAATAAAATAGAGCTATGTGAATATACCCATTTTATTGTTAACCCTTTAAAGTATATTAGTGGAGAAGAAATTCAAGTAAGATAGCTTTATTGTTCATAGGAAAATGGTCTTTTTCAAAAGGACAAATAAAACTCAGCTACTTGGTGTAAATCAGAAAAGTTATTTCCAGCTTCTAAGTACTAATGTACTCGGGATTATAGAATGTGTTTTATGTACTATATCACTTCTACCCCAGTGCAACAAAACAACAGAAAAAGAGGGAACAATGGGGAGAATAAGAGGAAGAAAAGAAGTGAGGAAGAGGGAAAAATAATCTGAATACCAAATTATTTAAATAAATGAGTAAGGCATTTTTTTCTGGGTAGGATTTATATTGGAGGGTTTTTTTTTTTTCCTTAGAAATCTCTCACTATGGTGAGTTGAAATGATTAGAAATTTTGAATGTTTTCCCTGCAAGTGGATAAAACTACCTGTTCAGCTGTGATAATTCAGAATGTTCTTGCCTTCTCAAGCTTGTCCTTTAAAATCAGCCAAAAGTCCCATGTTGTCACCTCCCATTTGAGCTGAGGTTGACTGATGCATAAATAAGATCACTACAGAGCAGTGGTAAGAGATGCAGAGACCCTGAGTTCTTTTATGATGTCTGTCTGTCTGTCTGTCTGTCTCTCTCTCAGCTTTCTGTGGTTCTTGAGTTGTAAACACTTGGTGGTTTGGTACCGGGGGAAGGGAGTTTGTGTTAGGATGATAGAAAATAGGCCATAAGGCATGCAGACTTTCGAGCTGCAAGGGAAAGTTCCAGAGAGAATCCAGATGAAATACAGCCTCTTAGACCGGATGAAATCCTACAGGTCACTTAGCCTGTCTCCCTTATTGCACAGAATAGGAAGCTGCACTCCTGAGGCAAAGTGATTTTCTCACGGTCATGCATCTGGTCAGGGGTAGAGGCAGGAAGGAAGTGCCATCCCCACACTGTTTGTCCTCTCTGTAACTGGGGATCTCATGCCTCTTTGTAATCACTTGAGGACAGGATTTTAACCTTCACTTCTGTCTATGCTAGGAACTATATGCCTGGGAAAGTTAAAAGAATAACACAGAATATCAGCCACCCTTCAGTTGTTCTTCCCATCTTAAGTGGAAGGTGCATTCTACAGAAACATAAGTTTGCCTAGCAAATATAGACACTCTCTGCTACTCAGTGGACCACTTGGCATTTGATCTAATGGACATTGCAGGATAATCCCACGTTGTTGAGTTTTTGTGACAGCATTTAATGAACGGTATTCTAAGTTGAAGGCTTTTCCTCAACTTTCAAGGATCCATAGAGGTAATTTATATTCACTATTTTTTAATTTTTTTCCTACTGAAATTAGGTGAACTTTAACTGTAAAATAAAAATATTGAAATGAGTTTGGACTTCTGTGTGAGAAGTCTGATACTCTACCTGAAACTGCGCAGAATGTCAGATATTCTCCGTGGAGAAGCACTGGTCTTCGGTGAGCCGCAGGCAGAGGTCTTCCTTAGAGTTCTATGAGTGTATAGAGCCTTGTCAACAATTGAATGGTAATTGGGAAAAGAAATGGATCTTAGTTACATAAATTGGCTATCCATGTTCAGATGAGGAAGAGTTCATGCACCTTCCCTGAACACATTAACACTCTAGAAGGGGGCAGACTTATAACAACTTGGCAAATACGTCTGTATGAGCAAAGTGCTGTGGGAACAAAGAACCAATAGCGCTAGAGGTTCTGTGTTACAGGTAGGAAAAGCTTCACAGTGATATTGACATTTAGGTAGCATCTTAAAGAACACAGGTTTCCTGGTAGAGAATAAGGAGAAGAGCATTCTGGGTAGAAGAGTTAAGGGGAAAACATGTATCTCCCCATGTTTTCAGGGAGGCCTAACCCAGAACAGCTGTTTTAGCCAATCACACTGATTTCACATTCTTTGAAAGAAGCCTATCCACACCTTGTTGAAAAAGAAATGTCAGGCAATCATTGCCATCCTAATTAAAAATCTTATTTTTGGAAACTTTCCTGGAAGAGCCTTCAGAAAAGAAGATAAGAAGATGCTTCCAGATGCACTTGGGAAGAACCTGAGGTGCTAGTTTGTTCCTGTGTTTGAGAAATAACAGCTAACCATTCTCTCTTTAAAGCAGCACCAATATTCAAGTGAGTTGGAGCAATTTCAGAATAGTCGGCAGTTGCCCAAGGCTATGAACTTGAAATGATATGGTGGATTTCCTTGGGAACAAAGTGAAGTTCTCCTTTGTTATATGGAGGGAAAATGCATCTGATAGGTCAGAGAGGAAAGGAGAGGCTAGATCCCTATAAGCCTCTGTCAAAGTCTGTTGCAATATTTCAGATAAATTGCTTTAACCAACTGAACTTTGAAGTGTCTCAGCTTCCACCTAATAAGAAATACTGCTAGAGGCTCTCTCATTCCGCTCACCATCTTACCCTCCCCCCTGATGATCAGCATAACTTAAGGTGAACTGAAAGCCCAGGTGAAATGGGAACCCCTTAGGACCTCCTGTTAAAGATGACAACTGAGTGTGCTCTGTCTCAACTTCCCTGGTTAGCAACATCATTCCAAATTCAGGCAAGATGTAGACTCATGAGGGCAAACTAAGATCTGAACAATTTTAAGATCATCCCTCTTTCCTGAATTTTTAATATGTTCATGTGTATGTGTATAATATATTCTTGAGTATTTTATTATACTACAAATGTTGATACTCTTTGAAGAAAACACATTCCTTGGATTTTCCCTATGACTTGGGCTGAAGTTATGAAGTCTGTTAATAGTTCTTCAGATGTAGTATCTATGGAGAATAGTGAGGTTGGAATATACTCTAAGGTTATATAGAAAAGAGGATAAGCTAGTCACTTACATGCAAGCAAATTTTTTGTGCCACATTGCCTTTCATATTTTGTGATTTTCCTTTGTCATATTAGCTCTTTTTTAAAATATGTCATGTTGAAAAATGTACCTTCTCAGTAAAGGCTGAATATTTAGAAATAAGACAACACCAATGAATATTTTGACAAGTTTAGAAACATTTTCAAAAAATAACTCTTGTACACGGCAAGAAGTTACTAAAATCAGATTTTCCCCCCATGGAGAAGACGACTGAAGAACATTTCATTCACACCCTCAAACCTGTGCAGAGAGCAGCCAGAATCTTCTGCGCTTTTCAGCGCCATTCGAGGCACTTGAAAGCAACACAGAAGACTCCAGGGAAAAATCTCTTCACCTCATCACACTTCTTGGCCTGTTTCAAAAACACTTATGTGGCCTGAATTAAGATAGTGACTTTTCATTTCTTAATTTGAGGCATAAATCAACTGGGGATTTTGCATTATCTGTTTTTGAAATAATCACAAAAATTATATCCAAGTACTTCTTTGAGCCAAGCCTTTGAACTAACACATTTTCAATTGCTGTAATGATGAAGCCAACCTCTTACTGATATCTCAAAGACTATCTACCCATGCTATCAGTTTTATGGAGGACAGACTACACTAAAACTTCAGAAACATTCTCTCTTTTACATAACAAGAAATTTTGGCTAAGGACTTAAATCTCTCCTGGTTCTAGATTGGATAGAATAATTCTCATCACCTTACGCAGGAAAGCTACTTTTAGACTTCCAACTAAATGCTTCCCAGTTAATATAGTACAGTGATTATTAGGGTCTCTGAATAGTCATCTCTGGATACATAGCATTAGGTAAAGGTGCCCAGGCATTTGTAAATTCTTGCTTCCCCTTTCGGAGAAAAGGATAGTCCTGGCTTCCATGTACAAGAACTCTTGTGTTAGACATATTCCTTTTGGTCGTGGAATCGCAGTCTTGCGATGACATTCAACTTCTGGGTTTTGGCTTTTTCTCTCTCTTATCTTTCTCCTTTACTTTTCACTCCCCTTAGTTGACCAATCAAGTTACCAGAACATCAAATATCTTCTTTCTTCTTACCATGCATGACTTTCCCAATTGTTCCATTCTCCCTGACAACTTTGGATATTGCCATGGTCTCCTATCTGGCAGTCCCCCAGGTCCAGTGTCCCTTTGCTCCCCATTATCTCTTCTTGTCATTCCAGCCACTATTCAAAAATCCTCATTCCTAACTCTCCACCAACTGTCCAAAGAGGATTCTTTAGGGAGTATCCACCACACTGTGTAACACTTAGTAGGGATTCACGGGATATGCAGGGGACAGAATTAAATCTGTAGCACGGCCTAATATATAATACATGGTATTAGTGGGAAGCCTTTTGTAGGATTTGCTTGATTATTTCAAAGGTAGTATTCAAAGCCTGGAATTTTTAGCAGGGATATAAAGTGCAAGAATTAAGAAGGTAAAGGACTGAGATGGAAAAAAGAAAACCAAAACAAATCAGAGTACACAAGCCACGTGGACAAAAACAACACGGTACCCACAAGGAGGTTCCTGTATTATTAACGCTTGCCCCCGGATTTCCTTTCAGTAGGAAACACTGCCATCTCAGCCTCCCATCTCAGTAAAGAAAGCAGCCCAAAGCCGGCATAAGGAGACAGGCAGGCTCCCTCATTTACCTGTAACAAGATCCTGTCTGGATCGGGGTCATTTTTGGGTTTAGCCACACTACGTGGTATAAAGCACCTAGCTTATCGCCTGGCACATAGCTGTTATTGGAAACATTCAGACCTTGAAAAAGGCTGAGGAGGGCCATGTGCACAGTGCATAGGGCCTTGAATGTCAAGACAAGAAATTTGCATCACTAGATAATGGGAAGCTCCCTCCATATTCCCTCAAGATCATATTTTTCACTTGTACGTAAAAAGCAAGAAATATTAATAGTAGCTTTTTATGACAAAAATATAAGTTGCATCTGGCTCATGTTCAGCCTCTGAATCCTCAGGAGGTTTTTCACACCCTCCCTCTCCTCCGCTTTCCAGCTGATTTGACAGAAGGACAGAGGATTAAGAAATCAAGTAGCTTATCTGAGAGGTACCCCACTGGGCACTTTGTCCCAGGTGTTCCTGCTTGTAGCTTATATAATCAGGAGCGTTCTTCGTGCTGAGGGTATTACTATAAAGGTGATTGTTTGAGTCAGTGGGTGATGGTGTCAAGGCAATTATAGCCAGGTGATTTGTGATCTTAAAGAACTAGTTAGCACCCCAGGAGACCCAGAGCTGGGGCTTCTTCCCATACCTTTGCAAATCGCACTTTCTGAAGTGAAGTGTTACCGCTTACCAAAGGGGAACAAAAGTGAATGATTGAGGGGGTGGGGGCAGTGTGTTCCTCTAGTGCTTGGGGAAGAAAACACTCCACGTTAATCTTTTCTAATGTGTCTCTTTTTGTTATCTTTGCATTGGGGGGGGGAGGGTATTTGTTCACTTAAAATGAAACTAAGCCAAACCTGAGAATTGAATACAGTTTGCTCTGATAATCTTTTTTAAAAAAATGGTCACAATTAAAGTAATTTTAAAAGGAAATTAAAAGGATAATAAATTAGCTGTATTTCTTTCCAGTTACTTTTTTTTTATCTTAAGATAATTTATCATAGATAATTGTCCATCAAACTTGAGGTGAAATTAAAGCTACAAAAGGTTAGTGCTCTATGTCCCAGTTGTGACCACCAGTCCTACGGGATGTAGGGAATCCATCTGAAACTGGACCTCAGTTGAATAGCAGGACAAATGACTATGTCTATGGAGAGATTAGAGGACCCATTTTCTTTACTTTTCTAAATTACACAATTAATGTGTGCTATAGAAATATATTTTAAAATATACTGAAGAATGTCAAGAAAAAAAGTCCCCTTGGCTGTCTCCAACCCTATTCTTCTCTTGAGTGGAAGTCACTGTTAACATTTCACTGTTCAGACAGTCAAACCTTTTGCTCTAACTTTACAAGTAAAAACAAGCACACACATTGCACAGATATGTACCCAGAAAGATTGTTTAGTTTTCATAAATGGGGCCGTACATGTTCTAGACCCCTGTCAGTACATAGAGAAATATGTAGGCTCCATTTAAATTCAAAGTAAAGTCAATTGGAAGGTTTGCTGAGCTGCCTCCCGAATGTGTGTTCTAGGTTGGAGTGGACCAGAAGTGACTGAAAATTAGCCAAGCATTTCAGCCACAGCGTGACTTGTTCTGTGGTGAAATGAGCCCCATGAGGGGTGAGCGAAGCAAACTCCCACCACGCTGGCTCCATTGTTCTTAAAAAACCTTGCATAGGGACAGACCCCTGGGGCTCCTTTCTTCCCAGTTTTAAAGAATAAAAAAAAAAAAGTTTTGCCCAAAGGCCTGTCTGACTGTGTCCCTGCCCTGCTGTTGTCTGAGCTGTCCATCCCTGCTGGAGCTGGGCCCGGGGAGGGGGGATGGGGGTTGAAGACTGTGGTGTGCCTAGAGGACTGGAGTGTGTCTTCTGGATTCCCTCATTCACACATTCATATATTTATACTCAGATTTACCGTACGGCAGGCACTGAGCATAGTGCTAGAGGGAGAAATGTGAACAAACATGGCGCGTTCATTCCCAGAGGACATTGCAGATCAGTGAGGGACACAGACCAGGGAAACAGGCCATTATGAGAGAGTGTGAGTCATACATTGACCAGTGCAGTATAGAAGCTCCTAGGCCAACTTGAGGGCATGGGAGCTTCCTAGACTAACCCAAACACCGGAGAACAATGAGAACTTGGCTGAGTGAGCAGAAGGGTGGAGGACAGGAGTGTTGGTTAGAAAGCTGGTCACATGTCAAAGGTCCAAGAGATCCTGGCAGGGGCTGGCAGGCTGGGCCAAGTGTTACCTGAGAGAAGTAAGCAAGGCAGATCTCTTTAGCCTTCGATGTTTCCTAAAGGAATTTGAACTTTATTCTGAGAGTCATGAAGAATAATTGAGGAATTTGGAGAGGCATGGGGTCCGATTTATAAGGTTTATGAGATCAAGAACAGATGGAAGGGGTGGAGAGACCTTTATAAGACTCATTGCAGTTGTTGGGGTAAGAGAAGATGGTGGCTTGAGCTAGGGAAGTGGCTGTGGGCCTGGAGAAATGTGCCAAGTCTGCGGAGGCGTTTCTTGTGTCCCGTGAGCAAGTCTGTGCAATTGCATGAGTACCAGCTGAGTTTGGCAACTTGGAGAAACTGCGTAAACCACAGGCGAAGCAGTTAACTCTGACATTGCAAAGCTGAGTGTGTGTGGTGCAGAGGTTAGATAAATATCTGTCTCTGGGGCTATATATACGGGTGCATTTGTTTTGTTTTGTTTTGTTTTCAAGAGATAATTGCACCTGAGGCTGGAGCTTGCTCACCCTGTCTTTGGGACTCAGAGTACAGTGCCTGGTCTATTTTCTACATGACTGGCCTTTACTTCAAGACTGACGAGTCATATATCATTCTGATTGATTTTTTTTTCTTTTTTCTTCCCCTTGCCTCCATAAAGCAGGAGGGGTGAAATAGAAATTGTGATGAGACAACATCAGGACAACTCAACCCAAATATACAATTATCAGGAGACCCACAAGCCTAGCTTTGTTGTCCTCTTCTTGTCTTGTTACTCGGGGCTAGGAGAGAGAAGTAGAGGGTTGAATGAGGTCAGGTAAGCAGGTAAGTGACAGGGAAAATAGATAAGCAGCCCAGACTTGGAGCATCCTGGTGTCTGCCAGAGGGGAATGGTACGAAGGGGACATAGCAGACATACACAGTGACAAAGCCAGTGTCCTGAGCAGTGGGGTGTGGCTAAGCCCTAAATTGCCTACCAAAGCTTTCCTTGCCTCTGAATTCTTGTATTTGCTTTCAGCTGTGTCTTCCGTTTTAGCTTTCTTTCTTTAGTGCCAGCAACTCCAAAGGCAGAGACTCCAATGCTTAAGCATCCCTTTTTAACAGAAAGATGCAGAATGAAAGTGTGTGTGTGTGTACGCATAAAAAAATCCTTTGTAAGGAGAAGAGGATTTCAGAAAGAGATGGGATTGTAATACAATGACATATATACCACTTCTTCAGGAAGTCACTCAATTCTGCAAAATTTTTATTTTCTTTTCAAACCTAATACAACTATGACTTTGGCCAATTCACTGATGCAGGTCTAAGGGATTACGATCTTTGGGCAAAACAGTCATTCCAATACAGCCTGGGACAAGAGTAGGTTTACAGTTGTGCGTACACAAAGCAGGGTTTATTCTTATATTATTATTAATTATTACACAGTATTATTCTTCATATGAACAACTGTAGACTTACTTTTGCTCCACCCTGTATATGTGTGCTCCTCAGCCTCCAATGAATATGTGCCTATCAAAGTTTTAGGAGAATTCTGAGATTTTTAAAAAATGGTCATTAATGCCCATTGGAAAGCTATAGAACCACACACCTTGAGGGTCAGCTTTCTGTTGGACCACAACAAGCCTCACTGAACGCCCTCTGGTAATCCAAAGCAAAGGGGAAATTACTGGGCTAGAATTCAAGGCGACAGAGAGGACTGTAGACATAGAGACAGTTAAAAATGAGGTTCTTATTTTAAAAATTCTGATTCATGCATTTTGGATGCAAAAATGTGATTGTATGGTGTACATGATGTGTGTGTGTGTGTGTGTGTGTGTGTGTAATGGGAAAAATACCAATGCATCAAAGCGGACAGGTCATTTTGTTGAGTGTAGCCCAACTCCTGAGCATTCAGAGATAGGAGCAGGCATAATTTTTGGCTGCCATGCTTTATGCTAATGTGGCTGTCCTCTGTTGTATGCTTCTGCTGAGACAGCCACTTTATTCCTATTTAATTTTCCCTCTAATGGTGGTGGTAGGGGCCTGGGTACCTACAGTCAGCTTTTACCAATTTAACTGGCTGCCACCACAGGCCATTATAAATTATTATTCTTATTTAGCACTTGAATCTACAATTTATTTCGTTCCCTCATGTTCTGTAAAATATAGTTATAGACCTAGGTCTAAGTTAGCTATGCTTCTTTGTTCTTATAAATCCAAATATGTCATTAGCAATAAGCTAAACTTTTTTGAGGCTAAACATTTGAAACCCCTGCGAGACAGACTGGGAGGTTATTAAGGAGCCTCGCTCACTTATGCATGCGGGCATGCATTTATGCATTCATTCACCCATGCCTGCTGTAGATCTTTGCCGAGCGGCCACTTCACACTAGACAATGTTCTAGGCATCAGAGATAAAACAGTGAACGGTATGCATTAGGAGGGAGAGATAGTACCTAGAATGCCTAGAAAATACTAGTCAGATTGGAGGAAAAACACCTTTGTACCGATAGTCTCAATGTAGTTTTTCTCCCCAATTATTTACACAGCTCCATGGGAAAATTTTGCAGGTTTTCTAATTATTATTTTTAGTCTGCCTTCTGCATTTCACGAAGTAGTCGTAGCTTTTAGTGGGGTGATATTTTAGTGCTTTCTCCCTAATGTCTTAGAAAAAATATTTCCTTATTTTTTACTAAGTGTTTTAGAATGTGGAAATAATCACTGGAAACCTATATGTGAAAATTTTGTTGTAGAATTCATATGCATCTGGGTAAGAAAAAGGGTACATCCTTTTCTGGATTCTGGAGTCCAGATATTTTTCAAAATTTCTTACCAACTATCCCAGTTGTGGTATTCCCAGTTGGTGGATTGATTTTCTGTCTCTTAAGTTTGTGTACTGTCTCTCTGTCTCTGTTTCTCTCTCTCTCCGAATGGGCTTGCAGGACAGAGCCATTATATGTTACTGTAAAAAAACCATTTTTTTGTTGTTGTTCAAGTGCAGTTGTCTTCATCCCATCTGCCCGTATCTATTACTTTTAATTAATATGCAGGGAATGGTTATTGCTATAGCCCCTTAACTTGAGTTCTTCCTCTAATAACTATGTGACTTCACATATTTCTCTGAGCCAGGCTTCCTTACCTGTAGAATTAAGCATGACCTCCTGTGAAGACTGAGATAATATGTGAACAAAAAAGTAGTGATACCATATCAGCCATCTTGCCCTTGCTTGATCCTCACCAGTCTTCTCTCTGAATCATGCCTAAATCCTTTTTACCCACTCGGACCCCTGCTGCCAGGCTTCCGTTACTGCTGCCCACACCCTGCCCTTCCGTGGGTCTGGATGCTTCTTTCCTGGGTGAGCCCATCACTCATGCATTCCGTTTGGCTTCTCATTCCTGGCATGTCTAAAATTTCCCCAAGTAAGTCGTGATCTCTCAGGTTGACCCTGTTTTGCCACAGACAAATCCAGGTCTGATAGTAAGTCAGTGTGCTTCTGAGAAAGTTAGCTTTTGAGAAAATTTTGATTATATAGTGATGAGATGCACAGCTTTGTGGCAGACTTTCAGTGTTTAGCTTAGGGGGCTACCAGACAAAATGACCTTTTCTACCTTTTGCCACAGAGCCAACAAATGAGTTGGCTCTTTAAAGTTTTCTAGACTTTTCTTCTAACCCTCAGATCCTCCTGGTTGGCGCTTGAAATCATAATCAGAAATGGAGCATAGCCTAAGATTGGGAAGCAGAGGGAACATGAGAGAAAGCATCAGAGGCCATTTTATTCACCCGTTGCAGTTCTGCCCAGGGCTAACCTTCTGTAACCTGAAGGGTTTTGCTGCTGCCAATATCTAAAAAAGCTCTGGTTGTGTGTAGCTTGGTAAGAGGAAGTGTAACAGTCATTTTCTGCCTGCTGCCTGAAGGTGAGCATGTCAACCTAGTGCCTTGGAAGCATTATCGAATGAAAATTAGGGAATGAATTTCCTTGGAGCTTTAGAAAAGGACTCCTGTAGGCTGGATTGAGGAAGAGGGAAAATATGACTTTGAGTAACTTGTGGCTGAGCTGTGTGATCTTGTGGCTCTGGTCCATCTGTCCTTCGTCTTATTATCTATATTGCATTGAATGGAGGTGCCAAGGATGAATAGCCCCTCATCAATTACTTCAATATATCCCTTCTCACTTTAGAAGGTGGAGCTTATGTATATTTTTCTGTGTACATGTAGTGTCCCCCTGCTAGTTAATGCAACAAGTTCCATCGTGCTAATACGTGGGATTCTCACAGTCTGTGCAGCGTGTCAGAAGCGCTGTACAAGATCCCAATAGTTGGCTGCAAAGCCTGCCCTGAATGCCAAATAACGGAGACGCATACCTGTTTTTAACAAGTGCTCAGCAGGTTGTTTGGGTTATACCACTCTCCTACAGCTGCCTCTCAGAAAGGGATCCCTCTACAAAGTGCTTGTGAATTCCTCAGACCTTTGGAGAATACTTCCGGGCCTCTATCTCACCTCCCGTTGCAGAGCAAACTGGAATAACGAGCCCTTACCAAAGTCACCTGGCAAGAGGGCAGCCCAGAGTACTCACTTTATCTGCATGTAAAATGCTTTATTGCTGAATTAAACCATCCCAGCCATCCTGCCCTGGATGCATCCTGTCTTAGCTAATCTCAGGTTTACAAAAACAATCTCAGTGAAGCTGATTTGTTGAATGAACATATATCCCCCTGTTTTAAACTTTTACCCCAGCCCCCTAAAAAGTACATGCATTATTACATATGCTCTCAAAAAATGGTTTACCTTGCAGTCCCTCTGTATGTGCAGCTTCATTGCATTTTCTTCTCTAATGAGCAGAGAAATGCTTCCTCCCTTGGCAGTAGGGTGGGTATTTTCTTTGTCCGCATTGCGTAGTTTCTTAGGGAAGGAGCTCCTGGCATCACCCCGGCTTGGGGTGTGCTGCCTGCCTTCCCACACCTTCTCACCCCAGCACACTTCTCTTGTAATGTCGAGTCTGGCTAATTTAGATTCTTTCTCTGATTTAAGTTGCCCTATTCGACTTTAGCTGAGGATGTCTGATACTTCTGCTCACGGAGCTATTGAGTGTAAGAGTTCAGAGAAGTGCTCCCCACTGAGATTTCTGGATGCCACTGTGGGGTCTGGAATGGGAGGCATCTATGAATGCTTTTGGCAGCAATTAACTGGGGTTTCTATACCATTGTAGATTCGAGGACTGTTGAAGCTCCAAATATCTGCACAATTTGACATTCAAAGGCTAGAAGGGAAATTAGATTTCTCTCATGTATGTCATTTTTTGTAAGGGAAAACTTTTTCCAAAAGCCTCCCACCTACCCGCTCCCAGCTTGCTGAGTGAGGAGTTTCCCTTATATCTCATTAGTCACAATTGGGCACATGGTCACTGCTAAGTCAACCACCCACGAAGGAGAGTGGGATTTCCATTATTAGCGTAGGCCAGGCACCGTGCATCTCCTGGGCCTGAGCCCATCTTCCTGAGTACAGTGTTACCTCATTTCCAAGCAAAACCAAACTTTAGTTAACATGTAGAGAAAAGTGGATACGGAGTAGGCAGTTACAAAACAGCATTTGCCACAGGAAAAATCATGAGTGGGTTTCCAGGTGCCTTGCATGCCATTTGCGAGTGTCTAAATAGAGTTTTCTATTTAGTCTGAGATATTATCAAGTAGCTACAGAATCTCACTGTTAGATTCCATCCTGAACCCTGATTCTCTCACTAAACATAGAGGGAAAGGCATGGGAGAATGTGGTGGATTTCTGGGAGAAACCACAGGGGGGGAGGGATGCCCAAAAAAGAGCATCTTTTATGTAGGGCAACCACATAATTTATCATTTAAACCAGCATACTTTTGAGAGTTAAAGATAGTGCTAGCAGTAATTCCACCATGCTAGCAGGTAAAAATTATCCTAGGTAAACCAAAAGGTACGTTAAAATCAGGTTAATATGAGAAACTATTTTGAAAATGTATGAGAAGCTACAGTTAATTTTTAAAGGTTTCTTAGATGGAGAGAATACTACATTTATTTAAAATTATAGAAAATTCCAAATTTGTATGAAAACCTTTTTTTACCTTTAATTTGGTTTAAAATTCAAGTCTTATGAGACATAAGAAGGTAACTTTAAAAAAAAGCCTCTCAGATCATGTAGAAATTCTAGGATGAATTTGGGACAAAATAGCTCATATGAAATCAAAATAATGCATATGAGGGGGTTTTTTTGCTGTAAAACTATGAATGTTTTTACCTTTATATCTTTTATTTCTTATTCATGTCTTTTATTACCTGCTGCCTTTTATTTCATCCCATGTCTGTGCCAAGTCTTTCTATAATTTCTTCTAACTTGCCAAGGCTTAGCTATCACTGATATTTTTGTACTAATGATCTTTTTGGTCTCGGCTGCTGATGGAAGCCTGAGAAAAAACTTTGTGTGAGGGAATAACCGAAACAGAGGAAGAATAATCTTCTGCAGACAAAGTGTGTTCGAGCATGAATGAAACATGAGAGTGGTTATGCTAGGGGAAGGGAGAGACCAACGGCTGCACCCTCCAAGGGAATATCCCGGGATACTTTCTTTCCCATACGCAGTTTAATTTTGTATTTTGTTCCTACGCTCGCAGAGTGCTCTCTCTCTGTGAATCACGACAAAGCAGAGACTTTTCACGGAAACAGACCATCGAATTTGTTGTAGTGACTGCAGCTGACAGTCGGTAGATGAACGAATGAGAGGCACAGGAAGAAACCTAAGCACGCTCACCTCTGGGGCAGGTATTTTCAAAATGGTGTGTTGAGACTGAGACAGTAGGAGGAATTACTTTGAAATCCTCATCTCTCTTCCGCGAAATTTCTGATGAACACCAATGTAAATTTAGTATGAAAAATAGAGAAATTTTTAATTTCCCACATTTGTAATCTTTAGTTATTCTTTCATGCTACTTAAAAATAGATCCAGTTTTCTTTTCTGTTTTTTTTTCTATCTGTTTATCGGTTCAGTGTGTCTTTTATTTAGTGATTTAAGAAATTATGATTGATACCATGATGTTGCTTCGGTTCTTGGTTTATGAGTTTAGATCTTGGATCTTAGAAATAAATAGTTAATAACTATTAGCTTTATATCAAGAATATGACAGGAGCCTCATATTTCTGAGCAAACTTCTGTTGGTTTGTAAAGGGGCTGTTTCTTGGTCTGCAAAGCTGCTAATCTGTGGTTTACATTCAGTCCAGGCTTCCAGAAAGAATAGGTGTCCCCCGGGCCTGATGACAGTATTGTCATTTCGATGGCAAACAAGGCATGAAATACCCTGTCACAAAACTCAACACACCAAAATGAGGACAAGAAACCACTTACCTTTGGTATGGTCATAAGTCTCTCTTTTAAATCATGTCAAATGTCCATGTATCTAGATGCATTACCTACAGGTTATTTGTTGCTCCCAGGGACCAACTATGTTTGGTCTACAGCTACAGAGAAATAGGTAGATCTGGTGGATTCATGTGAATGTTGAAAAAGCAGCATTACTGCTAAAAACATCCCTGGCAGTTCATAGTTAATTACCTACCTGATCTTTTACATTTGTTCCCTAAAGGCAGATAAGAAAGTGGGTACAGAGCAGACTTAATAGGTAGAAGACAACAGATCCAATTGTCTAAAATCCATATGCCGGAAGAAACAGCCACTTCTTGTTCTTCTTACTCTTGACATATACCCAGCCTCCCAGCCAGTAGCCATCTAACAAAGTCAGGGAGAGAGTTGGGGTAGCATTTTCACGGCCTCCCTCCTTGTAGTGAGTGCTGCACTGTGATAATTGTGGGATGAGTCTGAAGTGTAGACATACTATTTACATGTTAGAATTAATACTTCTCTTCATTTCTCCAGTCCAACCTTATATTATCCTTTTGGACTATCAGAGAATTCCAAGATTTGCTTTCCTATAGTGGGGTCATGCCTCATTCTCTAGCTAGTGATGACAGAGAAGCTTGGGATGAGAACAGCTCTTGGTGATGGAGTCATGGTTATTGTCATTGTCATGGCTCAGGGTGCTCTGGGCTGTGCCCTCTGTCTCACACTGTTGTTCCAGGTCTGTGCAGTGGTGTGTGGTCAGTATTTCTTGCACTGACCACCAGCCAGCTTCCAGTAAACATCTCCTCTCTCCTGGGTTCTGCCTAGAAGCAGAGTGCTGGTCTCTGCCACCTTGACCCCCAGGTTGGGTTGAATTGAGTCCCCTAAAAAGATATCTTGAAGTCCTAACCCATGTTACATATGAATATGACCTTAGTAAGAGGGTTTTGGTGTATGTGATTAAGATGTATGTTAACATGGGGTAATACTGGAGTATGACCAATCCAATATGGCTGGTGTCTTTATAAGAGGAGAAGAAGCACACAGACAGAAACACAGAGGAGGGAGTGCCATGAAAAGACAAACCACACACAGGAAAAATAACCTGTGACAATCAAAGCAGAGGTTATAGTGATACATCTAAGAGCCAAGGGACACCAAGGGTTTTCAGCAACACTAGGAGCTAAGAGGGAGGCATGGGACAGATTCTGCCATAGGTCTTTCAGAGAGAACTCAATCTTGTCAATGCCTTGATTTCAGAATTCTGATTTCTAGAACTGCCAAAAAATTCTGTTGTTTCAAGCCATCTGGTTCATTATGGCAACCTTAGGAAAATGAAGCATCCCCCACTCTTTCCCTTCCCTGGTACAGATCCTTATGTGTCTCACCCAAAGTCCTTTCCTCTGTATCTCCCCCCAACCCTCCACTGGGCTCAGTGAGTATAACCCTTCTCCACTGAGCATTTCAAAATCCAAAGCCAGCCACTCTTCCTGAGGTTAGAGAGGATAAAAAGATGCTAGTGCAATTTAGTCTTATTCTTGCTATTTCACCCTGTTAAACTTACATTTTTAAGAGGCGAGTATGGGGGGAAGATACAAACAGCAAGAGGATGTTAACAGTTCCCAAGATCAATCCTCCTGGCCTCATGACCCTCTTCACTCCGCCATGTTCGTCATGTAAAATTTATCTTATGACTTAGACTTGTCAGGTTTTTTTCAGCAAATGTTTACTGTGTACCTCCCATGTGCAAGGCAATGAGGAAAGATAGTCTTCAAGGATCCAACAATCCAGAGGGGCATAAAGAATTCAAAAACATGTTTGTAAAGTGTTATGGGAAGCCAGAGAAGATGTAAGTAATTTTTGTAAGGAATGGATGGTGGTCATAAAAGTCTTTATTTAAAAGGTCAAAGCTTTATTTAAAGCTCTTCAAGCATGAGCAGGATTTTGCTGGGCAGGTTAAGAGAGGACATTCTAGGACCTGGGAACACTATGGGAAATTACATGGTAAGTTTGGAAAAGAGGGAGTTAGTTTGCATGAGGATGATAGGGTAGATGGAAACGATCGTAGCAGATGGGGAAAAGGTGCGTTCAGGTCAGACTGTAAGGAATAGAGGAGCTTACAATGGACCAGGTCCTGTGCTAGGTGTTCGTAATATGTCATCACATCATATCACATCTGAGAGGTAAGTAACTACCTGCCTTATATGATTGATGAACCTGAAATTTAACAGATATAAGTAGCTTGTTCATCGATTCATATGATACGTGGTTTGATACCAGAGTTTAAACCAAGGCAAATCTCAAGCCCCTGTTCTCACTAGACTGTTGCAGGGAGAAATGGGGACTGCTGAGGAGCTCCTGATAGAGACAATGGCAATGATGCAGCCATTGGACATCCAGAGACTGGATGCAGCATAGTTATAGCAATGCAGGAAGGAGTTGATGTGAGACCAAAAAAGAGGAATCCTAATGCAAAGAAGGGGACATATTTTCAATTGATGGTTGAAGGGAATGAAAGAGAAGAGCATTGACTCTCAGGTTCCTGGCTTGAATAGTGGTTTGAGGATGGTGCCAGTCCCTAAGATAGGTCAGAGAGAGGAACAACGTATTCTGTAAAGAAAATACGTTTGTTTGTAGTGCTTTGAGTTTTAAGTGCCTGGTGGTTGATGTCCAGCAGGCAATTGCAGATTTTGGTCTGGGGTTCAGGAGGGAAGTCAGGGCCAGAGAGACATCTGTAATTGGTCAATATGGTAGTACAGCCACAGTGACCTTTCTTGAAACAAAAATCTCATTTCTGTCCTTTCACTTTCTAAGTCATTTCAACAATTATATTTCTTTAGGGAAAAAGACTTACATCCCTAACATGACTGGCATGGCACTGTGATCTGTCTCTGTCCAGGTCTCTAGCCTCATTCTGAAGTTCATTCTCAGGCTCAGGTTATATATTTCAGTTCCCAGGGATATCTGCAAGGCTCCTTTCCAACTCAGTTACCTCCACTCAGAAAGCACCACTCAACACACACACACACATGTCCACAAATATGTGCATGTAACAGTACATGCATGCAAATGTGATCACATGCACTCACACCACCCTCCACACACACACACACACACACACGAGTGTGCATACATACACATATATTCATGGGTATGCACTATGCATATCCAGATGCCCCTATGCAGACACATGTATGCAGGTACATACACACATACATACCTTTCACCTAGTCAGTTCCAAGTCATTCCACAAATGCTTAGCTGAAACATCTTATCAAGGAATGCTTTCGTGACCTCAGACTAGAACAGGTGTCCTTTTTCTTTTATGCTGTAGCACTTACTGAGTTGTGATGAATAATTTGTGCTCTAATGTTTTCTCCATTCTAGGAAGTTCCATGGCAACAGAAGCTATCTACACATTTTTTTTAGCCTCTAAGCATACTACCTGGCATGAGTGTGAAATACAGTTTATAGACTGTGGGTACACATGGATGGATGGATGGATGGATGGATGGGATTATGAGTATAGATGAGACGCACCAAGTGAATATATAGGAGAAAAATAGGCAAGACTCAGGAATATCCTCCTTAGTCCATGATGAACTTCCATCCCATTTACTCTCTTCTCCAGTGAGGATTACTGCTTTGGTAAACTTTGAAGTCTTTTCTTTCCAACTTCTTGACCTCTAAGAAGATGCAGTTTTCCATTTATGGAAAAGACAAGAGGAAAACTAGGCAGCCCTTTCTATTAGTGTCTGAACTATCTCATTAGTTGACACCAGTATTGGAGTAATTGACTTCTCATTAAGACTTCTCATTAGGAGGTTATTTTTCCCTTCTACCTTCTGGCATGGAATTCAGAACATTTAATTTATTATCACTTTCCTATTTATCATTTAAAGGACATTCACCTTCCTCCTAGTTAACATGTCTTAATATTTCTGGGTTTTGTAAAATCTTTAATCTTACGGTAGGGTTTTATTTTTTCCTTGGGAAGCCTTTAGCAATCGATCCATCCAGCATTTCAAAGCCTTGTTTTAGGGAAATGAGGTATCCTTTCATTAAGATTTTATTTGCCAGCATTTATTCATTCATGGAACACTTCAATAGTTTTCACGGTATTTCATGGCTAGATCGAGGGGCCCATTTATCCAGAATATATTGAAACTAAAATAGTGGCTTAATTCTTGTTTAAGGAATATATTTTTGCCTGGGGTCACAGGATGCTTTTATTTAATCCCAGGCAGCCTTGCTTTTCCGGCATGTGCTTTTAATTTTATGGAAAACTGGATAACATGATCATGACACAGATATGCTACAACCACAAAAAATAACCCACGGATCAGCAGCATCACTTTCATTTGTGAACAGCATTTTAAGTCTTGTTTACAAGTATTACCTTACAAATTGCCTTCAGCCAAAGAAAGAACTTATCTAATCGCAGATGGATTGTCTACCTTTCTGTAAAAATATCTTGTAGAAAGCCTTCTAAACAAGAGAATAGGATATTTCAGATGGAATTCTTGTAACTCTTTCATTGTTTTATATGTGATATCTGTGTTAAAGAAAGTGCATCAAAGCAGTATGTATCACTGGCATGAGAATGGCCATCTCTTCGTACTGCAGAGAATCTCTCCCAATACACACTGATACGTTTCTCTGAGTTTGAGAGTGATTGTTTATTTCACTCTCCTGGTTCCTGAATTTTACATGATTGATAAAGTTGTTTCATAATGGGCTTCCTTGGTTTTCATCCTCTTCCCAAGTACTTTCCCATGCCTTTACAGCCTCAAATTCTTACCCAGTCTCAGGCAGAATCGGACAAACATAGCCTTCTCTCAAGTATGGAGAGAGAGAGAAGATTGCTAAAGAGCTAAAAGTACTTAAAGAGTTAACAAAAAAGATTGCATCAGAGAAACAAAGGAGGAACATAGTTTTCAACTATAGCTGGTACCAGAGAAAATATCAAAAGTCAGGGGCCAGGTCCACAATAGGATGGTAAGGGATTTAAAGTAAGTATCCTCTTGATGATAGCATCTAGTAGCAGCTGCTGCTTCTTCTTCTTCACCTTCTTGTTCCATCATTATCATCATCATCATCATCATCATCATTATTATATATTTGCCTTTTCCCTTTCTAGCCTCCTGGGGTTTAAGACAAGGGTTGGTTCTGTCTTTGTTATCACCGCATACCCAATAACTGGCACATAGTAGGTGCTAAATAAATATTTAGAAGCAGACTGCTCATTCTATAGTTTTAATCATTTTGATTTAGGCTCTCCATTTTCAATCTGCAACCTCATTTCTTCTCCTTCAATATGGCACCATAGACCTTTGACTTCTGTGGCCTTGAGGCTAGTGAATTTCAGGTGTGTTGTCTCTTAGAGCACCAGAGAATGACATGATGTCATACTTACAGTCATCCAACCCAGTGTCCATGAACAATTGCAGCTAGTGAGGTGAGGAGAGATGAATTGGGTTGAAAGCTTCAGGAATTGGAACCTGTTTGGAGAGTGTAGATATGATCTTGGGACTGTTTCTTCCTTTACACAGAATGAAAGAGGATAAGCCAGGAGAACTTGCACCCATGCCCAGATTCTACAAACATCTTTTCTATCTCTCTCTTTTTTTCTTTTTTTGATTACTGTAGGAAGATACCAGTTAAGGATTTTGCATTTCCAAGAAAAAAAAGTTAAGCATATAAGAAAAGAAGTAAAATGTACTAAAAGTATTAGCAAAAAAGAAAAAAAATCAAACTAATATTTAAAAGTAGGACATTTTTATTTGATCTTGCCACATCATTGCTTTACCTTCTGTGCTTCTGAATACATCCTATAATTAAAACAAAGAAACTTTAAAGTTTAATATCTTTGTAAAATTGCCATTACATTTGGGAATTTCATGAAATTTACCATAATTGAGCAAATATAGTAGTTTATCTTAAAGATCATTCTAAGGACAATTGAAAGGCTTATAAAATTCACCAAATAGAACGTCTTTATGTACAATAACCAGAGGGTTCAAGAGAAGTATATGGGAATGAGTTCTAATCAGTGAATAAAATTAGTTAATGTAGTGCATCTTTGTATCTGTTTTCAGGTCAAGAAGACTTAATTATTGAACTTATGATAAAAGTATAGTACAGATGGATAGGTAGAGATAGAAATATATAGCTTAGATACAGATAGAGAGATAGATTGTCAGATAGAGATACATACATTGATTGTTTCCTTATGCAGATATAGGATGTGAAATAAAAGTATCTAGACATGAATTTCAAAAAAGGAGAAAATAGTGGGCTTTGTATTCCAAGACTGACTCTATTATTCATAGCTCTTATTATTCTGCTGATTTGAGTGAACGGGAGTTAACAGGTTTCCTCACCTCAAGGACTGGAAAGGCTATTTAACACAATGTGCTTATTTCATTGATGCAGGCACGGAGGGCCTCAGTGAGCGGAGAACAGAGTACACCCACTTCCTAAAGCTTGTGGGAAGGTGAGTCCCAGTGGCCATGAGCCAGAGAAGGGAGTTCCTTCATCCTTGCAACTCATTTTTTCCCATTTACTAGAAGTTTTTTGAGGGCCTCATTTTGGGACAGGCCCCTTGCTAGTTATTGTGGATACAGAAATGAATGGCCAACCATGTCCCTGACATCATGGAGCATAAATTCTTATGACAGAGTCTGACAATACATAAGGGCGCAGATATGCAGATAACATAACTATGGACTGTCTGTCACTAGCACTGCAGTGGAAATGAGCAGCAGGATGTGATAGATGATACTTGGCCTTGAGGAAGAATACACAGTGTGGGCTTGAGAGAATACAGAAGTTGAAACATGGAAGCCGAGTGGGCAGCCATGGGATAAGTGTCTGGCCTTGGAGGGGGACAAGTGGCTGGGGTACAGTGAGCAAGAAGGGGAAAAACAAAGTTGATGAGGCAGCTGGCCAAACTTAAGGGCTGTGGTAAGCCATCGAGATGTAATTTCTAAAACCAGGAGAAAACATTGAGAGAATGACATTAACTGATTTATATTTTGAATGGTCACTCTAGCTGCTTTGTGGAAAAATGGATTTTAGGGGAGGGGGACAGATAAGAAGAGGGAAAATCACTTTGGAGGCTTTTAGTAGGGAGATTGGAGAAGAGTATGGAGAAGACTAGATGTGCTGGAAGTATGTTTTTGACAATGTGGCTCATGGACAGGGAGACCGAAGTCTCATGGACAGGACTGTGGTGGTGTTTGCTGAGTTAGGGAAGCTAAGGCTAGGAACTGAAGTATGGTTTATTAGGCTGGAATTTATATTTTATTTGACTAAGATTGTCTAATCTGAATCAAAAGAAAATGAACTCATACCTGGAACCAAACATACTTAATTCTGGTCAAGACCAATATGAATGTGCTAGAGGAAATAGTGAAATATGGATTTCATGATTTCTTCTCCCTATATTACAAACAATACAATAATTTTCATAGTGGTTGAAGGCCATCTTTGCAACTATGTGAAGTAGTAGAATTTGTTTATGTGAAAATAATAGTAGAAATGTGTCACTATTGTTTGTGTGTGTGTGCATGTGTGGACAGGATGTCCCTATAAGCTTATAGAAGTGGATGCTTTTGGGTTAGGCAGCAATTTAAGGTAGCCCTATATTTCAAGGTTGATCTTTATAAAACCTTACTCATGTTTTTTCCAAACCATTTTTATGGACAGTATGTACTTTGTGTGAATACTTATGGAATTATAGACAGACAAATTCTCTTTTGCCTAGAATGAAAATTGTCTCTTATGCATTCATCATCAGTAAATATTTTGGGAACTTCACAAGTATACTCATCCACATTGGTCTTAGACTTTCTACCTGACAGGTATAGTAAAGCATTCAATGGAAATCCATGTGTTAGTCGGATATGTAGGACATCAAACTGGAAAATTATATAAAGCTATGAAGGGCACAGTTGCTTTGGTAGTTCTAAATGTTAAGGAGGTCTTTCTGAAGCTTAAAACTTGAAATAAAACTGATAAATAGCAATCTTAAACTGTAGACACCCATAATAATCACATTGCAGTGCAACAAATGTCTTTAAATGGCACCAAAAGACATGATTTTTTCCTCCTGAAATGGATTAATTCTCTGTTTCTAGGTTAATATGGCACAGTAATGCATGTATTTTCCAAAATCACATAGGAGGGGGGAAAGCCCTTTTATTTTCTGCTTTAGCAAAGGAAGTACTCCGTGGTATAGAACAGAAGGAGAAATGAGAGAATTATATTGTTTACCCTGCTGTGAGAGAATGGGGAGGCAACTTGGAGACAACTAATGTGAAGACATCATTATTAGGGTAAATCAAAACTCTAAATATCTACAGTTTTGAGATTGGTGCTTATAAGCTACTGGCTAGAATGGATGACCTGACAATTTCTCAATGTCCAAAGACATTGTTTTTTTTTTTTATGTAATACTCAATGAATATCACATCAATTTTAATTGACTTTTCCCTGTTGGTTGCTTATTTCCAAGTCTCTTTCTGTTGTTTATTAACTAGACTGTGGACTGGCTGGTGGCCTCACCTGAGCCTGGCAGAGTGTCTGTCCTTTGGTGCATTTAAACTGGTGTGGGGTTGCCATGAGGTTTGCAACTTCAGAACATTAGCCTATCAGTTTCTCCAGAGGTGATGATTCATTAACGAAGCTTACAATAACTAGATAATTATGTCTCTGTCTGAGCTATTTCTTTCTTTCTGTATTTGTTCTGTAAGCAAAGGATTGGGAGTAATTTTCTCCAGAAGGCTGAGGGAATAAAGGAAATGTCTTTAGCAGAAGCAGAAATATTTAGAAACTTGGCAAAGAGTAAGTCAGGATCAGATTATTGGCCGAGCTCTCCTTTCACTGCCATGTGTGAAAGAAATGACCATTAGGTTTCCTCCAAACTTGTGGGGATTTGGCAACTCCTTGCTCTGTGATAAGGTCCTACTGTTAGATTCTTGCCTAGATTTGTTAATGATTTCTTTCTCTGTCCATCATTCTCTCTCTCCTTTCCACACTACGTATTTTTCAAGTGCCCATTTTGGCAATTGTACACAATGTTTTTCATGTTAAAACATCTAGACTCATTTTCTCCTAAGGAATGTTGTAAAGAGATTATTAGATGTGTTTGCAAGTGTGAACTGCTTATACAAGAGTTAACTTGCAAACAGCATTGGACTACATTCTCAGTACCTCAAATCTCTATGAGTCCACAGTTTTCTTTGAAAAATACAGTATGAAAGGCAGTTGAAAATCAGGTAGTGTGGCTAATAAGATGTATAAATATAAATGTCCTATCCTTCTCTCTTTTGGCATTATGTTTTTGGGAAGATTCAAAGAATATTGCACTTGTAGTAGATGATCATTTGTATATAGTTTCATTATTCTAATTTATCCAGCTTTGTTGCTCTTGGAAAAGAAATTCAGGAAAAATACCAATAAATGTCATGAAAACGGCCATTTTTATGACACAAACACAGAGACGAGGACAGATACTTTGAAAGTTTTAGAAGGATTAAGGAATGCAAGTGTAAAACTGCAAAGAACGTGTGGGAGATGGCTCAGGAGGACTGTGGTGTGGGCTGACTTTCAACCAGGCTTGTCCCTTGTGCCCTCCAGATCTATCCTTGTGCCACCTAAATGAGGCTCAGTAATAACGCTGGCTGCAGAATGAACTGAACTATCTTCAGCCTGCTGGAATTAAGACTGAAATGAGGACACCCATGCCATTTTTGCCTTCTTTATTCGCTGATTTTTTTCCAGTGTAGTTTTTGCCACCTTTGTTCATGGATTAATTCCAAATACTTTGAATGTTGGACAGCATATAGTAGGAATTTAATAAGTATTTGCTAAATGGATGAATGAACTGGATACTTGCTTTTTTATTATGGCAAGTGGTATGGTGATAGTTTAGTTTATAGCATTGCATTAAAATCAACTCCCTTGTTTTGATCATTGTTCTATGGTAATGTAGGATGTTAACGTAGTTGAATATGAGGGAGGGGTTCTGGGAACTCTTTTTGCTGTTTTTGTAACTCTGTAAATCTGAAATTATCATTAAAAGAGTTGATGTAGGACATTGAGAATGGAGGAGGAAGAAGAAAGTAAGGATCTGGAAGGATGAGAACCATTATCTCAGAAGCAGCGCAAACAGACAAGTATGGGTTAAGGTGCAGGAGATAAAGGATGTGAACGTAAGCAGTTTGCCTCTGGAGAGCTAAATAGAATTGGGCTTCTATCTAACATTTCCTGAAACCATGAGAAACTCTTGAGTTGAAACCGTGAGATGTCATCAGTCCCTGTCTTTCATTTGTGCCTTTTTTGCCTTCCTGATAATAGTCTGGTGGCAATTACTCCCAGCCCTGAATTCCACACTTACCCTCCCTGCTTAAAGTTGTATTCACAAGTGTTGAGAGAGTAGGACTTAACTGTGTGATTGCTTGTATACTCAGAAGGCTCAAAAGAACATGCCAAAAAAGGGAAAGCTTTGGAGAGAAAAACCGGGCAGCCATGAGAATCATTTTGTGAAGGGAATAACTACTTACAGGTTAATCTATCCTCAGGGTTCTCAACACCCTATTCTCCATAATGGAGAAGCCCAGTGTGTGCATGACTAAGTTATCTGCTCAAAATTTTCAAAGCCAGAATCCAAGAGAAGTTAGAGTCCATTTTAAGCAATAACCACAAACCTAATATAGTCTAACTTCTGAGTAATCATTTCATTATGGTGTTTCATCATTTTATTTTTTTGAAATATGCTGAGTACATAGAAATGACTAAAATATCAACAGATTCTTTCATCCTACACATAACCATTAATCTTAAGCATTCCAAGACAAAATGTTTGAAAAGTAACCCTTTGCAGAACTGGTGCTTCTTTCTGAAGCAGCCAGCCCTCTTCATCCCATCCCCCTGCTTTCTTTCTCTTATTTTATCTTGTCACCTTGCAGTTATGACTAATCCGACATGTAGGAGTGGACTGGTAGGAGAAATCAAGAAGGATGCATTTTACATTCAGTTGTGTATCAGCCTAGAAGCCTGGCTGGCAGCAATATTGCCAACAGTGGATGTTTCAAACAAATAGACCGTTGTCTGTTCCTTCCTTCTGTAATTTTTGGCAGAGTGTCTGGATTCTTGAAACTTTGAATGAGTAAACTAGGACAGGGTATTAATGTAAAGAACTGGCATCTTTGTTGACTTATTCAACAGACAGTATGTATATAGAAAAGCAAACTAAGCACTTTCAGAAGTGTTGTCTGCGTGTGTCTCAGTTTTTGGAGTTGAAACAATGTAAAACTCAGTACCCTGGAAAAAGCCAGGCTGGTCTCTGTGGTCTGTGAAGTTTAGTTTCTGCATGAAGATATCCTATCAGCCATGAGTAAAACTGAGGACTTGCACATAGTATGCACACTTGTTAGCATATGGATACAGTACAGACCAAAACACAGTGATAGGAATAAAAGTATGTTTTTTTGGGCTGAAATGTCATAGGAATTACAGCCAAACTAGCTGAACCTCTCTTTTTGGTAGAATGACAATGATGAGAAATATTAGGTGAAACTTAGAGTTGAGATGCAAATTGCGTGCCTGGGAGGAGTAGGCCTTAAAACACAAAATTCACGTAGTACAACCAAGTGATCCTAGTGACCAAGGTTTCTCAACCTCGGCAGCAGTGACATATTGCATCAAACAATTCATAGCTATGCCAGGCTGTTGTGTGCATTGTAGGATGCTTAGCAGCACCCTTGACCCGTACCCATAAGATGTCAGTAGTGCCCCTCTCCACTTTTGAAAAAAAATGTCTGCAAACATTGACAAATGTCACTTCTGTGTTGAGAATCATTGTAAGGTTCATATTGATGATGAGGGACTTCTATACTCCTATGAAAAAGAATGACTATTTATTCCAAATCTGTAAGTCATTCGTTCACCAGGGCAGGCTAACTTGGGGCCTTGTTGGACCTTCTGAATGTCTCAGCCATGTGAGTGACAGTAAGGGAACAGAGTGACCAGTTGCCCAGCCCAACACTCCTCCATCAATTAGCCCCTCTAGCTTTTGCATCTTCTCTCTCTAATTCTTCATTGACTTCATTGCCCTGACCATGGTGGAATTGATTGTCTCCTTTATCCTAGAGCAAATCAAAATGCCTCTTGACAATGCAAAGTTTAGAATTGCTACATTTTTCTCTCTTCACATCATGACTAACTTCTTACAAAGTAATCTGCAGTGCCTGCCTCCACGTCCTCACCGCCTACTTCCCAGAACACATCCCAATTTGTGTTTTTTTCCATTTATCACTACCAAAAGTGGCCCCCTGAATGATACAATTTAATATCCAAATGATCACAGTAGCTGACCTTTTCCCAGAATCATCTCTTTTGACTTCCATGTACCTTTGGATGGTACTTAAGCTTCATTGTGTCAGACCCACTGGAGTGCTTGTTAAAATACAGATTTCCTGGCTCCACACCGAGTTCCCAACTCATCAAGCTCTGAGCCTGAGAATTGGTACTTCTCCCAAGTTCCCAGATGATGCCAATGCTGCTGGTCTAGGGTCACAGTTCCAAAGCTCTGTCCTGATTATTCTGTTCTTGAGTGCTTCCGTTTGACTTTCATGAGATCATCAGTATTGACTCCCATTGACATTTTTGGTCACATTTTCTAGTTCCTCCTAATCCTCAGTGGTTCTCATCCAGGGTGATATTCTCCCCTCAGCCAAGGGCATTTGGCAATGTCTGGGGATATATTTGGTTATCACAAATAACAGGTTGGAGGGGCAAGAGGGTACCAGCCGCTAGTGGATAGAGGGTAAGAAACCTGCTAAACATCCTACAATGTATGGGACAGACCCCGCAACAAAGAACTTACCCATCCCAAAATGTGAATACTGCCAGGAATGAGAAATGCTGCTCTAAATGCAGGCAAGCTCCAGGGAGAATGGTCCTCTTCTCTTCAGGCTATACATCTCTCTTGCCAATATCAAACATGCTCAGAACTTTAACTCACACCTCTTTGGGAATGTTATACTTTAATTCTGGCATTACTCTCGAATCCTAGCCTAGATTTCCAACTGCCTGTGAATATCATCTGGAACAGCCACCAGTATGTTAAGTTTAATTTGCTCAAACTAAACCAATCTTGATAGTAAGAGACTTCTTCATTTTCACTAGTAGTAATTATCATTTGACAATTCGTGGTGAGAAAAGCATTTGGTGTTATCTTTTCCTAATCCTTTTTCCTTCCCTTTATAACCAATCAAGTGTACATTTATTGGTGTATCTCTGCCCCTTTAGACATTTATAACTTGTACAAATGCTAAAAGAGTATTCTTTTAAGAAGGGAAGAATAAAACCCGATGTGTGCATCAGAAACAAATTTAGCATTACATATGTAGTAGTTTATGAAGTGTATGATTGTTTAATCACTATGCTGTACACCTGAAACTAATATAAAATAACACTGAAAGTAGACTGTAATTGAAAAATAAAATAAAATAAAGAAATATCACTCTTGCAGCAATGTGAGGAATTCACAGATATCCAAGAAAAATGAAAAGAGATGGTCACCGTTCCATATAAGATTGGTTATAATTTTGATTGGCCAGAGAGAAACATGTTTTGCCCAGGAAAAACAAAGTTGTCAGCCTGTCTAGAATTTAGTCCCATATTACTTGGAAAAATTTTTAATCTGTTACGCTGTGCTTCAGACAAATAAATCATCCCAGAATATTATCTTTTCAGAAACATGATGAGTCTTTTCATTAGGTTTGCTTTACAGGAATCCACCATATGTTTTATTTCTTGATAGACCGTCATGTGCATTTTTCTGTTACTAATATTGATAATAATAGCCGTGATTTTTGAGCACTTTCTAAGTGCTAGAACAAGTACTTTGCATACAGTATATACAATACGTCTATAGGGTATATTCTGTTTTGTTCCCAGTATGCATCTATAGAAACTAAAGGATAAAGAGGATGAGGAGTACTCTGAAGGTCATCTAGATCAAAACTGGTAGAATTAGGGTTTGAAGACATGCTTTCCAACAACCAGACTGATGCTTCTCCAAAGGCACACAATTTAGTTGCTGCGGGAATGCAGTTCTCAGAACCTGGGCTTCAGTAATAACCAGACCCATCCTCCTTGGAAACCATGACCTGGGTAGAGAAGGGAAGGCTCTCCAACTCCACCCTTGTGCTTCCAGGGGATGGTGGGGGTAGACTTCCATTAGTGACAGTGACAATGCGAGGCAGCTGGCTAATGGAAGGAGACACAGAGGAGAGCTTTTCTTTGTGAGAGTTCATTACAGAGACATCTGTAGACTTCTGTCTCCTGCATACCCTTTCTCTTTCATGGGTTCCATTTCTAGGCTGTAATGGATACAAAATTACTGCAGCATTTTGTTCTGCCAGGCTGACCCCATTACATGCACCACAGTCATAAAGCTCTGGCTTAGTTACTGTTTGCATGTTCAAGATTCCTAGGAGGCAGGAGGTGTGTGGGGCTTGGCCACAGTTCCAGAGGGGATGGCTGCTTCATTATTTCATAAAGATTTTATTTATTTATTTTTAGAGAGAGGAAAAGGGAGGAAGAAAGGGAGAGAAGCATCAGTGTGTACTTGCATCTCACACGCCCACTACTGGAGACCTGGCCTGCAACCCAGGCATGTGTCCTGACTTGGAATCAAACCATCAAGCATTTGTTCGCAGGCCCGCACTCAATCCACTGAGCCATACCGGCCAAGCCTGGCTACTTCATTTTAAAGATAAGGAAACTGCCTCCTTTCTGGAGTTGACATTGTTTTAGTCACTGATGCTGATGGAATAATCCCTACATATGTTCCATGAATGATGTTTCTCTGGTGTATAAAGGGTCTTCTAATGAAATGTCAGAATGCAGACACTTGGAAATCACCATTTCACATGCAGAAGTTACAGCATTCGGGGGAGACTTTCATGTTCTCTTCAACATCCTTTTGTCTTTATTATATTTTATGAAGACACAGCAAAAGATATACCAGGATGGAAATATAATGGTTACTGGTGATGATCCTTATTCGTACATATGAGCAAATTGGTTTTGGTAATAATTTATACACCTTTATCAACTGGAAGATTCTGATATTCATTCATTTGGTCAAAAACTATTGTGAATTCACTCTTTTCTAGGCACCTTTCTACACACTGGATATATATTAGGGAACAAAACAGACATGATCCCTATCCTAGCGTTTACCTTCTAGCAATATTTGTCAGAATGTAGCCATGTGTGTTTCTATATTTGCCCTTTTTCCTATATGTATACATAATGCGTTGGCCGAAAAGTCCATTGGTTTTTTCTGTAACATGGCTCTAGTAGTGCTTAGTTGTCTTTAACGTTATTTGAAACAATTTTGTTAGATTATATTGTGACAGCTATCATATAAGCATGCATTGAAATAGTATCAAAATTGATGAATTTTTATTTAGCCATTTTAATATTGAAGATGGAAGAAACATACATTTTCAGCATGTTATGCTTTATTATTTCAAGAAAGGTAAAACTGCAACTGAAATGCAAAAAAAAAAAAAGAGAGAGAGAGAGATTTGTGTAGTGTATGGAGAAGGTGCTGTGACTAATCAAACGTGTCAAAAGTGGTTTGTGAAGTTTTGTGCTGGAGATTTCTCTCGGGACGATGCTCCACGGTCAGGTAGACCAAGGAGTTGATAGTGATCATGATCAAATGGAGACATTAATTGAGAACAATCAACATTATACCATGTGGGAGATAACTGACATACTCAAAATATCCAAATCAATAAAGTTATTAGTGAAAATAAAAAAATGTCTTTTATTTTATGGAAAAAAACCCTAAATGGACTTTTTGGCCAACCCAGTGTGTGTATGCATGTCTATATGTATGCGTACTCGTATATACCTTTATCATATCTCTTATATCATGTGCAGGTTTCTCATGTATTCTCTATCCTACATCTCTCACCACTATTTCACACATTTCATAAGAGATTGCAATACTTTTTTTTTTTTTTGCCTATGGTAGTCTACTTAGAGCAGGGAGGACTTAGCTGAAAATAAGATAACCATAGAAAGGTAGAGAATGGCTTTCCTTTTAATGTAATTACAAATATAGGAGTGATATTGTCATCAGAACATAATTAAATTTTACTAACTAAGCTGATAAAAAGAACCTTGGATACACTGTCAGGTTCTGTATCTAGATACTTCCAAAGAAGTGATCATGAGCTGTCTCCAAAGGACTTGATCATATTCCCTGAAATCATGGACTTTTTTTGGAGGTGTAAGCCCCCCAAAATGTTTGTAGCGCTAAATTTGAAGCTACCATTTTTAAAGTTGCACAGATAGACATGAGGGGTAGAGGGAATGGGTGGGTGGGGGCAGGGAAAGACTAGAGGCAAAAAAAAAAAAAAAAAAAGTAAGTGGTCCAGGTGTCAGGCAGCACTTCTGTCTCTTCTAGTATTTGCCAGGATCCAGCTATTAACCTGTCAGCATCAGACGGATTGTAGGAGACACTTCTTAAGGTGAGCCCTTAGGAATTGGAAAATAAGAGAAAGTCATTGTCGGGGTTGGCAGAAAGTGATCCTACCAGGATCCAGGCTGTGCCTCTGGAGAGGAAATGTTACTATCACCCGAGTGTGTACTTAGGGGACAAGAGATTCTAAATAGTGGGGTGAGCATATGGAGGTCACGAGTCAGTGAATTAAGAAAGCTCTCTCTTTGAATTTTCTTGAGCAAGGAAGCAAAGCCATGAAGATGCAGGGCACACATTTTAGTGAAAAAAGGTGTGGCTGACTGGTGCTGAGACCAAGGCACATCTGCAGAGCCAGGGTGACTCTCACCCCAGCAGGGGGCAGATAGCATCCTCAGACAACAGCAGGAAAACAAAGAAGTAATGACTCTTTTATCGACAAAACCATGTCCTTATCTCTGAACTTGGTGTCATTTTTTTTTTTTCAAAGAACATAGGCGGTTTTTAAATTTTGCTCATGAAAGTTCCAGCAGAGAAACAAAGTTCATCAGATATTTCTGGTTTTCCATGTTCTGGGCACATAGTAGGCCTACGCATCCTGAAATTTTATGTATGGAATGGTGCCATGCAATCATTTTAGGCCAACAAGCTGTGAACAGGAGTGGCATGTGTCCCCCAGGCCAAGCACTTAAATGTTGACATGAGACCCTCTAGAGCTCCCCCTTTCCCCTTCTACAAGGCTAGCAGGCAATCTTCAGATGTATACATATATATAAGAAATCCTCAGATTATATACACAGATTATGAATACATATAGGAAAAAGGGCAAATATAGAAACACACATGGCTACCCTCTGACAAGTATTGCTAGAAGGTAAACGCTAGGACAGGGATCATGTCTGTTTTGTTCCCTAACATATCTCCAGTGCTTGGAAAGGTGCCTAGAAAAGGGTGAATCTATAATAGTTTTTGACCAAATGAATGAATATCAGAATCCTCTAGTTGATAAAGGTGTATAAATTATTACCAAAATCAATTTGCTCATATTTCAGATAGTGGCCTTTCCATTAGCCTGGTTCTTGGAATGAGAACCAAGTCAACATATAACAAAGCCTCCAGTCCACCCACAGTAGACAAAAATAGACCTGTAGTATTTTAAGCTGTTGCGATTTGGGGCTCATTTGTTACAGCAGGATAACCTGGCCTATTTTAATGGACACATTTGGTTAGCTACAGGAGTGAGGAATTTCAATTTCCTTACCAAATAGAGGCAGGGTTTGAATGATGTTATAAACCTCTTTTCATAATCCAAATTACCACCCCATTGTACCCACAGCCCTATGCATGGGGTGCAATTTTCCTCAAAGACATTTAGTTTGTTAGTCCTGGAAGACCTTAAAGAAATGCAAAGCTAACAGGTATAAGGCAAAATGGATATACTGTAGTAGTTGATGCCTTAGTATTGAGGGGCTTTGGTGCATAGAGAGGAAGTTGTTATTATCTATAACTTTATTTAAATGCATCATTTAGTTAAATTATATGTCTAAAAACCCACACTTTAAAAACTAAATTTTCTTTACAAGGAGACTACTTCCTCTTAAAATTTTAAACTTCAATCACATATTTTGTATGTTTTATACATTTCAAATACCTTAAAATACACATCTTTTGCACTTTAATTTCTATTCTTAAACTTAAATCTGTGGTAAAACATGAGTTTGATTCATTTTGTCATTATTCTTATACTTATTTTTTATATTTTCTAGAATTATATATCAATACTCAGCTAATGTTTTAAATAGTAGCTGCCTCTCAAGGTGAATCAGATCTGAGCTGTTGGTCAGCAGGCTGAGATTATTTTTTTAATGGTTAAATTCATTTATTGGTTAAAGACATAATGACCTTCCCAAAAGTCTAAATATTTTTTGCAACTTGTCTCTCTCCCAAAATATTTTTAAAAATTACACTTGGTGACATTATATGAACCCTGTTTATTGTTAGATATTTTTCTTTTTTTTTTTGTATGTAACTCATCACTTTATTTTTTTCTTGTATTTTTTCCATTACCATTTAATCCCATTATACCTGCCTACTCTCTGAGATCACCACACTGTTGTCCATGCCCATGAGCCCTTTTCTCTTTTTGCTCAATCCCTCCAACCCTTACCACCCCCACACTAGCTGTCAGCTGCTATCTGTGAGTCTCTGTTTTGCTTGTTAGTTCAGTTTGGTCATTAGATTCCACATATGAGTGAAACCATAGGGTACTTGTCTTTCTCTGACTGGCTTATTTCACTTAGCATAATGTTCTCCAGGTCCATCCATTCTGTTGGAAAGGGCAAATTGTCTTTTTTTTTTACGGCTGAGTAGAATTCCATTGTGTAAATGTCCTATGGTTGTTTTAACCACTCATCTAATGGACACTTGGGCTGCTTCCATAGTTTCATGATTATAAATAACACTGCAGTGAACATATTGGTGCCCATGTTCTTCCAAATTACTGTTTTGGGTTCCTTCGGATGTATTCCCAGAAGTGGGGTCACTGTGCCAAAAGGCAGATCCATTTTTAATTTTTTGAGGTAGCCCCATACTGCTTTCCACAGTGGTGGCAGCACCAATCTGCATTCCCACCAGCAATACAAAAGGGTTCTTCTTTCTCCACATCATAACCAGCACTTGTTGATTATTGATTTATTGATGATGGCCATTCTGACAGGTATAAAAGGGTATCTCATTGTGGTTTTAATTTGCATTTCACTGATGCTTAGTGATGTTGAGCATTTTTTCATAGGTCTATTGACCATCTGTATGTCCTCTTTGGAGAAGTGTCTATACAGATTCTTTGCCCATTTTTTAAAATTATTGTCCTTTATTTAATATTCTTAAAAAATTACTCTTATAAATAACTTATTAAGAGTTGAGAACTATCTGGCAGTTTTATGTCCCAACACATGAAGATGAATCCAGGTAGTTATTTCTTTTTAGCTTGTTAGATTAGTGTGTCATCCTAGAGTACTGGTAAGTCCTTGTCTACTGGGTGTGAAGCTCAGAGCTGACCAGCCTTCTCTGCTCTTAGTAGCACTCTTCTCCTTCTCCTCCTCCTCCTCCTCCTTCTTCTCCTCCTTCTCCTTCTCCTTCTTCTCCTTCTTCTTCCTCTTCTTCTTTTTACAGGACTGTTTGATGTGTTTCGTGTTACTTTTAATCACCACTCTCTACTTTCCCAATAGTAACATGACCACACCAATACTTTATAAACAAGCAACTAAGCAAAAGCTAAAACAAAATGTATGTGGACATCTATTTTAGCACTCCCCTACTTACTGAAATCAATAACAATTAAATACACTTTATTAAGTTCACATTTCTTTTATGTTACAACTATCTGTGATATAATGTATATTAACTTTTTTTGAGTATCACTATGAACTTTTATAGTCTTAGCTTGTTTTAATCAACAACAAAGAAACAACAACAAAGATATTGAGCAATTTTGTTATCAATTTTATGTAGTCCAAATTATCACCAGCTGGCCAGTAGGATCTCCTTTAGGTGAGCTCTTTGTCCTTTCAGGATTTTTAAAAAAATATTTTGGGGCACTGATTTTGTCCATTATAAGGGTATAACTTTCTGTAATTTATTTTCAACTGGCTGCTGATTCCCACTTACAATTTTCATCCAGTTGATTAGTTGACTCTAAATATCAGGGGATGTTTATTACAGGGGCTGATTGAACAATTAGACTACAGAAAAGCAGGTAGAGTGTGAGACAGTGTTCACTAAGTATACATATATGTCCCTGAAGAAAAGCCGGAAAGGATCTATCTAAACTTGATTTATCCTCTTCACTGTGCTTTTTAATGTCTTAATATTATCCAACTTTTCTTTATGGAGCATATTTTATTTTTGTAATGAGAATGCAAAAATGTGAAATGTTTAAAATAATGAAATAAATATTTCCAACAGGAAATAGCCCTACACATTGTTCAACAAACACACTGGGTCTTGTATACAAAGCACATCCGTAAAATCTCAAAAATTGCTTGTTTTTTTATAATGAGGTAATATTTTGCTTTTTGTGTCTATGCTTTCCCTTCAGAATGAGGGTGATTCTGGATAATCTTATTGTATCATGTTTCTACTTCATTGCATTGCTCTCCAGGGGGAAAATTAACAGCAAAAGACTTGTCACTTGAGTTGTATTCATGACCTCTCTACTGTGAGCATTATAAGTGAAACGCAGCAAAGAGGAGATACAATTCCAGGGGAATATGGGCTCATAGATCTTTCAGAACAATGTTAGAAGAAAAGCTTTCTCATGATTGCTATAGCAAGTGATGCTTTTAACTGCTCTATAGTCATCATTGCAAGAGCATTGGATCCAAAAGTGAGGCATAGGACTATGTGCCAAGTTGCTTTGCAAGGTATCTGAGAGAGTCTGTCTACTCCCAGGCCTCCTTCAGCCACATTGATGTGTGGGATCATGAGCCCATTGTTGTGATATAAATCAGGAAAGCAACGTGCCCTTTTCTCTGGTAAAAAGGACAGTGTTGTGAATGATTAGTTATAAGTGAGGAATCAGATTTGAATTTTAGGAAGAGCTATCTAGCTACATGTGGACATTGAAGTCTCTCTTGAAGGGCAACAACCTCAACATTTCACAGGCTGTCCTTTCTTCTATAAGTCCATTTATGTCCAACTGAAATTTCACTTTCAGCATTTTCATTTTTTGACTTTTTTTTTTGGTCAAGACTCTATTTAGATGAACCAGTTTCATAAAATGTCACATGGGTGGATCACTGGGAGACGGACTAACAGAGGAACTGTGTACCAGGTGCTTAGTGACCATTAGTGAGCGTTCAGTGATGGACTTTGAAAGAACTGAAGAGACTGGCCTTGGATTGTGCTGGACATCTGTAATTTGTGTGGTGACTGTGGACAGAAGTACTAGCAGTGACTAACTGCATACTACCCATACTAATTGAAATTTAAACCCTGTTCTTAGGAGACTAGAACAATTAACTACATCATGGTAACGGAAATTCGTGCCTATCAGGAGCATGCAAATCAAAATCTACTTGTACACACGTGGATATGTATAGTACTTTTCATTTCATAGCTTCAGCACACCATGCCGCAAACTCAGTGTTTAAGACAAGTATGATTCACTTTTATCTCTGTCGGCCGGTTTATGGCACCGTGGCTTTTGTCCTGCAATGCATTCTGCGTTCTGGGGAGGATGTCTGATCCCTAATGGCTGGCAAATCTGTACAGGTGGTCACACACAGAAGCAAAAAGAGAATTTCACTCTGGTTGTTAACGTGAAGATTTTCCAGGGACGTGGGGAGCTGACAGAGGAAACAGAATAATGAGTAGCAGCCAGGGATTGACGGGAACCCTCCGATATTCCAAGTGGTACTGTACACATCCGGGCAGCCTGAGGGGAGCCTGGCTGAAAGGAACTGGCCAGAGGTGTGTTCTGACTTGGGAAGACTTGGAGAAATGGCAGCACTGTTAACAGTGTACAAATATTGGGAGACTTTCCTCCCCTTGGAACAATGCTGCACAATCCGATTTAATGGTGATTCTGTTAGCATTCCCATTCCAGATATTAAATTGCCTATGTATGTAAAGGGATTGAGAATAGGTTTTTAAAGAGAGATTTTTAGTAGTGTTTGGAAATTTAAGAAAGATAAATATCTTTGTTGAGATAATTACACTCAGTATAAGATGTACGGTGGGAATAGCATTTTGCCTGGGATATGCAGTACTTAGGTCCAGTTCACAATTATTAGCTATGCTTGATCGTTCATTGATTACTCATTTACTTATTTTCTTATAAGTATCTACCAAGTGCCTATCATATGCCAGATACCACACCAGGCTTTAGGCAACTGGGGTCAATTCACTTCACCTCTCTAAGTCTCTTACCTGCAAGATTCTTAAACTCCTCAAATCAGTTGGAAAGGCAGTTCTACAGTTCAAAAACACCTATTTTTCTTATGTTTTTTGTTTGGATGCTAAAAGTGCCTGTAACATAATTTCATGGAAATAATAGAAATACAATTTTCAGTGATGAAGTTCAAAACTGAAGAGAATAAAGTATTTTTCAATTTACTTTCAGCTTATTCTATCACCCCACCAAGTGCAGGAACAGTGAGAGCAGTAATTTACCTTTTGCCAATTAGAGGGTAGGTTCCTTATGGAAAAAGCCTCTGGTCTACTCCTCTACCAGTAGTGGGGGCTGTAACTAAATGATTTTGTATGGCTGTGTGCGGGCACGCACACACACATGCCTAGGAAAGCAGAGTCCAGGCTCTTTGCCCCATTATTCATCTCAATGTTTACTGCCAAGATGGGTTTTCCAATTTTCCATTGTTTCCCCTAAATTGAATCTTTCATGTAGAGTTCAGAGCTGGTCTGTCTGTTAGGAAATAGCTACATAATAAAACAGCCACATTATAGGGCTATAATTCACTCAGTTATTCATTCCTTCCCTCAACAATAGGGCCTAAAATTCATTGGTATGTGTGGGTTTCAATTAAGCTCAGAGGACAGTCATTGAGTGACTGCTGCATGCAAGCTGCTAAACTGAGACTATTGAGATGGATAGGAAACTGATCCCTTTCAAGAAGCTTGCAATTGAGAAAGAGAGAGAGAGAGAGAGAGAGATACAATTGAAAATGTTTGGTGTAATTTCTAATTGAACATCCTTGGGGCTGTGAAAGTGGACAGGAGGATTTAGTTCTATCTCTGAGGTTGGGGTATAAGTCAGGGAAGGTATTGTGGTGGAGATTATGCTTAAAGTGGTGTATAAAGAATACATAGGCAGAACAGGGCAGGTAAGCAGAGCTGTGGATGGAGGGAGGTGCATTTCAGCCAGAATTTCTTTTTTCTTTGAAAGTTTTTTCTCATCCTTAACATCCTTTCCTCTTATCCATTTCTTGGTTTTCAATGATCTCTAAATTGTTCCTTAAGGCTGTAATTGGTATAATAAGGTGGCTCTACATTCCCTCACCCCATCCCCATGTCACACCACTGTCTGAGCAACACATTTTGATTCCTGGAAAAGGTAGCATTTGACTCCAATCAAAAATCCTGCTTACAGCTCTGATGTAGGTCTGGGGGGTTTTCCATGTTATTCGAAACTAGTATTGATTGCTTTAGCTCTAAAACACAATACCCAAAGGGTCATGCTGGTTGCTTTAAGTGAGGAACAATAAGTAAAACTAAGCTAAACAAAATGAAGAGGTAAATGTAGAATCAAAAAAGCCAGGAGTCTTCAGTGCCTGCTATCAGGCATCGTTAAATCAAGAAGCTCTTTTCGCTGGTAAGGTCAGTGAGGGAGGCAAGGGAGGATGGGCATGCTAGGAGACAATATGTTACCCTGCATGAGAGCACGTTATGGTGCTTAGTATAAATCACATCGTTTGCTTACAGTCTACATTATTTATCTTTAATCTCTGGCAGATGGGAACTGGCTGGGAGCATGCAAGGGTACCGAATGCCTCTGTGTGTGCTTGCTTGCCAGAGAGATCTACTAGGAGAATTAACCTCTACCCTCCCAGTACAATCGGCGGGGTACCATTTGGAGTGACCACATAGTTTATCTCCAAAGCAGGACACCTTGGAAAGCGAAAGAGGACACTGTAAATAACCATGCATACATAATAGGCACACAGTGGGACATTGCGAGGCAAACAGGGACTCTTAGGGAATATATGATCATCTTACCATTTGTTCTGTCTGAAGGGAAATTTCCTAGGACAAATACAAATAGCACCCAAAGCATGATCCTTGAAATAGGCTAAGTCTGCAGGGAATTAGTACTATGTCAGTCCATATGTTTATTTACATTAGAGCAACAATTTCCTAAAATGTTTTCTGAGAGGCATAAGATAGCTATCCTTCTCTACGTAGTACATGGGAGTCAGAATTATGTGCGGTTACTAGAAAGCGAGCAGTAAGGGCCTTATTCAAGAAAACATTGTAATTCAGGCTAAACCACGTAAGTGCACGGACAACTTAAATTTGATTAGTACTTCAATTATTTAAAAACTTAAGCTATTATAAACAAAGCACTGCTTGGCACACTTTCCCCCCAGATTCTCATCTGGCTGCCCCTCTTCATCTTGCAAACCTCAACTCAATGTACCCTTCTCAGAGAGGCCTTTCCTGGTCACCCTCGCCAAGGTGACTCTCTGACTCCTGTCATGCTCTATCACATTGTCCTTCTGTCATTTTCTTAGCACCTAGTAGTGTTTGAAATGGTCCTGTTTATTTACCAATGAATTAATTGTATGCTGTCCCCAGCAGGATGTAAGAACACTGAGGACAGTAGGTCCACCTGTCTTATTTCATTGTATATCCCCAGCATGTGGAAACCTGTAGGTATTCGGTAGAGAAAGAATATTTGCTGTTGGATGGACTGATAGAAAAGAGACCTTTTTTTTTGCCTTTACTGAACATCTTTTGACACAGGCACTGCCCTCCCTTCATGATTTTTGTAAAGATAGGCACCTTCTCAGCAGCTCCAGTTCCATCCTCACCCTTTTGCTATTGGATTGATACTATGAATATGGACTCAACTGCATTTGTGATAAGATTTTGATCAGCATCCCTTCCACTATGCTTGGCTTTCATATCCTTCACTCTTAGCCTTTTCCTGAATTAACCTCAGCCTGGTAGCATGCCATGCTGGTATTAATCTTCTGGTCATGTTAGTAAATATTTTTTCCATTTTATCTTCTCATGTTCATCTTTTTCATCTATTGCTGATGATTGTTAACTACAAAGACATGGCGCTTCTATGCACTGCATGAGTTTTACTTTGTCATTAAGATCGTTCTTACTGCCAAATGAATGATTTCATATATTTGTGCAACGGTTCTCTTTAAGAACATAGTTTTGCAATTTTGTTTCTTTTTTTTCTTTCCAATTATCTTACTCACTGCTTTTGCATGGCTTGGCTTGGACATCATAGCATGCAAAATGTTCATCAAAATATTTTTAAGAAGTTGACACAGCTCATGCCTGCACTGTCCAACACAGATGCCACCAGCCACATGCACACATGGCCGCTGAGCACTGAGATGTGGTTAGTGTGGCTGAGGAACAGAATTTTTAACTCGGTTTAATTTTAACTAGTTGAAATTTAAGTATTGATGTTCAATTTAGTCATTGGAAAATAAGTCAAATATATGGAACAACTTAGGTATATGAATCTACTTTTTTAATTGTTAATTTTATGAAATTTCTATAAAGATAATATATAGGGGTGGGCAAAAGTAAGTTTAGAGTTGTTTGTATGGAAAACACAATAACTAATAAATAAATAATAATACAAAAATAAACTCTGTGTTTTGCATAGTCACAACTTATAAACCTACTTTTGCCAACCCCTGTATTTCTAGTAAAAAAAACCTGAGTCTTAATTGAGATGTGCTACCAATATAAAACATACACCATATTACAAAGGCTTAATATGGAAAATGGAATATAAAATATTTCATTAATAAGTTTAAATGTTGATTACATTTTGACATGGTAACATTTTGAATATATTGGGTTAAGTAAACTATATTATAAAATTTTTTTTCTATTTTTTGTTATTTTTTAAATGTGGCCACTAGAAAAATGTAAAATTACTTATTTGTTTTCTATTATATTCTCAATAGACAGTACTGGCCTGGATTGCCTGTTGGCTTAGACCAGATAATTTAAATTGGCACTGTTTTTTTCCATATCCATCATGTTAATAATAAAAACAAATAAAACAAGAAATCATCAGACAAAGACAACTACCATATGATTTCACTTTTATGTGGAATCTAAAAAGAATTCAAGGAGCAAACAAAGCAAACTCATAGATATAGAGAACAAATTAATGGTTGCTAAATGAGAGGTGTGTTGAAGAAATTAGTGTAAGAGGTGAAAGGGATTATGAAGTACAAATTGCCAGTAATAAAAAATGAAGGGATGTAAAATAGTGAAAGGGATGCTCTCATAGAGAATACAGTCAACAATATTTTAATAACCATGTGTGGTATCAGGTGGGCACTGGACTTTATGTGGGAGGTCACTTTGTAAGCTATACACAGGTCTCATCACTATGATGGACACCTGAAGCTAATACAATGTTATATGTAAACCGTAATTGGAAAGTAGATTAATTTTTTAAAAGGGGATCATTAGTTGCTAATAGACACAAGTTGGATTCCCGGGGGCAGTCTGTGAGGTGGGGTTTGGTGCATCGCATGAGTATTAGGAGATCCCTGGGCTTCCTGCCTGGGAGAGAGGGAAGGGAGTGGAATCACGCGGATGGAGACACTGAGCTGGGTGCAGGTCCAATGATGGCGCCACTCAACCTTACAAGGAGCTCTGCAGCTAAAAGGCCTCTCAGATTGTCCTGAGTTGGGCCACGACGGCCAGGCCTGTGTACCCCTGCACCAGCAAGTGTTGAATGCAGATCACCCTGGGAAGGCTCCATCTTGGATGAGCTGGCTCTGTAGCAGGCGCTCACCCTGAGGGGCTGACAGCTGGAGGCTGGGCATGGGGAGCAGCTTGGACAGCAAGCCAGAGAGATTTGGGCTGCACATCACAGTGTCCACTGTAATAAAATTCTTATTAAAATTTTTACATGAAAATCTTGATAATTGTCATTAAAAAAATATCAGATGTGTTGGCTAACACCAATTCACAGCTGAAGCTCAGTCTTCTTGGTATGAATTGTGTGTTTCTCAGGGATCCTCTGTCTTCCTCTTATCTGATCTCTGGTTTAGCTTCAATTCCATTACTTTCCTGGCCCCTGTAGATATTTGTGTGGGTTTGTAAATCCAGGCCAGACAGACTTGAGCCAATATGGGGACCACTTTAGTGCCCTCTGTTGGTGGCAGACAACATTGCTCATAATTTTGTATTTGTCTAACTCTTCTTTTTCCTCAAAGAGAAAAATAGATAGATAGATAGATAGATAGATTCTTCTTAAAGCCTTGTTCTAAGATTGGTTTATATTAGAAGCTTAACGAATGCACTATTTACTGAAAAAATAAGTATGTGTGACAATCAATAATGTCCGTAGTCTATATCCACATTCTCGATGAATGTTTGTTTCATCATATCCATGCTTCCCCATTCCGCTTTCAGCAGGAGAGAAACTGAAAATGAAGCTTCCTTAACACTTTGTTAGAAACTTGGGTATAAAATTCAAATATGTATTCCATATTTTGACACTAATGAATTGAGTGTGTTACTGTAGTTGATTTAAAAATGAATATCTGAGGCAATGGGGGTACGTACAGCCAGGAATCAGAAAAGGTCAGCTATGTATTTGTTGTAGAGGAAAAAATATGGAAAACATCAGAAACATTAAGACTTTTAATTCTTTATAGGGGATGTTCCTGACTGTTTTCCCAATTCTGTACAGTGATATGTAATGTTGTGGAAGATGATTCTCAATTAGGAAACTTTAAAGGAGACAAAAAACTGGGAAGAGACTGTCTTCTAAATATATGCTTAGTTCTTTGGGCAGCAATGTGATTTCAGTTAAAAGACAGAACAAAGGCTTGCCAGTGTTTTGAAACTAGGCTAGCTGGGTACTCGGGCGGGGCTCTTTTTGGAAATGGGCACGCAGGGCGGTGGCAACGTTACATAATGCTGTCCTCCCGTTTCCGCAGAAGTGCCATGACTTAGAGTCGCAGCACAGTGACTTGAATTCTGGGTTCCTTGTGCCCGGAAAATTCTAGGCACTGTATCATTTTTTTTCGCATCTTAAAATTATCCTTTTGTGGGAAATGTAGAGGAATGATGTCAACATCTCCATTTTAGAGATTAGTTAAACTTGAGTTTCCATGTTTATCTTGCTTCAAGTTATCCATTAGCATTCATGAGAACAAAATCTTGCTTTCTCCATTTTTCAGCCCGTTCTTTGTTCCAGCTTCTCTTTGGCTGCTAGTGTAATATCAACTACTTTGTGTGTATATGAGAAATTTGAAATTTTATTTATGTCACTTGCATCTAATGGATCCCTGCCTTGCACTAGAGACCAAGGTCGGAAATGGTATAAAAATGTTTCCATCAGAATGCCTAGTGGATATTTTTGCCACTCGAGCTAAAATTCCACTAATGATTTTCATTCCATCTTATATATGTGTAAGTAATTGAGGTGCTATAGAAAGGAATATGGGAGGCACATGAGATGTAGTAAAACACATCTTGGGAAACATATTTTAGCCTTGAGAGAGTTTAGGACAGATTTGCCCCAATTATGATTATCCAAAGATTTGTTTATTTGTATGTGGCAAGATGTATGTGTAGCCCTGTGAAAACATATACAACCTGGGAAAAGGGGAGCTGACTTTTAGTCCCATCTCTAACACTGCTTTACTTTGACAAAGTCACAAAACCTCTTGCTTGGTTTCTCTCTCTGTGTATAGTGATGAGAATACCAATTACTGTGATAAATCCTATTGATCTCCCCCAGGGAGATTTGGAAGATAAAATAAAGTCATAGGTATTAAGAAAGATGGTGCAATATAAATTAAATGTGGTATTATTATTCCTGTCCTGTAGAGGCTTGCTAAAACAATTTCCTAAGGTAACTTTCAGACTGGTTTGGATGTGAATGTCCAGATCGCTAAAATATGGGCGTAACGGAGGACTAAGAAGAGTTTCTTGATAACCCACAGTATTCTGCCCTCCCTCTATAAGAAAGAACTTTTTTACTATCAAAAAGGCAGTTGTTTACTCTGAGTTTGAATCATTAAACCAAATAAGTGGTTATTTAGTTCAAGGAGCTGTTACTTGCAAAGTTACTTCAGTTACACAGGTGGCCTGCATGAGTTGTTTCATTTAATGCCTATGAGGTTAGTACTTTTTACGGATGAGGAAACGAGTTCAGAGAAATCTGGTCAGTTCCCCCAAATCACACAGCTCATTGTTGACTGGGCCTTGATATGAAACCAGAGCTATACTCAAAGTTCGAGCTACCTCCACTATACTGTCCTACGCCTCTTCCTCCTTCCCTTCCTCCTCCTTCAGTCTCTTTACCGTGTAGTGTTTCTCTTTGTCTTTCTTTTCTTCCAAGGGTACATCTACTACAAAATAGGATAAATGTCTTTGTTTCCAAGCCAGTGGGCTGGGTTTCCGGAGGCATCAATTCTAGGAATTAGTTATACCCCATATAAAACCACCAAAGGACGGTATCTGTAGTTATGTCAGCAGCCTCTGTATTACCCTCTAAAGGTATAATTTACTCCACAGTTCCTAGATGTATGAGTTCATGCTCTCTGGAACAGACTGCTCTCGCCTTTCCCAGAAACCTTCAACCAGACAGGACCAGGACGTAGATCAAGGGCTGTCAGCCCACCACCTAAAGTGTCAGCTACAGACCTGTTGCTACCCAGATGGAAATAATCTGCAGCGTTTCCTGTTTCTTTTTTAATGACTAACTTTATTAGCACTCAAGATGAATAAGTGATAGGCTTTGTTCTCCCAGACTCCTCAGCTTCCTGTGGCAATTTGCAAGTAAGAAAGGGAAATCCATTAGAAGTTGAATAGATTAAAAGACAATAGGATTTGGAGAAGGGGAGTTAGTGAATCACAAGTAAATTCATTAGATTCCCAGTTACAATGCCTGAGTCCTGGCTTGCTCCTTTCACCAAGGCCCATGTATCCTCACAGAGCCCTCGGTAAGAGCTGAGGAAAGAGGGAAGTGAGCTTCATGAATACACACTTTAGAGTCAATGGCCTGCTCCCGAGAGACTGCCACTGCTTTACTTAGCAAGGTAGAAGAGGACTCCCCGCCCCGCTGCTTTGCTAAAGTATAATTGGTGAATGACATTGTAAGATCCTAACGTGTACAATGTGACGATTTGATAAAGGAATTCTTAAGGCTACAAAGGCAAAAATGAGCGCTGTAAAACACAAAGCAATGGAAATGGGTATAGAATCTGGCTCCCCAAGCTTGGTCACAGATAGAGTTGTGAAGTGCTAGGGGTTGGGATATATCGAAAAGATCTCGAGGGATCCCCTGCGTGGTCCAAGGACCTCAGAGGAATTCCGGTGTTGGAAAACATCAGCAGGGCTGTGTTCTTAATGCTACTTTTCAATCTGCATTTACCCCTTAGAACCATTTGGGGACCATGGAATCCCAGGAGTGGGTGGAACACATTCCCCCAACCAAGTAAGAAATAAGTTTCTTTTGTTTCGTATGCCGTGAATTTTACATGCTGTCTGGTTGGAGAGAAAGGAGGAACCCTGAAGTTCTCAGGCATTTGCAACTCTCTCAGTAGGTAGATCTTCATTTAGGTCCCAGCTTCTCTGCATCTGTTATTTCTGGAGTATTTCGGCCTTCATCTGGAGGAAGGTGACAGGAAAGCATTCTGTTCTTACAGAAAAATTGCTTGTCATCACAGTAACTGTGTACTGTTGAAACAACTACTGCCTACATTGCTCTGCCTCCTGGAAGCTAGCATTTTGGTGTGAATCAGCTAGGAAAAGCGATGCTCCCCTCCCACACGTACACACGCATACACTCTACCTGAAAACCTGAGGCATAACACAAGTGTCTCGAATTATGAACATTCATACAGAGCTCTTCAAATAATATTTAAATTCAGCCACTTGTCAAGAGTAATAACAGAAACTTAGGGTTATGTAAACTGGTTCTAATAGAATAATTCTGATTTCTATGGTACTTTACAGTTTTACAGTAGTGCTTTTATATCTATATTTTTCTATCCTTCTGCCAAGACCTTATAAGATATTCACTCACTACCCACTTTTTCAGCAAAGAAAATCAGGTTCGATGGTTTTGCTCAGGTTGTCAGAGCCTAAGAAATGACAGGACTATTAAATTCATATTTTTAAGTTACATATATTTTTCTCTTTCTCTTCCTATTTTGAGATTTATTCTTTATTTTATTTATAAAAGAGGGTGAGGGAAACTTAAAGTTCCTCCAAAGGTTAGGTCAAAAAGGGGCCATGGGAGGTCTTCCCTTAGAAGTTTACTTTGACCCTTCCTTTATTGTCACCAGAGAAGGCTAGTCCCTTTCCAGGGCATGTCTTGTGCCAGAAGAGCATCCCCTGGATCATTCTGTGGAAAGCAGTGAGGTAGCATTTCTCAGACGCAAAATACTTTGCTAAGCAGATACTTTGAAAAATCTGGAAAATATTAATAAATGACTCTTCCAATGATAACCTTTTCAAATAGAAAATATTCTCTGAATAAAACACGGGAATAGAGATAAAGCTTAGACAATATTGCATTATTTCCCAAGTCTCCTGACTCCTACATTTTGGAAAGTATTAGGCTCATTGAAAATAATATGCTGTGAAGTAGAATGATTGTTAAAGGATTGGGTTTGGCAGGAATGTGAAACTTTGCAGGCCAAATCATAAGGTCCTTGCCTAATTGGGATTTATAAGACCAAGACCCAATCAAAGCCATCAATTATCAGAGTGTTGGACAGAAGAAGAAAGACTGCCTATCTTGTTAAAATCACTAGGGAATTTGAGGAGGAGGAGGTAATGACTGACATTAGAACTTGTCTGAAACATCAGATGTAGTTTTAGACATGTGAACGTGGTCTGAGAATGAAGCAAAATTGATATTCCAAATAAGCAACCCAAGGTCTCAAAGCACTGCTTATTTCTTTCCTTTGGAAAACAGTATACAAAAGTTGGTGAGATGAGCAAAGCCATCGAACTGCCCCCAAAGCAGAAGTTAAACAAAGCCATCAGGGAATTGATTTCCACAGGAGAGAGCAAGGGTTCGGGAGCAATGACTTAATGGAAAATTTATAGGCAAAATACTTTTCTTCTTAAAGTTTTTTCAATCTTAAAATTTCAGATCTCTTTCTCACATTTGGGGCTAATGGCTTTTCCAATGCTTGCATGGTGCCTTCGAGTAAGTAATGGCAGAATGAAAATGAAAACAATAAAGCATTTTTAGATAGTTATCTAACAGCCTTTGCTTATCAATCTAGTTTGCATGATGGATGTGGGACCAGTGATCTGCATGCATGGGGTCGTCTAATAACTTTCAAAAATAAAGAATGTAGTTTCATTTGGACTTTTTAGAGGGAGTAGTGGTTTGTCAAAGAACACTTTAGGAATTCCCTTGGTCAGAAAATGTAGGAGTTCCGAATGAGTCACTCCAAGTTGTGCCTCTGGGGTAGGCATGTTATTTTCAGCTAAAAATTAACCAAGATCTTGTGAGCTCAAGAAAAACTTCTGCTCTCCACCCCAAACCCTTAGCCAGCTAGTGGAATTTGAGTTGGGGGCCTTGCCGGTAAACAGATCATCAGAGATAACTCTCATTGACCTATCTACATGGCAGGACAAACTAGTAATGACTAAACAGGTGTGGTCTCTGCAATGACCTGAAGTCCCAAGGTGACTTACCTCATCCCTAGCTCAGAATGCTGAACATACCTCATTTCCCTTTCTGTATCTGACCCTCTGAAATATGTGGGGTCCCTGTGGACACAAAATTAAGTTTCATTTTCTCTTCTCAGTCTGTCTCATGTTGATTTGATTATTCAATTAGAAGAAACAGAAGAGGGAAGGGGGAATTTTTTTCTTTCCCCACACAAGTCTACAGGGTACCTTTGCATCTAGGCCCACCTATATGCATGTATTCTGTCATTTAACATCATTTACATGTTTTGTTATAAGAAAAGGAAGATGGTCCTAATAAATAATACCATCCACATTCCAGGCATGAGTTTTATAGATTTCGCTTGTATCATTTACATTTATAAGCAAAATTTTATTCTTGTGTCATGTTGAATATAAAATATAAGATTACAGTGTTATGCCTGTTTTGTAACTTCATAAATATCAAATGAATAGCTAGAAAATATCTTGTTTGCTACCAATGGGTCACTTAAGCCCTTTGTTTGCTATATGCATCTTTACCTCTATCTCAGAATGCAGCAAACTTACATTATTTTTTAAAGTTCTTAATTAGTGATTAAATTTCCAAGAATTTCCAGTAATAGATGTCAAATGTCCTGAGATTGTCTAATAAAATCATATAGGCCTTCAAAATAAAAAAAATCAATAGTATCATGATTTGAAGTCATAGTGTATATTTAAGTACACCTTTAAAATTGAATTGTACACTCAGGCTTTCTTGGAAATATGTCTTGTATAAGGTCATATATGTATATACATGTACACACATATATAATTGTATATTTGTGTGTGTGTGTGTATAAAATTAGCAATGGAAGCATGGAAACCGATATAAAGAAACCCCCCCTTCTTCATGTTTGGAAGCTATATTTGTTGTTGTCTTTAAAAAGCCAATAAAATTGTCCTTCAAACCAAATCCATTTGTTCCATTATCTATTTTAGTTTCTGTCTCTTCACACTGCTGGGATTGGAGACAAGGGAAACAGGCCATAAAAATGCCATGGGAAAATAATTCTTGTGCCGCCTCCATCTAACAGATTTGAGAAATTAATGATAGATGCTTGGGTTGGACATGTGGGGCTTACCTGGACTGGAAAACCTTGATTTGAGCTAGTTCGAGTTTTAATACATTATCCTCATACACCTATGTTTGACAGATGGGTATGTGGGGTTTGAGAATTTCTAATTGCCTGGCCTTTTCTTGGCTTTTTGTGAGCAAGTGGCACGAATGCTCTTTGCCTCTGCACCCAGCCAGGATGTCCTTGAGCGAGGTGAGAAGTGTTGTAGCCACTAGAGATACTCTTGATGTTGGGTCACTCCTCTTAACTCCTGAGGATAAGTGGATAACAATTCTCTGTAGCCATGTGGATGCCATGTTGTAACTGTCATCCTCATATCTGTGTGTGTTTCTGGGTGTGCATATGGAGCTGAATGATATCTAGGATTGGTTTGTTCTCAAGAAAGCAATGTGGCCATGAGTTACATAAATAAGGGAAACTGCTACGCAAGAAGGTGCCACACCTACAGGAGATAACAGAAATACAAGAAGATTTGAGAGTTGACCCTTTTTTCCCCTTAAATCCACCTGGACAGCTAGTTTTAGTAAATAAAACCAGCTGCTATTTAGTACCATTTCTAGAGGGCCTTATCTTGTCCTTGGTGTTCAGCGTTTCAGCAAGTGTGTTCTTATGTGTCCTGAATGAAAATACAAACCCACAGATGTACCAGCACAAACACACACACACACACACACAAAGGTTTATATATTTTCTATAATATGTGTACATATTTACATATTTACGCATATAATTAAAATATAAGCAAATTATGCTAAGAGAACCATTGACTTATAGAAGAAAATTAGCATCATGTATAACATAGCAAACTTAACCTTTTACCAAATGTAACAGGCATATTTTTCACCTTTATTGATGCCGTCCATGTAAGACAGCTTTTCCTCAATGTGGTGGGCCAAATGGTGAGTGACATGATGGCATAGCTCAGCCCAGTGCTGGAATCCTACAACCACTGGGGACCCAAGAAGAGTCGAGCTCTCCATGCTGATTGGGCAGTAAATTATACCTACTTTTCCCAAGAGCCTTGCTTTTCCATCTTTCTCTTCTATCAGTAATTTCCCCTTTGTTCTCTTCTTGTTCTTGCCTACATTCCTCAATGGCACCAATAAATGAGATTATGTATGGAATGCACTGAGCACTGTGTCTAGCTCCTTGTGAGCCCTCAGTAAATGCAAGCTACTATAGTTATTACACTTTGATCCTTTCTACATCCCCTTGATGTTTTTAGGGCAAATAATTTAATTCCCACTTTATTAAAAGAAAACTGAGACTAATGGAAGTTAGAAAGTTACCTGACCTGTCTTAGGTCTCAGGATTAGTGAACGGTACTATAGGTGCTTGAACTAAGAGCTACAGTTTTTCAGGGTAGGGATGTTGAGCTGTACCAAACCTTTTAAACAGTGAGTTTCTTTTCTGAAATACTCTCAAGAAAATAAAGGAGACACTAGGTCTCTCTTGTATCTCCTCCCTGATTTTAAACTCACTCCTCATTTTGAAAGGCATATGTTTATTTAATAATTTTAAATGTATTTTACCTGAATAAGAACCAAAATGCGGTTCTAAAAAACTTCTGTTGGTGACCTCAAACTGCTGTTTATAATCAGTATATTCCATTAAGTGTTATAATATGAACATTTCATAAACAAGACAGTCACACTTGACTTACTTTTCAGCCAACATCATCTATTGAGAATATCAGCAATCCAAATATCCGTAACACTGTATGCTAAAGTGTACACGAAGTACTGTGTGAACCCAGGTGAGGCAGCAAAGAAATTCTCCCTGGGAGTTCAGGGAATGCTGTTGTGAGGAGGTGCCATTTCAGTTAGGTGCTACCTGATGGATGAGACATTTATCCAGTGGAGAAGGGCAGACGGAAGGCTGAGCCCTTTTAGAATGAGGGTGCCATTTGAGCAAAGGTGTTAAGGAACAAGAAATAAAGTGATCTACTGGGTTGTTGGCCAAAGTGATTGTTGTGCAGCGGTGAGGTACCTTGGGTTCTAGGTGAAAGAGCTGTGAAGGTGATTTGGTGGCATCCGAGCTGCAGTAGATGTTTTTAGGAAGAACTGTGTCAGGACCACATTTGTGACTTAGAAGAAAGACAACCCTGGCAGCGGTGTTGGGGGAGAGTGGCCGGGGCTGAGGCTGCAGTCACACTGTTGCATGGTTTCAGGATAGAAATGATGAGGATTGAGACCAAGGAAGTGGCTGTGGAAGTGAGGAAGTGGGAACAAGTTCCTAGAACAAAGTTCTGCGTATACTCAGCAGGGTTTAGCACCTGATGAATTATACAGAATAAGTGAAATGGAGGAGAGAGGAAAGTAGTGTAGATAGGTGGGTGAATAGCCACAGGCGTAGGTAAGATAGAGAAATATGTTAGGTTTCTTTTTTTAGTAGATTAGATTTCATTATAAAAATGCCATTTATTTATCTGCCATCTTTGTTCCAGTAATACATCTTGTATTTCCATGTAAGAGTAGTTATAATAGTTCTTTACACTGTAGTTTAGTAATTTCCTTGTCATACTAGACTGTAAGCTTCTTGAAGGCGAAGACAGTCAAGTATATGCATTCATCTTTAAAATACCCAGTACCTTAGTGCCCAACACACAGTAGAACTCGTATTTGATGAATTGGATTGAATTTAAATATATTGATGGGAATAGGAAAAATGCTTAGAAGATTATTTTGTCTCTGTTCCAAATCTTTGGTTTATCTCAGCCTTTTTATTTTGGCTCCGATGAGTTTTTTCCAGGGCTACAAACACTTCTAGTTGACAAGAAAGAAAAAAAGGGAGTGCATGAAAGGGAGAAGGGGCATTGCAGCATCTAGATTGAACTCTGCAGGTTCGCCTCTCATAATTTTCACCTTTGATGGGGAACTGTCCCAGATTTCATCCACCAGGCTAAGGTTCTGACATGGTACCTTCTCAAATCAAGCCTGAAGGGAAATTGATTGAAAAGAAAACACCATTACAGGAAAACAATTCATTCTCTTCCTCTTGACAGAAGGTAGACTTTTGTCTATATTGTAGAATAAATATTAGCTGGCTGATTGCTTTAAGATCTAGAAGCCTAGAGGAGTCATTATTGGTATTGTTCACGTTTTACAGGAGATTTTCTGCAATTTTAGAGATATTTGATACAAAGGTTTTTATTACCTTTCAAAGAATACCTTTTATTAAATCTTTCAAAGAATAGTATTTTTTCTCCCTACGTGATTATTTCTATTAACTAGACATAGTTGTAGGAAAACTTATGTACATTTTTCTGTTTGCACTTGTATGTCTCTATTGAAATGTATATTTCTCCAGATGGAGAGTAAGCCACCATTTTTCATTTTCCTAGTAAGTCCTTAACTAGCACAATTGTTTTGTGTTTTCTGTGTTGAAAGAAAATGAACTCATAAAAGTTGAATGAAGGCATGAAGGTGGAGTAATGGCCCCCTGATGCTTCTGGTGGTGGGAAACATTGCCTCATCAATTAGGAGCAGCCCCCAAGATGCCTCTGTTTTGAAACATCCCTCCTTTCCGGTGGTAGACCTTGGATTCATTTCTTCTGGCTGAAATCTCCAACTAGTAACTCCTGGGGCAAAATCTAGCACTAAAACTGACTGTTTGGCCAATATTTAAATGGCATTAGGTTGGGCGTGCCCTTTCCATTTCAGCACAGACCCCACCCCCCTGCCCCCTGTTGCAGAATACCTGGCCTAATTCACACATTTGTCAACTTTCAAGCTCCTAAAAGAATTGAGTTTGACTGTCTTGCTAATGATTTTTAGTGCAACTCTAGGCTCTAATGGAAGGCAAATTCCTATTTAGCAATGAAGTCAGACATGTGACTCCACATGAGTGGAGTGAACAAGTAACGAAGGCACTTCTTTAAATTAAGGCACTCCTGGAGCGTCTGTTAAAATCACCTTAGAAATTTCAGAGGTCTCATTAAAAATAAGATGTCTACCAATGTATTCTCTATTGCTCATGAGATTCTGAACCATTGCCCTGGCCACCCAGGTACCTCTTTCTCTATGGCACTGGCCAGTAAAGAATGTGTTAAGGTACAAAAGTAAGTAATTCTTTCTGATATGGTCTTTTTTTTGAGCCAGTCTTGGAAGCAAAGCATTTTCATGATCCCCAGTGAGTTCACTTACATCCTCAGCTAGGAATATAGTATCTCTGTGGTTACTTGTTTTCCTTCTTCTTCCCTCCCTCTTTCTCTCCATGCACCTTCTCTTCTTTTCTCTTCTCATTTCTCTTTCTCCGATATCTTTTCTTTTAAAAATCTTAGCAAGAGTTAATGGACTTATGATCTAAAAATTACGTTATTAGAAATTTCTGTCATATAGCCTGGAGGATTGATGTTTGAATTCTCCTTGGCTTGAGTCAATCCTTTATCCTTTTTAGGTAAATGAATTAAGTCTCATGCAATTTCCTGTGTGGGAGGCTCTTCTTAGATGAATCATTTAAATTGAAAACCCTGTCTGCTCATCAAGAGGCAGGGTTTTAGAGTTCTCCTGAGTATTTTGTGTTCACTTTGTACAGTCATTGAGATACATAAGGCAACCATGTACCTTAATCTCTATGAAGTCTTGATTCATATGTAGTTATCTGGGTGAAGGGTATAAATGCAGTTTTGTATCTTGCAATCTCTTTGCAAAATTTCCCTTGGGCCATTTAAAAGTAACCTTTCTTTGTTCCTTTTTAGCTTGAAACTTTTTATTGGAAGACCTCAGGCCTAACTTCAACACCAGAGACCAAAATTCACATCCTATTTAGTTCCACAATCCCTAACCATTATTGATACTCAGAGGGGACAAAATAATAACAGTGCTATTCTTCACCTCTAAAGTGACAGAATGTTATAAATGCTGCGATTCTGACACAATCCTGAGAAGCTTTTAATGGGCCCTTTTAGGACCTATGGGGACACATTTACATGCTAAATTATTTTTATAAAACCAGCCTCAAATTATTCTAGAAAAAGCTAGACAGGTCTTCCTTACAAGAAAAATCTAGTATCTTTACCTTTGCATTCATTCCACAGTACCTGTTAAATTTGCTCACAATTCTTTTGTCTTGTAAAGGGCAACTCTCACTTAATTTTCCAGTGCTCCTTGCAGTAAGAAGAAATTAAAATGGAGCTCTTTTGGCATTGGACAGGATCACCTTTGCACATGCGTATTTGTTGCACTGTAAGTTTAAGCATTAAAGGAGTCCCATTCTGTTTTGCATTCTCTAACCAAACTTTCTCTTGAGCACGTGGGTCAGGACTCATCGGGTACAACTAACAGGTTCTTTTCACAATTATGGGTTTCACCTTTCTGGAATGCTTTACAATTTTCAATAGATTTTCTTTTATACTGTCGATTCAGGTATGAGCAGCAGTCTTTGGATATATGCTCATTTTACAGTTCTTTTAGATCAAAGGGAATTAGGAATTTATCAGGTCATTTCTGGGAATGATTCCCTCCCTATGTGCATATTTATGTAAATTTGATCAAACAAATATTTCATTTCTCATATGTGCTAGGCATCAAACTAGGTGCTGTTTGCAACACAAAGTCTCAACACATTCAACACTTACTGAATTTGTATTGTAGTAATTATTCTACAGGCACCATTTCCTGTAATCCTCATAGCCTTGTAAAGTAAGCAGTGTTTGTCCCAATTTGGCTGATGAAGAAGCTGTGACTCAGAGAAATCAAATTACTCATCTATTGTCTCATGGTTAATAAGTGGTAGATTCAAGATTTGAACCCAGGGAGTCAAACTCCACAATTTGCTCTTAATCACTCCAGAAAATTACAAAATTACAATGCATGGCCCTGCCTTGTGAGCTAGAGTCTAGGGGGGGCGCCACTCAGCACCCACCCAGGTGGAAAGACTGGCATGGTTGAAGGATGATCTGGACTTTGATATGTGTGGGGGTGAAGGAGAGGGTGTTCTAGTCATGGGGAATGAGAGGACAAATCCAGAGACATGGGAATGGTGTGGACACTTAGGTTTGCTGTAGCTTGATTCTACCTAGAGTTATAATATCTGCTATGATAACATGAGAAGGAAAGAGCATCACTTACCTGGAATGTGGATTTGGCAGGAGTAGACTTTGGGGACAGTAACAACCATGGGGTGGAAGGCTTTGGAGGGCAGGCCTTGGAGACCCTGGAGAAGAGAGTGGACATTGCAAACTGAGCAGGCAGCTGGGTAAATGGAGGCTTCGGTCTAATCCTAGAAGGAGAGAGAAATTCAGAACTGCAAAGCAAGGGCCATCTCCTCAGGCAAAGCCTCAGGAAAGAAAGGCCTGTGTGAACCCAGGAAGTCAGCTACTTATCTGGATTCCAGGAAGGAGAGGGTAGAAGAACATTTGCAGATGAAGGAGAGAGGCAGCCCTTCCTTTGGGAGCTCAAGGGAGGTTTCCTCCCGACATAGTTAACTGAACACCAGTGAGCATCAGCCACGGCCCCAACTGACCCAGGGGAGCAGAGACAACCAAGCAATTAACCTTTCCTCATGGGTGTGAAACTCTAATTAAGATCAGAGCCTCTTCCATTATGTGGGCAGAGAAACTGGAAAAAAAAAAAAAAAAAAAACAATGTATAAGGAGTATGAGCAAGCAAAAGCTAGGAAAGGACTGATGTGTTCGTGAGCCAAGTTTAAAATATGTCTTCAGGGGTGTAAGAGGGTGGGAGCCTGGAGCCAGAGTGCTGACTAACTTTCTTGTTCACCAGTCACAGTTTCTCCCTGCTTCCCCATAACCCCCTACTGACAGTTCTCAGAAGCCAGCAGTTCCGGGGGGGGGGGGGGGGGGGCGCAGAGTTAGATGCTTCTGCTCCTCTTCCTTGCAATTCCCTTCTTGTTCGCTGAGTATCATTGGTGGTAATTTCTATGTAAATCTGTTCAAAGTAGCAATCTAACAGCTTTCCTGTTGACAAACGAGGGGCATTTTAATAGTCAAGTGACTGCATTCCATCACTTGCAGGAGATGGCAGGGATGTCTGAAGGTTGCAGAGGTTGCCACCCAGGAGAGCGAGAACTTGCACGGGCCTCCTTTCCAGTGTCCTCTTTCCTGGTGCCCAGCGTTAGACAGGAGGGAATAAGCTTCGGCCTTACGAACCTGATTTCTTGTGAGGTCTCCCTCTTCTGAATCTTCCTTCTTTTACTTCGTTAACAATTGCCTTTCAAACAAGACCCCTCCCTAGTTGCCCAGAAGTGTTTGGAAGCAGAGGCACGTATTGTTTTGTGCCAGATGTTTATCATTGACTACCTTCAGGAGATAAGCAGCAGCGGTGGCCTTTTTGATGTGACCAGGGATAGGCTCAAGGAGGAAGGCACCTTGGCTGTCCAGGTGCCACCTTTTCTTTATTTACTGTAAGAATTGAAGTCCTTTTGATTTCGTAGAAATCATTTCCCAAAAAGCTCCCTCTGCATTTTCTTCCCCTGCCTAACTTCTTCCTACTGTTACTGTACTGAAAATGGGAAAGGCAGGTTGATGGAAAGGTCATTTAAAAATTAAGAAAAAAAACAGACTTTTGGAATTCACAGACTTTTTGCTTTTGCATCTTCAGGGCGACATTTGCCAACGTGCATTCATGTCAGGACTATATGTATACAGCAATCACTTATTTTGCTCACTGTCCTAAATGCCGGGTGGTGAATAAAATTACACAGGGCCTCCACTCTGATGAAACTTGCATTTTAGGAAGAAGGAAACAGGCAATAAGAAAGTAAACAGATAAGTAAAATGGGGTAATGTGGTAAAGAATGACTTGATGGGAGGTGATACTGAAATGCAGGTGATCGCATACAACTTAAAACTTACAATCAAAATAATTTGAAACCACCAATTGCTTAAATGAAGGCAGAAGCCACATGGCAGCCACTGTGTGAGCTAGTAAATCAGTGGACCTCCAAGGTTCCCACATAGCGGCACAGGTGGCTGTGATGCTGCGTGTAAATGCAAAATGAAATGGAACTGGTTTTGAAGGGTCACCTGTCTCCATGGAAAGGGGACATATTCTTATAAAAGTCCTTGGATTTAAAAATATGGTCAGGATCTGAAGCAATTTTAAGTCTTTAATATTAATTAATAGAAGATATGTACTTATGAAAATATTTTATTAAATAGAGGTGAACTGGGGCCGGATTGATTGATGTCAGTATTTGATTTACCTTCAGGTCATTAAGCTTGTATCACTCTACGAGTGACACCATTCCAGGTTTAAATTTACAAGATCTCAAGCCTCTCGAAACTAATCAACATCTACTCTATACCTACTAAAGTCCATGCTTTGTCACTGTTCATAATTTCCTGTAAGGAACACTTGTGCGGGTCAGTGCCAGGACAAAGTGCGTCTATAGCTTCAGCCTCATGATCCACACAGACCTTGAACTTGATGCTGTTCTGGAAGGCAGATGCTTTGTTTAAGGCCCTAAGACAAAAGAAAGCAGACAAACCCATGGCCAGTTCAAATTAGGAGCCCAATAGGAAGGCTTCTAATTGCTGGAAATCTCACAATATTGGTGAGGTCCTTCAGGGTATATCCAACCACCACAAACATGACATCAGCCACTTGGTTGATGAGGACACTGTGCCAGAGTGCACAGACTTACCCTAAGTCCCTCCATTGTGCTGTCAATGAGTTTATGGGACATTACTTTTCTAATTTGCAATTCTTGAAAGTGCATATAATTTATTTGTAGTTCAGAAATATTACTTTATGTTTTTATACTATAGAGGTCACATGTTCTCATTATATTTAAAAGTAGAAAATAAAGGAAACTATAAAGGAGAAATAATTAGTCCCATTCTCTCAAAATGACTGAGCTAATAATTAGGCATACTTCATTCCTGTTTTTTTTCTCTAGCCACTTTTATTTTTTCATATTTTGCATTTGGCTCTATTTTCAACTATGAACTGCTTGCTATTTTGAAGGCATTTTCTACAGACACTGGGCTCGTTTTCTTCCCTTCTTTACTTGGCAGTCAGTTGTTATGCTAAGCGCTGGGAAGACAGATATAGAACATTTCTGAACTTTATTTGTAGTCAACTAGTTGAAAACCAGTAACAAGTCTTTTGGACCTCATTTTCATGTTATTTGCACTATTAAAGTCTCGCATTCTTTTTTTATTCATTTATAATAATGTAATAAGGAACCATAAATTGCCCCCCAAAAGAAATAAGAGGACTCTGATCACATACAACCCATGCTCAGTGACATGGTCACCTCATGTGACATTGCTTCTTTTTTAATTGCCATGCTATTACAGTTGTCCCAACTTTTCCCCCTTTACCCATCTCTGCCCATCCCATCCCCCACTCCCACAGTTAGTTCCCACTCTGTTGTCCATGTACATGGGTCATTCATACATGTTCTTTAATCCCTTCCCCTTCTTTCCACCATTATCCCCCTCCCCCCTCCAACAGTTGTCATTTGATAACCAAATGGATTTCATCGTAGTGTGTCTATTTTGAGTCAGTTTGGAGTTCCTAGCAATCTGTGATATCATCCACCACCTACCCCCTCAAATACAGGTGCACATGCAAACTTATGTGTGTGTAGGGAAGAAGCACTGGTGGGAAGTGTCACATAAAAAGTGCAAGTTGGTGTCATAAATGGGGAAAGATGGAAGACCCTAAAATAACACATGTGTGCTCACATTTTGCTCTTGTCCATTCCGAGGGGATTCTTTATTGCCTGATGCCTCACCAGTCCTCAAAATCTAGGGCTCACAAAGCAATGAGGTTGAGAAGCCAAGTGATTGTCACTGTTACATGAAACCTTTCCTAATTTGGGAAGGATTGGAAGGGAGGTAAAGGATGAGTTTCTAGAACATAGTTTTAATTTGCCAGAAAAAAATGTATCTTCTTACAAACTGACTATTTTACTAACGTGCGGCCTAACAACCAGCTTGTCACATCCTTACCTCTATGTATCTTGTTAAAGCTGTTTCAACACAACCATTTCTCTATCTTTTAAACATGTATAAAGGGCACATGGACCAAACCAAAGGGGGGAAGGATCAAGGGTGGGGAGTGGAGATGACTGGGGTAGGAGGAAGTGGTGGGAAAAAATGGAGACAACTGTGCTTGAACAACAATAAAAAATGTGGGGAAAATGATTTCTGAAGTACAAGTTCAATTTTCTTTCATTTGAAAAAAAAGGAACCTGACAAATTAAATTATTTTAATTTTATTTATTTATTTTTAGATAGAGGGTAAAGGAGGGAAAAAAAGAGGGAGGGAAACATCAATGTGTGGTTGCCTCTTACTCACCCCCTACTGAGAACCTGGCCCACAGCCCAGGCATGTGCCTTGACTGGGAATTGAACCAGTGACCCTTGGGTTCTCAGGCTGGTGCTCAATCTACTGAGCTACACCAGCCAGGGCAGAATCTGACAAATAAGATGATACATGTGTTTAAGGAAGAGGCTACTTCTAAGCATAAGGCTTAAAAGTTTATTATTATTGCCATTATTATTATTGTCATTATTATTATTATTGAAAGAGAGAAAGAGAGAGGGAGAGGGAGAGGGAGGGGGAGAGAGAGAGAGAAAGAATTTCCAGGCAGCCAGAGAAGAAAATCTCTAACCTTGCATTTGTTCTACGCATTGAGTGATTTTGTAAATGGTTAGTAATATGTCAATGAGATCCCTGTCTTGGGAACTTTCAAATGAAGTACCTCAGTCACTTTTACTGAAATGTTATCATGAGGAAAAACTAAACCCAGCTTAACCGACCACTAATTCTTTGGCTGTGACAGTGCCTCAGAGGAATGTGCTGCTGAAGGTCTCTAACGTTTTTCCTTGCCAGACCTTTTCTTCACTTGTCTTTCTTAAAGAGATCATAATAAACTGCCCATGGTAATTTATCAGAGATTTGTCCCACCCCTCCACATTCTGCCCCAGAAGAATTAGTTTTTCTTACATTTGAAATGTGGAAGTCCACACCTGGTGGGAACCCTGAAGAGAACATCCATGCCAAAATCTCTGTGAAGCTGAAATATCCCCATTTAGAAGGAAGAGCAGCCTCACAGGACAGTCTGCAGGGTGCTGCTTGCATCGCCTGGGGCTCTCTGAAGGGGGCAGCAGGGTCATCATCGTGTGAAGAGCAGGGACTCACCAGTGAACTGTGAAGTCTTTCCCTTTTGACTCCTCTGGCACTTGGTCCTTGCCTATGGCTCTAACCTCACTTGATTATCCCATATTTTCTTATATAGCTATAAATACACCTATAAACCAGGGTGATTTAGAGCCTGTTGGGCATTTGTGCACTGGACAACTCAATTCACTTAATTTGGAATGTGAATGTCTCTTCTAGTAGTGTGCAAGGCACGGCCTCTGAAACCGTGCCTTATAGCCTGTTGTCACTGCCGCACCAGAATGTAACTATTTAGAGGGCAGAGATCATGGAACAAAAAATGTTGCCGTTGAACTGGCAGTCAGGCGACTAGCCCCAACTTCACTATCAGAAGGAATGATTTCCCAAGAGTGAAATCTCCTCCCACTCCCAACATGTCCTGTTTGCAACATGGTTTTATAAACATTTGAAATTATGCGATGTTTTCAGGTGGGGGTCAGATGCTTCAAGTTTTGCCTCGGGCTCCATCACTGCATTTTATTAGGGCAAGCTTATTCGCACATTTATGATACCTGCCAGTCTGTTGTAGGTGTTTTGATATGTGGCTTGGCCTTTCTGCACCTCATTTAATCTCTATAGAATGCAGTTTTCTCATCTGTAAAATTGCCATCATACCTGCTCTGCCTACATCATGAGACCTTCTGATGATTCAAAGAGGTAATGCAAGTAAAGCACGGTCAAGATTCCACAGCGCAACATCAATAGACTGTAGTCTCATTAAAATAGTTGATAGCATTATGATTATTATTTTGATGATATTGAAATGTGATCAAATCGAACTTAGTTTGTGCAATAAAGCTTTTTGACTTTCAGCTTGTAAAACTAAATCTTCATCCTTTGACCAATTGGCAGACCAGCCTGAAACCTTCAGAATGTTAAATTTCTGAGCACATTTCATTTTCTCTTTATATTCCCCTGTGGATTTCTTGTGAGTGTACAAGGATCAAGAGGCCACCGCACAGGTCACCTTTCATTCAGGGGGTTGTGGCATCCTATTCATTGTCAAGTTCTGGACTTTTTCCTCCTCATCACAAAAACTTGGTGTCGCACAGAGCATCCCTTCTTTGCTCTTGACCCTTGCCCCCTCTACGGGGAGCATCTGCCCCAAACTAGAGCATAGAAATCTGAAAATGTGTGTTTTAAATGGCAGGACCCATCGCAAGGTACTTCCAAACCTAAAAATAGATTTAGTTTGTGATTATTATGAATCTTCTCTGTGTTATTTGATAAAGTATTAAGCAAAATGATAGACAAAAATAGGCTGCTTAAAAACTCATGGAGTTGACATAATTTGACTATTCCTTCAAAGATGAGCTGTGACAAATGGTTGTGCAGTATTTTCTATTCATGTGTCATTTGCCTTTGACTGTCACCATTTTTGTCATATCCACTTATCACTTGTGCTATAATTTATTTAATAGTCTCCTTTAAGTTGACTTCATTTACTTAAAAATACATTTATTGCAAAAGCAAAATGTATATATGATCCTAAGGTAAATTGAAACTATCACTTTTCATAAAAAAAGCTAATAAAACAACAAGAAAAATATATATTAACTGTATACTGTTGTCTGCTAAAAGTTAAGGCCTACTGTTTCCTTATTTTAAAAAATAAGGAAATTATGATGAAGTCTTAAAAAGCTCTTAATGACCTGTAAGTACCAATTTTTTTCTACAAGAAAATAAGAATTGAAAGAAAACTTAATAATTTTGCATATGTATAATTTGGTATGATTTAGTATTTACATTATTATGACCTTAAATCTTTTAACATATAAACATAGTAGTCACAAACATTGGGGTATTCATTTATTTCGATGAAATATGAAGACTTTTATCTTCATCTATGGATGTTTTCAATAATGCAAACTAAATTGCTATGAAGTTAAATTCTTTTAAGTTCTATTTAAAATTGCCTCATTTCTTCAGTAAAGGAATAGGGACTTTATTTCTTTAAGCTAAAGTCTTTACTATAAAAACAAAACAAAACAAAACAAGAACCATAACAAAAACAACTAAATGATTATTTATTCAGATCCAAATGGAAATGCTAATTTGGTGCTCACGACAGCTCTGCAAACTATATGCTATTAAAGTACCCATTTTACAGATGAGGAAACTAAGGCTTACAGGGAATTTATTAGTTTGCCAGGATCGCATTGCTATTAAATCAGACAATCTGATTCCAGATCCTGAAATCATAACCCTTCCTGAAGTAGTCTTACTGCCTAAAAAAAATTATTGTTGAATATTGATGCAGACCCCGGCTCATGGGGTCTGCAACATTGTGGATGAGGCACGAGAAATTCATATGTACTACCGAGCCCGGTGGAGGAAAAGGGATGGCATGGCTTTTTTCTCAAGAGGAGAAAAGCCGAGGCCCTTGCCTGGACAAGCCTTTATTTCTTTTCTGGGCACATTACATGATGGTCCTCATTTACTATGCACAGGTTCGCTTCAGGTGGTCACCTTTTACAGAAAACAAAGGAGAGGATGGATCCGCTAATCACATCACAGAAGAAGGATATTTGCAAATGCAAAGGGAAAAGTGGTTGAACCAGTTACACTCATCCTTGGAAGGTTTAGCATGGATTTTATGCAGTTATTTTGCAGTAAATGTTTGCTGCCTCAATTCAGGGTGAGGGAGTTTTAGCAAAAGCAAGTCTCATAGCATTCTAGGTACAATGCAGGCCTGATTCCCCACTGGAGAACCTGTCCGTGGGCGTGGGTCCTGTGCATCTCCGAGTGGGAGCTGGGTCCACACCATGCAGAATGGTCTCTTACAGAATATGGTTAAGAGGGCATATTTCATTTTTTGAATTTATGTTAATAATACCTCACTGAAATTAAGATTGACATTCTGAAATGTTTGTACCGTTGAAAAATTGAACTTTACTATTTGGATTTAGATTCAAGAAGCAAGGTAAACAGCAAAGAAAGATACAACAGTAACAAAAAAAATTCTACTGACTACTCTGTTTTTGTTTGTTTTTTGAAATGAATCTTTACTCTCCCTCCCTCTCACCATTTTTCCCCCTTTTACCTCCCTCCCTGCTAATGTGCTTAGATTCCTTAATGTGATACTATTTTGTTAATAAGACTGAGACAAATTTGGGAGTAAGGTTCTGAGGGAATTCACAGAACCAGGAAAAAGTAAAATTTCCAGAGGTCTGCAGGTGAACAAAACGTAGTTTAAAATTGGCAGCAACGACTCCCTCCAGTATTGTGCTCTGTGCCCTTTTACCGTCACCTCATTCCCATTTCCACCCCTTTCCGGCAGGGTTCCCAGCCTTAAGACTGTTGACAACGTGGGCCAATAATTCTTCGCTGTAAATGGCTGTCTTGTGCATCATAGGATATATGGCAGCATTTCTGGGCTTTCCCCATTAGGTGCCTGTAGCAACCCCCTGGCTTTGACAATAAAAACTATTATTAAACTTTGCCAAATTGCTCCTGGTTAAGAATCACCGTTAAGGGTTACCTAAGCTCATGGTACTTTTCTGCTTATTTTGCTGTTATTTGGTACCTGCTATTGTTGCTGGAGTGTTGATATTGTTACTTTTTCCTTCAGTAAAGTTTCTTTCTCTGCTCAGAGAGAAGACATAGTTAGAACCCTTTAAGCCTTCATAAAATCTCTCTTGATTTTTGAGGTGTAGTAATGGGTAGAAAAATGATGGTGTTATTAGCATATGTATCTAAATGTTTTCACTTTGCTTGCAGCAGTGAATCTAAATTTTGATCAGACTGTATTCTCAAAGAAGATATTTGCTGAGGTGCTAACCAAGCACAGTGACTTCCAGAAGTGGATGGGAGCTTGACCAGGCTGAGCTGGCCTGGAGTCACTGCAGAAACCATAAAATAAATGCACGACACTGGGATTGCTTTTTGGCTAATCTGAGCTTTCCAGAATTCCAATAGCTTTTGGTTTTTTCCCCCCAGAGAATGCAGTGAATCCTCATCTTGGCACGCTATATAGTGACATCAGCCAGAAGTTACTATACTCATAAATTCCTCATTGAGATTGTAATAGTTGCCCTATCAATACTTAGGGAAATACTCTGGAAACATTTTGGAGACCCCAGAGATAGATGTCATCATTGGATGGATGAGGACTCAAAATTTACATCAGCAATACCGTTTGGAATTCTTATCTGTTTGACCGGTAAAAGGAACTTGGGGTACTTCATTGAGGATGATGGAGATGAAGGAAGTGAAAATACAAAGGAGGGCTTATAACAAAAGTCTTGAGAAATAGTTTAGTTGTGAGGAAGATTTAATAAGAGAAAGGTGTCTGTGATGAAACCTAACATGCACCACTTTTTAGCTATTGCCCCTTGGAAATTGCCTATTTGCATAGTATTTATTTCTTAAGTTGCCGCTGCTCTTCTGAGGGCAAGCGGAGAAGAGGGTGGCAAGAGAGGCGAGACTCACTCTTGGAAGCAGGCTCTGTTTTGGAAACCGTGTCTTTGGTTACATTGAGAAGATCATTTTTGTCTCTGTTTCCATCATGTTCTCCTATTTTCAACTCCTTACTCAGCTTTTAACGTACGTGCGTGTTTGGCTTATTCCCCTCCTTTATGCCTAGAGCCTTCCCCCTAGATTTACCCTCTCTAGGAAGTTATTTCCTCGTACTTCCCTGCAATCAAAACCAATGTTCAGCTCAAGTTGTGAAGGAAAGGCTTTGATATATTTGCTTTAAGACACTATACCTGCAAATTTAATAGTGATATTAATGAACTGTTTAATGTGGGATAAATTTAGGGTAGAAATCCATTTAAGAACCTTATAAATACCAGGTCTTCTGATGAATGGAGCCAATGTCTTTTTTCACTGCTTCAATCCAAATGGAAAAATATTCATTGGAACACATGGTTTAATGTTATTATTTATTAAAATTGACATATTTTACCTCTCTGCTTCATAAATACCCTTTTTTACTATTATCCTTGTTTCCATCTTATGATTTATTACCCATTAGTCCCAGCTTTTATGAGGATAGCAGTATGATTAAAATTATATTCATCTATATACACATCCAAAGCTATGTTTTAAAATTTGCAATGGGAATTGAGGGCACAGGTTGAATCCAGTGAAGAACTATCCACCGGTAGTTCTAAATGAGTTGGAGAGTTAAAAGCTGAAGGTATTTTTACATGTCCTCTAGTGGAGGCTTCAAAATAAAATCCTGCACAAAGAGATGCCAGGATATAATGCTACCAAGAATCTAAAGTGTTAGCAACTCAAACCTGTATAGATCCCTTTGAGACTCAGTGGAGTGAAATGACTTGGAGGAAATTCCTACAGCTGGTTAAAAGATACTGAGGCAACCTGCCCTTTCTCAGATTCCAGCATGACTCAAAGCCTTTCCTTGTCAACCTTGAACCTCTGCTGCAGTCCAAAGTTTTTGAGGATGCTTGCAAAATGACCTCATTATAAAACAACAAACAATACCTTAAATGTCTTAAACATCTTCTTAAATGTCAACAGTGAAGTTGAAGCTACAATTTTTTAAGCCTAGAATTTTGAAAGAAGTATCTAAGAAGAAAAAGAAAAACACTATAAAAATTCTTAACCTTAATTTAGTCCATGAGCAAAATTTTATTGCCATAGTGATTTTAGGCCTTTCTCTGACATGAATCTCCCCCTCCCCAGCTTTTTTAATGCGTCTGTTTTATGTAGTGCCTCACATAATTCTGCACATCTTGTTGCTTTTTTCACCTGCGTCTTCACACATAGTTTCTAACTGTGCTTACAGGGCACATTGAGCTACACACATTCTCTCACTTTAAAATCTGTCACCTTAAAAGCAAAGCAAAGTCCTTCCCTCCTTTGCTGAATGGATGGCTGTGTGGATGGCTGTTTTTTGCACATATTCATGTTGAGTAGGTGCTATATAACATCACTTGTTCTTTTTTTAATGTGACTCACGACAAAATTACCCTGACTTTCAGTAATCTCAGGGAAAAAAAAAAAAACACTTGCCATCTGCAATTTACTGCTTTTAACCTGAAAAATAAGATCTAAAATGATAGATACTTAAGAGGCTTCACATGTTATAGGTGGAAGCTGACAGTTGGTACCTGGTGGCTGGTATAACACAAGAAGGGAGGGCAAAGTCAAGAGGACAGTTGTGTGGGAGAGTCTGGGAAGGGCCATGACCACTCTTCAACCAGAAGTACATAAGTATTTCTTGTATTCTCCAACTAGCCAGTTCATGGGTGGACTCAGCAACACATTGCAGGAGGTCTACAGAGAGGGAACCTATAAATAATTCTGCAAGGGAACTTCTCTTCTGTCTGTTGGTAAGGGGAGTGTCCTGATATTTAATGTTAAGCAATACAACTTGGAATGCTCACTCCACATAAGGCTTTTTGTTCTTCTTCTTCACATAATGCATATACTTAGCTTTTTATAACTAGAGGTTAACTTTTCTCTTTTCAATGATTTAACCTTAGGGATAGGGGAGTAGAGAGGGCCAAGTGGAACTTTCCTCAAAATTTTGCTTTCCTTGAGATATATTACTATTAATCTGTGACATGTAACATAATGTATTTTCAGTAAATATTTATACAATTGATACTGGGAAGAGTATATGTATATTCTTTTGAATCCTAGACTCTAGACATTTCTGCATTCCAGAATTTCAGAGAATTTGACCATTAACTTTGTGCTGAAGGTAAGAATTTGACATCCAACTGCTTCCATAAGCGTTTCCCAGTGTTGACCATGAGGTAGAAATATCCTGATGGCTATATCTTTGGCAAATTATAATTATTTGAATTGACTTTTAACAATGTCACATTTAGAAAGATTGAAAGAACAAATGTGGTTGGATATTGATAAAGTAGTTGTATGTGCAGTATGTGTTTTGAAATACATTTTACATTACAAGGATGTCGGTAATACCATTCACTCACAACTGAAAACATCTCAGTTGAACAAAGATAAAGTGTTCCCTTTGTTCCATGATGAACTTCATGTGTGATTTGCTTTGGGAGATGGGAGCTGTCCTTGGTTCTGAATGGCATACCCTTTATTGAGGATGGACGCAGGATGCCAGGCAATGTGACAGTGATCCCTTGACCTCCACTGACTTTAGTAATAAAGGCACTGGGATAATGGGATCCCATTGAATTTAGCAAAATAAGCCTAACAACATTTAGGCTGTAGGCTCAACTCTAAATTAGAGCTCCATGGTTTATCCCAAGGCAGTAACTTTCAAAAGGAGTTTTGAATTAGTCGTTCTAACTGCAGTTAGACTTCCTGAGGCAATGAGTTTGCCTTTTTTTTAAGGCAAACAGTGTTAGGCCTGATCAAACCTTTAATTACCAAATCTAAGGACAAAGCCAGGTGCTGTGGTACTGAGACTGTGGCTTTCTTCTCTGTTCTCCTCTTCTCTCCTCTTCCCTCCTCACTTTATCTTGCCTTGCCTCCTTTCACTTTTTTCTCCTATTTCCTCCCCTTCCTTTCTCTCTCCCCTCCTTCTTTCTCTTCCTTTCTCTTCCCTTCTGTCTCTCTATCTCTCTCTTTGAATTACCTCTGAGTCAACCTTCACATTTGTTAATTCAGGAAAATGGGTCCTTATGGGTGTCACCTTTCAGAATAAATGCATCAGGATCAGTGATGGAACTCATTGTTACTTTGAAACAATTTTCAAAAAATAAATTTACAGGATTTTGAGAGACTGCCGATTGGGCAGTTACAGTCTACCACCACAGAGTCTTGATTGGCTTTCAATTACTTCCTCAAAGGGCACCCACACTCCATCCTAATGGTTTCCTTGCTCCTGAAACAAGTGCTGTGCTCTTCTCCAGTGCAGATGAATTCAGATTACCAGGGAGCTCTTTGTCATCATAACGAAAATAAGTCATTTTATGAGAATGGAAAACCTGGTATTTTTTGGTGTCAAGTAAATTACTTACCTTCTTTTACAAGAGAGGTGAACAGAGTTTGTGGGAACCACAGCCTAATGAAGTCACTGGCCAGTGTCTTCCATGCCAAGGGAGATGCAAATAGCTGCCTTCCTGACCTGGCACCAATATAACGAATGCAATTGTGACCTATCTGTCTGAATTCCTTTTTGCCCTTGGCACAGTCTATTTACCATCATTTTAAATGATCTCTTCCTCATCCCCCCTTTTTATTCAATTTAGTAAGCAAAAGTCCCATAGTATGAACTACGTAAATATTGTAACTGAATTACTGCCTGTTTACTTAACTCATTACAGAAAACCATGATAAGCTTTTTAATTACAAAATTAGCTCTGCCAAATCAATTCCTTTCACTTAATGAACTGAGAAAAATGGCACAAGGATAAAATCATGCTGCTTTCTCATCCTTTTAAAAAGTACTCTTTCTCTAAAACAAATTGTTGTAAACTAATAGCAACAGCAATGCAGCAGCACTACTGTTACCCTTGTCTGGTCCCATGTCGCTCCTTTACATCGCTAAGCCATGCTGGGCCCATTCAGCCAGTGCTCATAATGTACCCTTGAAACTGCACATTGTTCTCAGCCTTGTCATGAACAGCCTACCCCAGCCTGTCTAGCTTTTTACCTACCAGTTTATTTTTGATCTTTCTGGTGACTAATCATGACTAAGATTTTTGTATAATGCCTGCATCACTCTTTAGATCTGTCACTCATCTTTTCTTTTTCTTTAAAGATACACCTCTCAACAGTAATTTATATGTCTGTGTTCACTGCACACAGCCTTGAGCCTGTTAGTATAGATATGCATTTCTGATAATGCAAGACCAAGCTCAAGGATGCAAGCCTGTAGCCAACAAGCTGAGATTGTCCTGGACTCTCAAACAGGAGCTGGGCAAATTCTAATAAAAATAAGTTACATATATATGAATATACATATACATATGCATATACATATGCCCCATTTTCATTAGAAAGATAAATATTTAATCAATATTTAATCAATATTTAATCAAATATTTTAATCAATATGGCTCATTATCTGATTAAATCATTTTAACTTTACTTTGTTTAATTTAATAACTTTGGAAGAAGGTATAGAATATGGCCACCTGTGGAATCATCATAATTTTCATGAAGAAACTTCTGGGATATTTTACCACAATGTTTCTGAAATGCTAAACCCATGGTCAAATCTAGAGAGCAGTATTTGAGGAGAGGCTATCCCTTACAGAAGAGAGAAAGAATACCTAGGAGGGAAATTCTTTGCATTCTTTCTTCTTTGTCCATGCCTATTTCCCACAAATGAGATTATTTATGCTGTTGTCTGATTACATTTATATCCAAATTTCAAGCTAAAGAAAATTAATGGGCCTTTCCTCAGAAAAATGCCGAGTCATCATGAGTTTCCTAAGGTTGTCGCAACATTTGACCAACGGCATCCTTACTGAAACATTTATGGTTTCTTTCCCTGGATAAGGTCCAATGCCTATGAAAACAGACTTAAAATGGTCTGCCTATGGCTAGACGATAAAGAGAAAAAATCAAAAACTATGTGATGTTTATGTTGTAGTACGTAATTTAGGAACTCTAAATCCAGGAGATCAAACATTTTTTCCCCCAGCAATGTGCAAAAATGGTATTATCTTCAGTGTGCTTACAAATACATTGCCGTTAATTGCATAAATTCTTTCTACTTTCCTCATTTTTTGGCCAAACTCTTGGTGGCTGAGTTGCAAATGGCTATTGTGTAGTAAGTGGTTTATGAAAAATAATATATTTCATTGGATCCTCCATTGGGAGCTCAGCATGTGTTCACCCAGCTCCTCTTCTGATTGCTGTACACTGTGACTCTTGCTACTGACTGAAGTGGCATAATAATTAATTCAGAAGTTTGCTGCTTTTCTCTGGCTTGCTTTAAGGCAGTATAAGACAATAAAGTCTGTCAAGGAATGAGAAGGGGTGTTTGATCTATTTTGTGTCTAAAGATGTCATAACTGTGAATCACAAAGTTGAGACACAATGCACTCCCCTCAGAAAATTGTCTTCATGGAATTATAGTTGCCTTTTGTCTTAAAGATTCCACTCTCATGCTCTTTTGTATGTTCTCATTAAATAAAGAATCCAACTTCCTGATCTAGTTTCTGTGAGTTTACACACATATACAAACACACACACACATACAACATTGCAACCTTTTGGGCCTGCTTTGCAAATAGCCTTTATGTCATGATGTGGAACGGTGGATGAGAAATTTCTCCTAGAAAAGAGATCACCATTTCTGACAGCTGCTTTTTTCCAAGTGCAGCCATCAGACTGCACATGGCTAATGTGTGTGCATGTGTGGGGAGGGGTCTCCACTCTCTGGGGACATAATATCAGGTTTCATATTGTCTGAGATCAGCATCTCTTCCAAACCAACCATGTACCACTTTCTCTCCAAATCACCTTCCCTGCTGACCGTAACTGGTTATATAATCCTGCATCCTTTATTATTCTGACTGCTGATCCATGCCTGAAGGCTATGCCAGGTCTCACAATGCCACGAGCTTTTGATTGCTGCACTCTAAGCTGCTTAATAAAACAATTAAAAAATGATTTACAAATGGCCGTCTCAATACAACTGGGGATCAGGAAAAGAATGTTCTGTGGGCTGAAATATTAAATACCCATGCCCGTCTACAGTTTCTCTTGCAGCTGCCTTTAATTCCAATACTGGTTTATGTACTTCTTTGGGTTTTTCTTTTCTTTCTTTTTTTTCCCTTTGGTCAAAATGTTATTTTACAATAGTGCCTTCTAATCAGTTATGTCTGGAAATCATTTAAGGGATGTGTTACAGAAACTGGGTTGTTCTGCAGGCTTCTTCCTTCTAGTGGGGAGGAAAGAACTGCCTAGAAATCAGAAAAGTTAAGAGGTAATACAAATAGTTTTCATCAAGCTGGCCCATTCTCAGTTTGAGGGTCAAACCTAATTTAATCAATGACACATTCATTCTGATTCATTTCCTCTCTCTCTCTTCACTCTCACTGTCACATTGACCAAAATGGGCAAATTTCCTAAAGATTCTGCTGTGAGTCACATAAAAGTTCATCTATAAAAAAATGGAAATATATCAGAATGAATGATGTTGGCATTCTGAATATGATAACAGAAATTCATCTTACATGTGTTGGAAATGTTCATTATTTGGTTTTATTTAGTTAAGTAGTTTGGGGAGTGAAAATTGATATTGACCCAAATATTAAGAAGAGTTTCTACTTTTGAGTGCTCAGACCCAAGGATTAATAAGCTTGGCATTGACTGAGTAATTGTAACTTTTCTTGGAATGCATACATATATATAATAGATTTTAAAAAGGACAATGTGAGGCCAGATATCCCCACATTTCATTCTTATTTCTGTTAATTAGTAAAGTTTAAGACCTTGAGCAAGATACTACATCCATATAAAATTCCATTTTCTTTTCTGTAAAGTGAATGTACTAATTCTGAAGGTTAAGGTTTATTAGGAAGATTGGATAAGGTGATTTATTTAAAGTGCCTGGCACACAGTAGGTGCTCAGAAATGTTAACTTCCTTCAGTCCTCCCACTCAATTCTGAATCATGGATGACTGGTATATTGCTGCTTATGGCACTAGTTCTCAATGTATGTCCTGGCGTATGCTGTGAGATGCTAAGTGGTTGGATGCTGAAACACTGTCTCAGCACTACATCACAACAGTTGATGATATGCTTTGAAATTTGACCCCTCCTATGTGCATCAATACCCTAGTCTTACTCTATTTTCAAGGGATATGAGTGGCACAGTGATGGTAGCCATACCATATGTTTTGGAGGACTTTATTTTTTATTTTTCTAAAACTGCTCACAATATCCTACTCATTGAATCAGCACCAAAAATAAAATCCATAAACATGTCACTGGAAACCAGGGACCACTGACCCACTTATATAATGTGGGTGGTTCCTTTTCTGATCATCAGTCCCTGAGATGAAGGGTGAGGAGAGGATAAGGGTGATATCTTCCAGAGTTCTTCATAGACTCTCTAACTCTGTTGCTCCCTCCATACCCTGTAAGATTCTTGTTCACCTCAGAAGTCTCCTTAATTTAACAGCTTGTTACGGGGGCGGCTAGCCTTGACCTTCACATATTGTTCAAGGCCCCAGTACTCAGAGAGAAATTCTTGGCAAATAATTTTGATCAAAACAGTCTCTCTTACCACTCATGCTCTTTTGATTCCTTATTTGTTATTCCCACAAGATTTTTTTTACCTCATCCTTGTTCTCCTATATGTCAAGTAGTAGGCTAGCATTCAACCATTCAATGGACACTTCATCTGCAGAAGTGTCAGGTACTATCTCTTTCTCTCTTTCCCATCCAGACCAGCCTTAAATCTACCCTTCTTCTTTGCCTTCAGGAAGTCTTTCCTTTCTCGGAGAAAAGAGATGGAAGTCAGCCCATGATCTAACTATATGAGCTAAAACAGAAGCAATGATAGTAGAGGCAAAAGTACCCAGTGCTTTTAAGCTAGGGCCTTGTGCGTCACCTTTCTCATCTATGTTACCACTGTATTGGGCCTTAGGCAATCCTAAGCATGCCACTCCCATTCACTGCGTCACTCTGCATTAACTTCCGGTTTGGCAAGAAGAGAAAATCCATTGTGAGCGATAGCATAGGATGGAGTCAGCACAGGGAATTTTCTTCTGGTGCTACTGTACCTCTTTCAACCAAAAGATGACAAATACTTTCCTTGGGTCCTAAAATGGTCTTCCTGTCATCTGCTTAGCCCAGCACTGTTGCAAGAGCATGGTTATAGTGAGTTTAATTGTTAGAAGGAGATAGTTGACATCCATATATCAGATCTTAGCGTATAAAATGGATAATATAAAGGAGAAAGAATGTCTTAACTCCATATTAAAATTAATATTTTAAGACCTTCTATGCCAAGTATCTAAATCTCTGCTTATATATTTTAATAACATCTTGACTTTAGAATAAATTCATAGTGACATGAAATATATAAGGTGTTCACTTTTTTCTGTCATGATAAATCTAAGTTCCTCTTCCTGATATCCTGATTATTCTTGGTACTACTTTTTCACTTCACAAGCTAATGTTATTTCCCATTTCTTCTCTCTACCTAGTCTGGTCCCTTTATTGTTCCACTGCCCTATCATGCTTGTTCACCTTTGTATTCTTCCCCAAACCTATAATGCCTTTTGCTTTATTTTCTACCTTAACAAAGATGATATAGCCTTCACAAGTCACCTATAAGTTTTTTCTGGTCATAGAAACCATCACTCATGTTTCCCTGCTTGCAATTTATCATGCAGTATAATGCCTAAACCTATACTGTTTCATATTTTTTCCAAGACTTTAAGGAAATTATTATGCCTCCTTTATTAGAGTATAAATACCTTAAAGTTAAGAGAACATGGAGACAATGGACAATTCTCCAGTTTATGGGATATCCTCACAATATTGAACATAGTACATGGATTGAATAAGTGCTTATTGGTTGACTGATTATTGGTTTGCTTGGATGGCAGTTGATTCACTCATTCCTCAATGATAGTCTTTTAGACTGTAGTTTATGGATGATCCCTCCCACCCCAAACCCTGGGTATCTTTGGAATTATATTGATTTACATTCTATACTTTGTCTTAGATTCAAGTGTGGTTGTACTCTAAAAGACTTGTCTCTAGATTTGATGATGAGGATGAGGATGATGATGGTACAGTCTTTTGGTGTGAAAGTTGAGATTATAACTATGATCAATTTTCAATTAATCAAATATTTACTAAGCACTACTATACATCAGGACCATATACTAGAATATTAGAGAAGGATACTATATCCTTTAATCTTAAAGACCCTAAAAGAAGTTTTATACAGAAAACTAGTATTATAGGAAGGTGAATGAAAATGTAATTAATATGGTGAAAGGTGGAAATGTAATCAAAGGGGCATCTCAGAGAAAGTATTTGAAATTGCTGTGGGCTTATTAGTTGTTTTTTTTTCTCACTGGATTTCTATGCTAGGAGGTAACAAAAAGTGACAAGAGGCAGCTAGAATCAGCAAAAGTTAGTTATTCTAAATAAGATGAAATTGAAATTGAAGCCTTGGTTGGACTTTCACATTGTGTCTGAACTATTCTTCATCTTGTTTTCATTTATTCACAGAAGCAAACTGCAGTTATCTACAGATGTCCACCAAGAACTCATCTCTCTTGGTCCACAGGCCAAGATTTTTGCTTATATTAAGTCTAACTACTTCATTCACTCAGAATGAAATAGTGCCTATTTCACTACAAAAGTGACCTCTTTTTGATTCAACCCAATTGAAACAGGGAATGGTAGGGTTTCTTTCTCCCCCAGAATTACTATAGAAGCTTTGTTTTATGCCATTCTATACTTCATCCCCCTTCCTGTGTCCTAGTTCCTGTCCAATTCATTTTTCTACCTTCCCTTACTCAAGAGTCCTAGTCACTAACTCTTGCCCTGGGCATTTTGGAATCCATCCTCAGTTGTACACAAATCTCCTATATTCTTTCCCCTGTAACTTCTATTTTAATTGGAATTTGCTTCTCTGCTGGTTCTACTTGCCCTTGAAACCCTTGCTTCTAATGAAGCCAAGTAAACTCTGAGTTGGTATGGCAGTCATCACTGAGCAGTGTCTGTCTCCCCCATTGACGCTTGTGCTCTCTAATTAAACTACATTTTGAGGGATACATGTCTTCCATAGTGGCATAAGTATTTTGGGTTTTTTGACTTTTGACAGTCCATTGTTGGCAAAAAATGAAAAATTATTGAAAATAATTGTTAGGGCTTCATCATATCATTGTGGATTCCACGGTAGGCCCTGGACCCAGAAGGAAACCTAAGGCCCAGGGAAGGAAACAGAGATAGGAAAGACACCTCAGTGAGAGGTTACCAAAGCATTCCAAAATATGGTAAGTACACAGGCCCATCAACTGGTGAGTTTGAGATTTAAGAATATATCCTTCTACCCTGGCTGGTGTGGCTCAGTGAATTAAGTGCTGGCCTGAGAACCAAAGGGTTGCCAGTTCAATTACAAGTCAGGACACATGCCTGGGTTGCGGGCCAGGTCCTCAGCTGGGAGTGTGCAAGAGACAACCACACATTGATATTTCTCTTCCTCTCTTTCCCCCCCTTTCTTTTTGTCTAAAAATAAATAAATAAATAAATAAAATCTTAAAAAAAGAATATATCATTCTTTGGTTAGAATTGGCTTAACAATCAGCAGAGAGCAATCCTAAATGTATGTAAGATGTACATGACTCTAGCTGGGGTAGGCAGAAGCTGGCACATCATTTCTATAATGCAAGATTGCAAGCTCCCTGAAAACAGTAGTCTTCCTCATGTACCACAACACTTTTTATGCTATGTGTTTAATAGACATATTTTGGTTTCATTGGCTCAAGTTAAACTTACTTCAAGCTTAATGTTAATCCTTCAGTCAAAGGGAAAGTTATTCGACTAGGACAAACAGGGGTGCCAAGGAAGCGTAAGACCTTGATCCCGCATTCCAGAAGCCTGCGGTAGCAGTGTAACTGGGAAGATGGAACACCCCGTTGAAAGTCGTCTGTGTGACAGACAAATTATTTAACATCTCTAAGAAGTAGTTTTTTTAAATATACAAAATGAGGAATTAGAGTTGGTCTCCTAGTTTTCTTATAATTCTAGAACTCCAAGTATAGTAGCCATTAATGGCTTCATATTTATGTCAAGCAGGCATGCTATGGGTATGCAGAAAGAATCAGATATCAGGGATCTGGCATAAGCAGGTATTTACGAAGGTATTGGAATTTGGGCTGACCCATAAAAGATAGACTTGGATGGAAAATCATTCTCCATCACTGAATAGCATAGGCAAAGTGACAAAGAAATTACAGCACCTGAATTTCCCTTTTGGGGGGGGGGCGGGAGGGGTTCAGCAAAACGTCCATCTAGAATTGCCCTGCTCTTTCTCCACTCTAGGTTCCCCTATCTCTCCGCATTCATTTCTACATTTTTAAGAATCTGTGTTAGTTAAACCAAATATTATAAAAGAACCTGTATTCCATATGATTCCATCTCTATGGGAATTTGAGGTGCTCAAGATTTCAAGACCAGATTATGCTTTCGTGATGCCTAGACAAACCCAACCAATGTCTTGAGTTTGGGGTACTAATTGGTGGCTCCCTAAATTACTTTTCACATCTGAAAGGATTGCCAGATATCAAAATAATACTTTTCAAGGGAGGATTATTTCTCTTTTAAAGTGTGTTTCTGATTAGGGGAGTGCAGAAAACCCTTTCAGGAGAGGTGTAGACACAGACTCCTCACATAGGGCCCAATTAGTAGAAAAAACCCAGTACACAAGGCTCCAATCTGCCCTTGAAATTAGACTTTAAAAAACATGCACTGGCTTCCTCCAGGCACAAAAGTAGGATCCTTGTTTTAATTCTGATCCTAATTAAACCTTTACACAATCTCTTTACATCACTTTCCATGGAAGAAAGGGCAGGTAGAAGAAAATGCAATGTACCTCTGCTCTTCTCTCTGACTTGAGAGTGGTGTATCCAAAATTCTCTCTTCTATTTGAAATGGGAAAAGTGGTTTTGAAGTAAAGTCACAGGGAGCAGTACTTGTATAAAGTAGTTGTAATGAGTGCCCTGAAATCCTTCTGGCTTCTTCCTTACCTCTTATGGGAGTAGTGTTACACATTCTTACACTTGATAAAACCAAATTCACAGAAACCAAATACAGCCCATATAGGGGCCACAATCAATTCTACTATAATTATTTCAATGCCATGCGTAATGATATCATCCTATGGAATATGGGGGATAGTTCATCCTATATTTATCTCTAGGCAGCGCTTTTTAATGTGTGGCCAATCAGAACAGGGGGTGTGCTGTTCACATGCCCTCTCTTTGCTCTCTTATCTCACTTCTTTTCTGGCTGTTGTTGAAAATGTATGAAAACAAAAGCATAGCCAAGAGAGATAGCCCTGCCACTGAATTTTATGTACTTATTCTTTGGAGGAAGGAGTTTTTTGTTGGTTTTATTTAGTTGGTGTTTTTTTCCTGTCCCATTGGAAAAATAATCCCCTTTCAGGTAAAATTCAGCAGGCTCTTGTTGTGTGCAGCTGGAATTTTCAGGGGTAGAAGGAAGGTAATTGTAATATCTCAGGACATGTAAAACCAGGAAGAAATGTTCAACTTTATCTTGCAATATTCCTAAAAATAAGATGAAGCATTCTGGACATGACATACTGAGCATAGGAAAGACCTCCTCTATTGACGGGAGCACATTTTCAAATTTCTTCTCACCTTTAAGATTTGAGCTAATTATTCTTAATGCCTCTACATAGGAAGGAAGAAACAAATAAAGAAATATTGGGGGGAAATTGCCATTGAGTAGTAAGAAACTCCTAGGGAAAAAAAGAGCTTTAACCCCGAAGCAACAACCCTAACTTTGAGAGAAAAACAATAGCCCTCAAGGCATCATTACAGAGAGATACATTTATCTTTTCCTCCTAGTATCTATTCCAATCAGTTTATCTTTTTTTATATGATTGCATTTACTTTTAAAAATGTTGAAAATGTCTAAAAGAAAGAGAGTAGGACAGAAAAGAAAGGGAGGGAGGAAGAAAGGAGGGAAGGGAGGAAGAAAGGCAAGGAAAAAAGAAAGTAGAGAAAGGTATTTGCTTTCCTCATCTGATAACTAGATTGTGTACAATTCACAATAAGTAACAAAAGTCTAAAATACCTAGGACTATATTTAACAGGGTGTAAGAGCCCGTGTGTGTGTGTGTATAATATATATGTGTGTGTATATATAATATATGTATGTGTATATATAATATATATGCATGTGTATGTATGTATATACATATATACTCATACACATACACATATATGTGTGTATATGTGTATATCTATAACTATAAACATAAATAAACCGTATCTGGCCAAATGAGAGACATACTATGGCCTTGGGTAGGGTGATTAAACACCAGAGTAACGCCTCACTATGATCCCAAGTAAAATCTGCTCCCGGTGACCTCTTTCAATGGCCCAAAGTGATCTTAAAGTTCTGATGAAAGAATGAATGTCTAAAAATAGCTAAATGAAATATAAGAAGTAAGATTTTGAGATAGGATTCTTATGCTTTATAATTTCAATCTGAAATCATTGTAATAACAACAAAAAAGTGCATGCAGAACACAAATGGGCGCAAAGATTAAAGGAGGAGGAAAGCAGCCCGGAAGGAGTTTTCAGCACACCTGGGATTGTTGGTGTACAAAGTGTTATCATAATTAAGCAGAGAGATGGAAAGCACTTCTTTGATAAATGGTAGAAGGAAAACCCACCATTTATATGGAAGAAAATAATGTTGGTTATCTATCTCTCTTCATAAACAAAAATAAATTTCAAATAAATTAAAGACTTCAAGACAAAATAATTAAAGTACTGAAAACATTGGAAGAAAATGTGGACTGGGTGTATGTATAACCTAGTGATTGGTCAAACATTTTTAACCAAAATAGTAATACCAGATGCTATAATATAAAAAGAAAATAGTCAACATATGCACATTTTTCAGAAATATTTTTGATATGTAGATGATACACTATTTGGGAAATGTTACAATGAAGTGTGCCCATTATGGCTGCATGCAGTTGTAACTGAGAGCCCAATAATTGTGCCTTGAGCAAGATAGGTGTCTTCATTTTTTTTTTTTTTTTTATTAACAGAAAGTCAGAAGGTTAGCAAACCAGAGCTCACACAGCAACTCCTTGCTGTCACCACAGAGTGGCAGTCCTGAATATCACCCTCATGTTTGGCACTTTGTGGTCGTGAAAATGCTCAGCGTTGGATTCAACCTCCAGGAAGGAAAAAGTAGGAAGGGTGAAAGCAGAAAGTGCACATCAGCTAATTTTGCAACTTTAAAAATTGTCTAGAAGTCTCCTCTGGCCTACAGTGTCCGGTTACGTTTCTTTTGCCGTAACTGTTACGTTTCTTTTGCCGTAACTGTGTCTGTTTCAGTTAAAATGGAGACTGGCTAATCAACTGATTTCGTTGTTTTTGTTTCCAGCCTTGATATTGGAGTTCTTTTGTGGGGAGAAGGGCAATGTTAATTCTGGACAAGTGGTTAGAGAGGCCTCTTACAAGCAAATGAAAATAGATTAGGCATAGAATTTTTGTAAATTCATAACGAAAGAAAACAAACTAATGGAAAGATGGGTGAGGAAGATGAATAAACAATTCGCAGAAGAAAACATTCTGATGGTCTTTAAACTTATGAAAAGGTGCCTGATATCTTTAGTGATTAAAGAATTGCGAATTTAAGTAGCAATGAGATATCACTTTATATTCATCTAATACAAATTTTAACATATGCTAACTCCTACTGTTGCTTGAGATGCAGAATTTTGACTTGTTGCAGTTTTTTTAAACAAAGATCAACTTTTGCATGGCAATTTCTACTGAAATTAAAATACATATACCCTTTGAATCAAGAATCCTAATTATGAGAGTCTATCTGAAAGAAACAAAAACACCAGTGTCTAAGTATATGTATACAAGGATGTTATTGTAACAATTTTGTAGTGGTTTTTAAAAAGAGGAAAAGTTAAGTATATGTTAGTAAAGAAGGAAATGGAATTTTTGAGTAAATTATAATAAATCCCTCTCAGTAACTGTTATGATTAGAACTTGATCTGTCTTGATCTAACACGTAGACTTAGAGGGTTTTTACAATGTATTGTTAAGTGAAGAAACTAGATAATAATAGAGAAAGAAAAAATAATACAAGTTATTAACCTGGGTTGTCAAGAGTTGGAGAGAGGAAGGAAGCAGTAAGGAAATGTAAAATAAAGAAGGGAAAATGAATCAAATTTTAGATAGTGTATAGGTAAAAATAACTTAGAATTTAGCTTAAAAAAAAAAAAAAAGAGAGAGAGCTAAGAAAGAGAAATCACAGCCTGAACTGAGTACATCATGGCCAGTGTAGACTCCAGAAAAGAAGACCAGAATTCTCCCAGTGCTGTTCTTGGTTAGATCGTATCACCAATTCTTTTAAGAGAGTTTATAAACTTGTAAAAAATCCACTGTATACGCTCTTATTCTGTTGACTATAAATATCAATAGCAGGTTCTATAGAGTCCTCCTTTGTCATAGATTAATAAAATACATCATTCAGAAAATTTCTTTTTAAGCAAGTGGTGAATTTGTGCTCTTCTTCACTTGAGAAAGCAAATCATACCTCCAACAGAGAGAGGGCCACTGAGAAGACTACATGATACTGCATCACTCCGATGCATGCCTTGCATACTTGAAAAGTGCAGGCTGCTTCAGAGTGGGCAAGAGTGAGCGCTACTTATAATAGAGTCCCAGGATTTTCTCAGCCATCTGATTCCCAAGCACAGAGTTTTGGCTTCTGGGCTGTGTTGCTGGCAGTGAGGAAGTGGGATGGCATGTTGTTTAAATCACAGCACTTCTCGGTTTCCTGGCTAAGTTACAAAACAATGTTGTGAGTCGTGAAACTGAATGTCATCGGCACACATTTGTGGTCTGCGCAGAGCATGCACAACACGGGGGGTAAGCGCTCCACACAAGCATACGTTTGTATTTAAAAGAAGTGTTGTTGCTGTCTCTAAGACATTTACCAAATTTAATTTGTCCATGTCTGAGGACAATTGCCTCAGAATATTGATTACCTTCTTTCTTGACTAAGGGTTTCTTTATTCTGAGCCAAGACTCAGAACTAGTAGAGATGTTTTTTTTAGGAAGTATGATACTCAAACATTTTTCAGTAACAAGCCCTAGAGGTGGAAGAAGGAAGTGCATTCAGTAAGGGAAGGTAGAAAGGATGCTATTTTGATGACCTACCTGTGTCTAGATTGTTTGATTCCAATTAAAACCTAAGAAGATAAGATTCTGTAACTGGTTTAGACTTCTGGGATGGAAACATATAAAATAAACTAGAACAGTGGTATTTGATAAGTTCTGTCTCCTAAAAAAAGGGCTGCAGCCTGGGAAAGAGCTGTTTTTTCAGGAGTCTGGCCTGTTACTCTGTGAAGTTGAGTTTTAAGAGTACTAAGAAAAAATACAATGCAACAATTCTAACCTAAAAATATTTGCAAACCAAAGAAAGACAAAAACAAAAGCAATCAAACAGAAAGCAGTCCAATAGTGCAATAGACTCTCCATGAAGAATATTACATTATCTGGTTCTGAATTTAGCTTGGGCTCTGCATATCCTAACTGCTCAATACTGTCAGTTGAATGAATGACTGAACTAATGAACAATATTAGCAGGAACTGGACTGTTAGAGCAATTCTTAACTGGTACCCTGCTTTCTGCCTCATTCCACCGAAGCTGTCTTCCTCCCAGCTAAATGCATCTCTGATATGACGCCTGTATTTTTTCCCCATGATTTCCAATTAGCTTTACAAATCAGAGAGAGGCACTGAATGTGAACCTGGAAGTGTGCTTTCCTGAGCCTGCATCATGTATTAAATAAAGTGAAGTAGAATGCCTTAAAATGAGGCACACACTCTAGTTTTCCCATAGGAAACTCCTAGCCCATGGAATTGAGTTGGCGATCCCTCAGGTACACACTACAACCCAGACTCCTCAGTGTGGTGTGCCAGCTTCTTTCTATTCCATGCCTCGCATTTTATTTCAGTCTTGAGTACCAGCATTTTGTCACCTGCAGCCGACCCGCCAGCCATGCTGGGTTATTGCTGATTCCTGAATATGCTGTGTTCCTGGATTCCTCTGAAACTTTGCTCATGATGCTTCTTGCCACTGAATTGCTTATTCTTCCCTATTAACCTAGTGAACTCCATCCTCTCCTTTGACAGTCAAGTAAAATGCCACCGCTTTCTTAAAAATGCCTTTTGAAAAACATTATCTACAGAACGCTAAGTATTTGCTTCTTCATTATTTCATCTATTTATCAAGTGTGTCTGTTTTCATATTGGTACAATAACTTGTTCCCTTATCTGACTCTCCACCCTTGAGAAGTGTGGCGTTCTCTCTCTCTGCACCCCTTTGGCCTGCCATTGGCTTTATCACAGGTTCCCTGCAATGGTGTTTGATGACTGAATGATGGATGCATTATTGGGTAGGTAGATGGTGGATTCATTAAACAAAATAGGGAATATTATAGACCTGGAAAAAGCAAAGTTACTGTTGAAATAGCTCTGGAAGAAAATGGTTTTTTTATTAAGAATTTGCAGGATAAGATGAAGACAAGGACTTATCTATTATTTTATCTTTGGAAATTGTGAGTTAAAATTTGTAAACAGGGTGAATATTTTGGGTATAAAGTGCTACATAACTACTGTGCACATATTTATTATCCTCTAAAATAGTCCCTTTCGTTGGCATGTTTAAAACCTAGTCTGGTTGGCGTTATAAATATGCATGAGCTGTTGGGGGAAGAGAGCATAAAGTGTGAATCACACTTCAAACAGACCCACCAGCTCACTCCTGACTTCAAGTTTTTCAGAAGTGTGAAATGAAAATGTTTTTAAAATTAGAAAATGTGCCATCAGAACTTTTATCAGCCCTCAGAGAAAGTAAATAATCTCTTTAAATGTGGGGAATACTGGGGATATTTAGTTAGTTAGTTAGTTTCACAGTTAAGATGCTTTGATAAGTTTTTATGTCATAAAATGTACAAATTAATTTTAATGAATTTTTGGGGAAAATGCTTCCTAAAATAGCCTGAGTACCTGACGCCGAAATCTAGGGTTTCTGAGGGATTATTTAAACCTAATGGATGAGCAAATTGTTTCACTGGGGGAAGAAAAGCTCTCCCTGGTACCTTTTCCCTCCGATTCATTTACATTTGAAAAGTGATCTTGTATGTGGCAGTTGAGGTGTAGGTGAATTCTGGGAAGAGACACTTGGGTCTTAAATTGCTAAATTGTAACAACAAAAATGAGAGGAAAATAGTATAGTTAGCTGTTTGCTTTCAAGTTTGTGGTAAATGGGCTTTTTATCATTGTTATTCTTGACTTCTTAAGCGTATCAGGATTGAATTGAGTGTGAACATAGAGGAAGAACATAATAAAAGATAAAATAAAGCATGACAATTTGAGATCTTTATTTTTTAACAATTTCAGTTTAAAGAACAGCCCATCATTTCCAGACACTTTGTAACTAAAAAAAAAAAAAAAAAAAAAAAAAAAAAAAAAAAAAGGCTGTTTGGTTGTGCTAAGCAGAAGGGGTGGTGACCCACTGGGCGCAGGGGCTGAGAGAGAGAGAGAGAGAGAGAGAGAGAGCGCTGCACTGTCCTGAAGGCATTCTGAGGCTAGTAAATGCTGCTGCCCAGACACGTGGTGTGAGAAACACTGTTCAATCATCATACCCACATACGATTAAAAAAAAAGTCTTCTGTAGTGCTCACCTGTGGTTAAATGCTGGGCTCAGTTTGTAAACCTTATGTTGGTGAATTTCTTTTCTTTTTTTAAAAGTGGATATGCTTCAATACCTTTTTATTTGCCTACTAATATGAAGGTTGAAGTTCTACTATATTCATTTTTATTAACTGCCCGCATTTCCTGAGCTAGCTAGATGGGACAAGCATTGTTTTAAAGGAGTGGAAAAACAACATTTACTTTCATAAAATTGTCGTTCAGCCTCTTGACTGAGTTGTAGTTTTTGTCACTAATTTATTACTGTTATTTGAAGAATACCCATGAAGAATACTCCATGTATCAGACTGGGAATAAGTCAGAATAGATGAACCCTGATTTAAAAAGAGGCTGTCAGATTCTGTCCTTCGAGATGCATTAAAGATACAAGGAAAACCATAGGTATCATGATCTCTTATGAGTATGCAGACTTGCAAGTGCCTGCCTGTCTCTCTAAGACATACATGTTTTGACCCCAGTACCATACCGCACGCAGGAAACCGAGAGATAAAATGACTTTATTCTGCACTGTGAATGTCATTAAGTCAGCAGCTTTCTGCCAAATCATTAATCTCTGCTCAAACCCAAACCGCTTCGGAGGTTTCCTACCACTCAGCATTTTCCTCCCCGAGGACCCCTCCAACACCAGTTTTCTGGCTTTTTTCCTGCTAACTTTCTTCTAAAAGGAAGAGTTTCTCTCAACAGCTATTTCCCATATGAAGTTAATGGTTAAGCTTAGCAATGAAGAGGCCTGTCTGTGGGTTTCTTTTCGCCAATTGTACTTTGTATTTCTCAGGCCTGGCTTCATACCTAAAGGATGTTATTTCTCTATGATTTCAATGTTTTACTTTGGTGTACCTGATGCTGTCCATTCTTTGCTTATATTTAAAGATGTTTATCATATCTCAAGATCCTAAACAAGGTGTGACCAAAAGGACAAAACAAACAAACAAGCGAAATCTCCTCTGGACCATCCTGGGACTGGGGAGGTAAACCTGGACCAAGATGACAGACTAGTTAAGAGTTAATACAGCTATCTCACTGCCTTTTCCTGTTCTCTTCCAAAAAAGACAGATTTGAGTTGTATCGTTACCTAACTTGGAGAGAGATGATGAAGGTGATGATGGTTTTAAAAAGCAATGATACCACTGCTGAGCTTAGGGTCAGGCAGTGGTTCTCAAAGTGTGGTCCTGCAGCCAACTGTAAGAGCAACTTCCTGGGTTCCGCCTCAGACTTCCTGAGTCAAAAACTCCCATGGAGGGGCCTAGCAATTTGTATTTTACCAAGCATCCCCCACCCACACCAGGTGCTTCTCATGTACACAGAAGTTTGAGAAATGCCAGTTTAAGGTTAAAATAAAGGACAGGGGTGAATAAAGAATGTTGGGGAGTCTGGTCCTCTTTATGTTTGCTATTCATTGTATCCCCAACTGAAATTGATGTCTGCATGGGATGCTTCTGTTTGTTTGTTGCAAATAACTGGCAGCTTGGCAGTGGTGAAGAAGATACCCAGACAGCGTGGTGTACACATACTCTGTTCACTCAACCCCCACAGTTTGGAGACTTTTATCTAAGCTTCCGCATGGTTAATTTCCCTCATAAAAAAAGCTGGTGGTTCTCCCAAGACCCAAGCTACCACTACCATTGTATTCTATGTTTAAATTTTTTTTCAATGATGGTTTACATTCAGTATTATTCTGTATTAATTTTAGGTGTTCTGTTCTGTTTCATGCTCCATCAGCACCCCTGACCATTCAGAGCATATGCTCCCTAACTGTGGAAGTAGTCAGTCCAGATAGTGCAGTCCTGGTTTGCTTCCTGTTCCTCCTTGAAAAACTTACAGATGGCTACAATGGTCTGTGTCTGATGCAGACCACAATCATTTAAAAAGAAGAAAAGAAATTAAGTAAATTACCTCTCTCTCACTAGACTTTGTTTCAGGCTCAAAATGTAGTTTGCAACTTATGGGGTATTGATTGTGCATTGTCAGTGTAGCTCACACACTGACAGTTGCATGTAGCACCAAGGTAGCCGTGACAATGTAGTCCAGTTGCCATAGCAATGAAAGAAGGCCTGTTGCTGCTACCCGCAGCCTGCTCCATAGTGATAATCATGTTGCTCATTTCATTTTAATTGAAATTTGAAATTATAGTCTCGTAAAGAAGTAAATGTATTCTCTCCCCATTTCTCCCCTACCACACAAAAAATAAGTACAAATAGGAAATACCTGTGCATTTTCTTAAAGGTAAATATCATGGTTTTTGAGAGTATTTTTTCATAATTTTCATGAATACCAGAAGCAGATGGAGAGGGATATTTTGCTGAATAAAAAAAAAATGACTTATTTGTTATGTTTTCTCATTCTTAATTAGCTGCCATTTTTTCTAAGTCCCATATCTTAGGCTACACTACATGGTGTATCTTATATAATACAATCTTCAATGGACTTATTTGCTGAGTTTAGTTTATATCTAAAAACTCACAGCAGGCATCATTTTTAAAAAATAGCATCATATGGCACCATGGAAGCTTTTACATAATTGAAAAAAATTGACAGTAATACATATTTACCCACATATAGCCCTGGTTCTATGCTAGTGCCTCTACCACGCCTTAGACTTAATAATATTTGTGTGGTACCACCATTACAGACCACACTTATGCATCCTTTACAATGCTACATGTAGCAGGGAGAGGGAGAGCTTGTGAAGTCTAGTGAGGAATGAGGAGCTTCTAGGTAGCAGGTGTTCCAAACAGAATAGGAATCTAATATGGAAAACGAGGTAAACAGCTATCAAAATGAAGGAGAAGATGATAGTAACACAAAAAAATTAGTCATAAAGTTCCAAACTACAAAAAAAATAAATTTGGTGTAAGACTAATAAATATGTCAGAAGACTGAGTAGATCCTAGGTTCTTCTTTGACTTTTTTATCTTTAACATGTTCTTTCCCTAATCTGATATCTTAAACAAACAAACAAACAAACAAACCTCTTCTTGTCTTTCCCCTTGGTTTCTTCTTAAAAACTTAGAATTAGAGCTTAAAGGCTTCTTCCTCCTGTTTCCTTACTCTCAGTCATTTTCTGAATGAAGTCAGGTGATCTCTCATTCCCAGTACAAAAGTTTGTTTTCCTGGGCCATGTGGAAGGTAGGATAGTTATTTAGGATAGGGAGACATGTATGGTGGTGGGCTAAATTTAATCAAGGAAATAAGAACTATAGCCTGTCCCCTTAAAGAACTTACCATGAAATGAAGACAGTTTTAACAAAGTACTCTAGAACCTGCGCATTTGCTCACTGTGGGTGTGCACAGTGCTGAGCCATCATGAGAAAAGCGTCTCGATCATGGTTCCAAAATTCAGCTTTTAGTAGGAGTAACACGACTTGGAAATTAGATACTTCTTGGTTGGTTTAGTTATTACAGAAGGAACATCCTTTCACCAATATTTTCAGTCTTTGCTGTCACCCCCTTATTATAATCATGGCCTTCTCAATAATTATAACATTGATGAAATGACTGATGTAATGTTTTTTTGTTTGTTTATTCACTTGTTAATAAAGTTTGCCTACATATAAAGGCAAAAATATGCTAAGTACTAAGGCAAAACTTGTAAGATGGACACCCCCATCCCTACCTCCACAGAACCTCTGTTCTAGTGGGCTCGAGGCACATGAGTCAAGTAATTAAACAATGAATTATTTAAGTTAATTTATGAAGAGAAGAAACACTAGGTTCTAGAAGAAAATCCCCTAAAACTTACTATAAAACTCTTTAGTGCTATCAAATAATTTACTCCTCATTAAAATTTAATATCATTGATTACAATCAATTGTTAATCAGGAAGTGACTTTGAAAAACATATTTACTACAAATTGAAGCATAAAGAAAAATCTGAGAAAAACTAAGAGTAATATTAGAATTAATTAGACCAGATCTATAAAAAGTCTACATTTGAATATTGCTATCTGTTGTTTGCTAAGAACGCATTTCTAAAATATGATTATTATTTGCTCTGAACACATTTATTTTTAATATCCTTAATTTGAATCCTTTTGAACTTTATAAAACTTTAAAATCCATACATTTGACTTATTTGGTCTTAAATAATTGAGATTATTAGCAAAAACTCATCAATATGCTTAAAATGATAGCTCCCTTATACCTCCTGTGCTGTAGCAGGGTTTGTACTAGAATTTGCCAGTTCAGCCCAACCGTATTTTCCTGTGTTCTGGCCTTACCTTAATATTCACATACTTCCTGGCTCTCCATATCATATATGGACTTCCTGTCCCACATGTCTTCGTTCAGGTGTCAGATGGTTGAAATGAAGGTCTAAATCCTATGTGAACCCCAGAGCAACAAGTAAAATAACACACATCCCATAGTAAATATTTGCAGTGGGGAATCTTGATTACATCATCTTTAAACAATATCTGTGTATTTACATTAGTAAGTCTTCCATCAAGACAGATCAGACTTTTCAAAATTCCATCGCTGTTGTCAGTTGGCCCAATTGTAGTCCGTGACGACAGCCTTGGTAAATGTCTCCTGTTTTGTTCTATGCTCACATAATGACTAAGCCTGTCACCACCAAGGCTCAGTCCACTTCCTGTAATGTCATCCTGTTTATTAACTTATTTTTCTTTTCCTTATCTGGCAGGCCTTCTCCGTACAACCACGTGAGAGATGAAGGGATTCCAGCTTAATGTTTTTAACCCACAAAATTGACTTCCATGGTCTAGCCTGGCACATCTGTCTGTGAATAAATCTGGCACCTTTGAATGGTTTTGAAACCATTACCACTGTGGGTCATAGATGATAGTAACGAAGAAGAAGACCCAGTCTTGGGGACTAGAGAGCATCTCTCTATTAAGTACAAAGAAATACTAAAGCAACCAGAATAGTAGACGTTGGTGAGAGATGTGGGCTCTGTCTGCCAGGAGCTTTGACAATCCACCCTGTCCACAGAAGCCTTTCCCTGTGTCAGGGTCTGAAGCCTCCAAGACAGGCAGAGTCCTTAATTAAGTTTCAAAGAATTGATTAGGAGAGCTTCTGCATTGCCAGCTCATTGATGAAATCATTTTGGCAGGCAGGATAATATAATTAGCCCAATCAAGATGTGAAATCTGTAGTGTTTTGGGATACTGTCCAATAATTTTTAATTTTATAATAAAAAAGAGACAACGGAGGAAAGGAAACAGCAAGAGATGATCTGTACTTGTCTGGGAAAAAAAGATAGGAGGGAAAATGATTCCGAGATTACATTTGCCAGATATGGGGAGTAGCTTTAGATTTCCATTTTTTCTTCTGAGAATAGCATTTTGGAAGCGTGTATCATCTCTGCCTTTCTGAAATTTGACGCAAACTCCAGCCCCATCATAGATATTCATTTAAGGCACATTCCCCCACACATGCTAAGGTGACTTTTCTGGGGGACAGTACGGAGAACTGAATAATGCAGGACCCAAGTTTCACTAATGGCCAGGGCCAGGACTACAGGGCATGGGAATGAGTGACTGAGGGTTACCGTCAAAGGCGAATGTCATCCTTGGGTCTTTGCTGTTAACATCTTAGCATAGTTTTTGTTTGTTTGTTTGTTTTCCTATCAGGAACAGATTTTCCTTGACACTCCTTAATGGAAATTGTTCCCCAATTTTTCCTTAGCCTTCTTATTTTTATTGTTTGTGTATGAATGGGTGATATAGATAATTAAGGATGCTGAACAAACATTTTGGGTTAACACTACATAGCTTCAAGGGTTAGGTGGCATTTGTGTCAGTTCAGTGGTCCTGCATTTGTACCAATAAGCTTGTCATCTCAGGATAATTTACAGAGGTGCAGCCCATACAGTTGATGTGTTTGGAAAGGGTCTCATTGTTTTAAGAGGTCATTAAATTATCGTTTGTGCCTTTTAAGCATCATTTTCATTACAGTTCCAAGAAGTTCATTTCTAAGGTAGAAATGTTAATGTCTAGGACATTTTCCGTGGGCCGGCTCACTTATAAGGAAGGAAAGCCACCAACACTGGGTATGCCCTATCAACCCTTCATGTGCAATCCTGTGCACTTGAAGGTTCTTTAGAATTTAAGGGTTATTAATTGTATTGATTTTAATAAAGACTGGCCTAAAGAGGTACATCTGGCAAAATATTCTCATATGAAAAGATTCGTGAGAAACCAATCCTGTAGCCTTTACTTCTTCTATTATTTTAGCGATTTTATTCTTGTTTTTTTTTCTATAGTTAAATTTTTACTTGAATCCTATTTTGTATATGGGGATACTATTCCTTCTTTTTAGCATCTGCTTCCTAATTGAGAAAAGAATTTTCTTTTAATTTTCTCCCAAGGTGCTGTAAATAGTACCTGGCACTTCTCTGAGGTCACTGCAAGTTTTCTACCTGTGTGCTGGTCGGAGGTGACCTGGACGCAGACCACCTGGGCTGTAGTCCGGCCCCGCCAGTTACTACCTGACTAAGCTCAAGAGGTTATTTATAACCTGGTAGGAGAGTAATAGCACATGCCTCATAAGGTTTCTGGGAGGATAAAATATGCTGCTGATATATGCAAAGTATTTAGGATAACATTTTGCTGGTATATATTAAGCACTCAGTAAATGTTAGCTACTATGTTATTCCATTCCACTTCAGTGGTTTGACATGAAATCGATAGATTTGCCAGTAAATAATTTTTTCCAAGTGGTACCTGAAAAAAGAAAGGCTGTTTCTTATTATCCCTTTGGTACACAGATTTTAAATTTTGCTTTATTGTGGGACTTCTCAGAGCATTTAATATACAATATGTATTATGCATAAGCATTATAGCTAATATAACATGTTCCCCTATATTATTTTTGTCAGGATAGCTTTTTTTCATGCAGCACCTACTAACACCTCCAGTGAATCCAGTTTAGATAGCAGTGGCCCAGTCATGGTAGGACACATTTCTGAAACCACAAAATTGTTTCTAGATCTTTTTATGCCCTCAACAGTTACTTATTGAAATTGTCCTAAAGACAGAGAAAAGGAAAAGGAATCAACTCTCTGAAACTTCTCAACTTTTTTTTTTTTAATTAAAAAAATTTAAAAGTACAAGTTGACATACAGTATTATATTTTTTCAGGTATACAACATAGTGATTGGATATTTGTATAAACTAACAAAGTGATCACCCCAGTAAGTCTAATAGTTATTGACATCAGCATTTTGATGGTTGCCAGATGGGATGGATAGGTGAAAATGGGGAGGGGCTAAGGATGTGCAAATTGCCAGTTATAAAAACAGTCATGGAGGTGTAAAGTACATCATAGGGAATATAGTCAATAACATTGCTATGACTGTGAAACTTCTCCACACTCTAAAAACAATCTTCACGTACATTATTGGTGAGCTGTGAAAGCTCTCACTTTGATTGTAGCTGTATCTTGTGATGTGAGAGCCTCAAATTTCTCTATAATAATTACCTCCCAAGGAGGTTTGCTCAAACCTACTCCCATTCCTTGCCGTCTCTGTTGGGTTTGCAGATTTCTTTCCTCGTGACTCTCCAGGGAATCCATGATGTGGATTTTTCTGTATTGGAACTGGCAAAAGATATAGATCAAATGTTCAAAGCTATTAACAGGAAGTTAAATCAGGAACAACACTGATACAGAAACATTAATTCAGGGCAAATGTGAAATGCGTTGCCACATTGATTCTGGCTTTTTTGTTCCCCCCTTCTTTTTCTGTTCCTAATAGCTTCAAGCATCTGATCTGTATGTTTTATGACCCTCGATGAAGGGAAATAAGCATCTGGACAGACTTCCTCCTGTTGAGTTTTCTCCTCACCATTTCTGCTTTGGTAATGAACTAAAGCCATGAGCCCCTCACCTGGGAACGTTCTAAAATTGGGGATGCTGGCCAGAGCCCCAGGGTGTACTGCCTGCAGTTTTCAAGCATGTCAATCATTTCTTTTTGAACAATTCCTAACCAGTGTACCATGAACAAAGTTAAAGCATCTTTGTAAAGCAGGTAGATAAATTTCCAGAAACGCTTACCAGTTTTCATACATGGCAACACACTATATTATTATTTTTATCATTGTTAAGAGCTAACATTTATTTACACTTATTTCCAGGCTAAGCAGTTTAAACTCATTATCTCGTTTAATCCTCACAATATACCTATGAGGTAGAAAGTATCAATATTACTATCTCAAGTTTATGGAAGAGGCATCTGGAACTGAAACAGATTAAATGATCCTTTCCCTTGGGTTCTGAATAAATGTCACATTGTCGCCTAGAATAATTCAAGGCTCACTATGAAGATTTACCCTATTGACAGGTAATGCAACTTCCAGGGATTATTCTAAAGGGTGTGTAGGCTTGTAGGAGGGATAGCATATGTTATGCTCCAGGCTCATAGATTTTTATGGGTGATACGTTCTTATAACAAGATCCCTCTGAGGTTTGCAACAATGAGCCCTTTCTGGGTAGGACTGAAGGTCATCCCAGCTGGTGTTACCAAACAGTTTGCTTCTTAAGGGCATGGGTCATGACCTGTGTTTGTACCACCCCCATACATCCCAGCGTCATGCTTTATGTGAAGCAGGAACTCAGGAACTATTTGTTGAACATGTGAAAGAATACTCAATTCTGTAATCTAGTAAAATGTATCTTGATGAAACATCAGTAGATTTTGTTTGCTCTTGGTGGGCATAAAGCTTTTTACCATAAGGGGTCAGCCAAGAATTCTATCTTTTTGTACAGTGAGAGTTATGTATGTTTCCCTTGCTTCTTTATTCAATTTATTCAATTTGACAAAGAAAACACTTGTAATGCACTTTGAGTCACTATCAAGGTGCATTGCCTAAAGTGAAAAAATAGCATGAATTTATTAAATCTAATTCTTTTGGTAATGAATTAAAAGTGACTCTTTATTGTAAAATCAATGGTGCTGCTGGTGCTGGTATTGATAAGTCTCTTTCTAAACATTATGGCCAAGCATTAAGAAGTATTTCTAAGTCCCCTATTTCAAACACCCCTAAAATCATTTAAAAATCTAAATAGAAATATGTGAAAAAAGAGTTTTTTTTTTTTTTAAAGCAAATTACATTGCTGCTAGTCCTTCAGCCTGCACAACACATGATTCTTTTCCTTAAACTGTGCAAAGGTAAATTCTCTAGTAGATATATTTTGGGAGAGCAGCTCTCATGGAAATATTTTCTTCCCATAGGACATCCGTAGACATATGGTTAATGGCTCTCCAATAAAGGGCAATTTCTTCCCCAAAGCAAAGCCATCAAGGCAATTTTGTCAACAACTCCAAACTCCCCAGGGGGAGCACCTGCTACCCTTAAACCAACCACACTTTTGAATAGCCACCGTGGGTCACTATGTTCCAACTAGCTTTGGTAAGGAGTTAGGCCTTTTTCCTTCGGTCCTTATTTTGAAGTCATGCGATATTTGTTGGGTGCCACAGTGACAGAAGCGGGGAGATTAGGAGAAAGGAAGAGGTAAAGGAGGAAGGGACTAAGCAGCAGGCTTGGGAACTGGAAAGATGGAGAATATCCGCAGCAGAGTTCAGATCACCAAGATAGGAGCATGGCTTTTGCTTTTGTAGCAAAGACTTTTCAAAACCACCAAATTTCTTCCTAGAAAGATATATGCAGTGTTGGTCTGTGAATTTAACTTTCTGCTGTGATACAGCACAACGAAAACTGTAAGTCAATTCATAGTGAGTGCAATCCCACATTATTTCATGCATAAAAAAAGTCATACAACTATATACATATATAACCTACTTTACAGTAACAATAAAAACATATTTATCGATTCATCAAAAGGGTGACAGGTTTGTTGTGTCTATCCAAATGTATTATACTATAATTTTTCTCTTCCTTGAAAAAGATTTCCCTGGAGACAATATTTATAGCAGGGGCAGGAATTTACATTTCACTTGGGTGTACGTTCTGACTAGGAAGCACGTTGCATTTTGGAGTTGGGCTATATTGGACATGCCTTGAAAAATCCTCTGAAGGGAAACAGTGTTTTATCTATTCATTTGCTCAGATTTCCCTATAAGAGTGATAGCTCTTGCCAGCAGTCCTTACAGATCAGATGTTTCACCCAAAGGGAGAGCGGAATACTCTTGTCATGGAGACATTTTCAGATGAAGTTGAAAAAGACCATAATCCAATTTTTTCTTTATTGTCATCATGCTATTTTGAGACTCAGTAAAATATCAGCTTTTTCCCATTTAATTGACATATTTCCTCTCTTCTTTTTCTTTCTCTCCTTTCTGTATATATATTATCTCCTCAGTGCTCATGGTACATAGTCAATATTCAATAATTCTTACTGAAAAAAATGAATTTCATTCAAGTCTAATTTATATATACAGATAGTTGTAAAAAAAAAAAAACCCTCTTTCTTTGGTTTAAAGGCCTTAGGCTTTTAAAAATTAACCACTGGTCATTCTGTAATGGATGCTTAAGTTCTTATTTTCTGGAAGGTGGGGTTCATTAGGGTCACAGCTGGCATGTGGGTAGCTCCATGGCCCTGATGTGCTGTGAAGGTGAATGTTCAAACTCTAAGAATGTTTGATTTCTCTCAATTCTCCAAGGTTATAGATCTGAAAAGATCACAGCCATTCTCATTCCAATCCAGAGAATTCCTGAAAAAAGTTTTTTAGAAGTCCTCTGGAATTCTGAATTTCTAGGTGGATATACATGGGGGTGGAGGACTTCATCTGGCTTATTCAACATCTTCCTTCTCATAATAACCATTAACTAGGTCAATTAGAAATTGTTGAGAATAAGTGCACACAGGCATTATTAAGGAGTTATATTGTAGCAGGGTTCTTAAGGTCTTCAGGGTTTGCTCTTATAAAAACTGCATGTCATATGAAGCGTGACAGCATCAAGGATTCAGCAGGGATCAAACTTGCACCTGTCTGATTGCACCCTAAAGCTTCCCATCTCTAGTGAGTCAGGGCCACTTTGGGTCTTAGGCGCAGCAACTAGAAACAAACAGAGGCCAGCTGGGAGCTTCCTGCAGGACATGCTCGCCTGTGGTCTTTGAGTGGAGGCCTGCGTGTCAGCCTCAGCCAGAGTTGTAAGGACACTGCTGCGCCCGTCACATAGACCATGGAGAAGTTATCACTTCAGTATCTGAGAAGGGAAACTGAGATAAGAACGTAGGCGACAGGACATTATGCTGAGAGAAGCCAGTCAGTTAGGGAAAGAAAAATACCTTCATGATTTCACTCATTTGTGGAACCTGAAGAACAGTATAAATGACCAAACAAAACAGAAGCAGACTCATAGATACAAAGGGCAGACTGATGGTTGCCAGAGGGGAGGAAGGTTGCAGGACTGGGTGAAAAAGGTGAAGGGATTACAAATACAGATTGGTAGTTACAAAAGGGTTGCGGGGGTGTAAAGTACAGCATAGGAAGTATAGTCAATAATATTGTTATTACTATGTAGGCTGCTGGTTGGATATTAGCAATGTCAGGGGGAATACTTTGTGAAGTATACGACATCTGTCCAGAAGGTATACAGCCATGTAATATAAAAAATGGAGACATTTATAGAGAAGATACAAGCTACAAGAAACCTTGTACATAGGACAATGATGCCTTAGTCCCCTTCAAAATATCAAAGTAAGCAGCTTGGGACCTCACACAGTTCTCCCAGTCACCATCAGCTGCCCCATCATATTTTCCTGGATATCATCAATGGTCTGAAATCTCTTCCCTTTCAAAGGTGATTTTGGCTTTGGGAAAAGCCAGAAGTTGCAGGGCACCAAATCTGGGCTGTAGGGGGGCTGAGTCACCTGGGGGATTTGATGTTTTGCCAAAAAACTCTGCACAAGATGCGATGCATGATTGGGCATGTTGTGTTGATGAAGCTGCCAGTCACCAGCTGCCCATAGCTGTGGCCTTCTGAATCATCCAAATAGTTTCTATGGAGGAACGTTCAAGCTTAATGCAAAATTTAATGCAGATTTGTTGGTTTACTCTCTCAGTCATTTTGAATGTGATGGCCACACAGCATGTAGCTCACTCAATGACGTCTACTGCCCCCACTGACTAGTACAGTGAAGTTGTCTTCATTCACACACGCACATTCCAGTCCATGCTCCTTAGCTGCCAGTTTACATGGATGTTATGCAAACCAATCTCGTTGTGTTAACAATGGCTGGATTTTTTCCAGACATATGTTGTATGATTGTCTAATGACTATGCTGTGCACCTGAAACTAATACAAAATAATATTGAATGTAAACTGTAATTTAAAAAATTTAAAAAAAAGAAAAATGTATGCAGTGGTATGATTTATTAACTACATATGAATATTTGATAAAAATAAAAATTAATTAAAAATAAACAAAAATAGTCTTTCCTATCTTGTTTATATTCCCCAGAGGCAACCACTGGTAACAGTATCTATTTTATTTATGCTATTGCTTACTATTAAACTTGAAATAATATGATTTAAAGAAAAAGAACATAGGCTAGATACTAAATCAAACAAATTTTGATAACAGGGAAAATAAGCTAAAATACAAAGGCACAGCCTATAGACAGGCAGGTTAGAGATTTTGTAGTAGGTAAAGGCAACTGGTGTGCCAACTGGTGAAAGGTGGCTCTGTGGGTAGGCAGCCTTTTGACAGTGGTGGATGAAGGTGCCTGAAAGCTCTTGCTCAGTCTTGAAGGAGCCATGAACCAGTGTGCCTGGGGATCTCTGTAGGCTCTGGCTTTCCGAATCACCATGCACGCACTTATATTGGAGTCTTGCCATAATTTGCCAAATGACAGAAAGATAATAGAAAATGCCCAAATTTTGCAGCATCATGGCAGAGACAGGCAAATATAAGAACTTTCCATTTTGTAACAGTAGTAATAGACACCATTTATTGATTGCATTCCATTTGCCAGACATTTGAGATAAGATTTTGAACCTTGTAGCAACCCTTAGAACAGCCTACTGAGACTCAAAGAAGTGAAGCTTGCCTTAAAACAACTCAGTAAGTAATTGATCAAATGCAAATTTTGCTGATAATTTGTCCCAATTAAAATATTCCACTGCCAGTGGGTAAGCCTGTCTTACCACTAAACAGATGGAAAAGTGAACTCTCCAAAGAATCTCAAGTCAGAGTGCTCAGGCAGCTCTGAAACCAAAGGAGATTTCAGCAAGGACATTGGTTACTAAATCCTGGTCACTTTCTACCTTGTGAGTATGGTGAGTAGGAACTTGGGTTCTAGAGTCAGACAGGACTGGATTGGGGTCTTCGTGCTTCTACTCATTAGCTTTGCAGCTTGGCCACCATTACTGAGCCTCTCAAGGTCTGATTGTTATTTGGCAAAATGTGATAATCCAAGGATGATAATAGTGCCTATTTTAAATAGTGTCAAGATTATAGCAATTAACTCAGTGCCTGATACATGGTAGACATTCAGTCCATGGTCATAGTAATCTTCGTCATTATTATCTCACCAAAGAATCAAGCAGGAGGTTTTGATCAATTGTAGCCTTGAAGCAGACAATTTCATGTAGTAAGATGGGACCGGCAGGAAGTTATCAGGGATCAGTTAGGCATCTTTTCCAGTACACATATACAATATTTACCAAACCAATGCTTTGAACATCTACTCTAGTATGGTGAAAAAATACTAAAAGATAAACAAGTGACTTCACCTCCTTAGTCCTCAGCGGCACTACTTAGATGTTCCTGAAAGTCCTTTCCAGCTCTGAGAGTCTAACATTGTTAAACACCTACTTTGTGCAAAGTCTGTCATTGCTGAGAATAGGGTTGACACACAGAGAAGCAATAATGTAAAAAGACCTATCATTCTGGTATAGACTTAGGCAAGATAATAAGCCTACCCTTTGGTTTTGTAGTAGCAAAGCTTTTAAGAGAATAAAAAAATATATACATGAAAAGAGTTGAACTTCTGGGAAGAATGTGGTAATATAAATATGCTATGGCCTCTAAATAAGAATAGTGATGTTTAAAGGAACGTAAACTAAAGAGAACACTAAGGGAAAAGAGAGATGGATTTTCCCTTCTGGATCTGACTTTGGTTTTAAATTGCACAGGCAACAGATTGGTTAGAGAGATTAATTTCAACCTTTATTGGTGTATTAACAGTGTCATAAACAAGGGATATGGTTAGAAGAGGAAAGGGAAGAATCCTGGCTAGGTGGCTCAGTTGGGTGGAGTGTCATCCCATACACCAAAAAGGCCACAAGTTCAATTTTCTGATCAGGATGCATACCTAGGTTGTGGGTTTGATCCCTGCCCAGGGAGCCTATGAGGGTACAAGGAACTGATTAACAGATGTTTCCTCCCACATCAATGCTTCTCTCTCTCTCTCTCTCTCTCCCCCCCTTCCTGTCTCCCTTCCTCTCTCTTTAAAATCAATAAACATAGCCTCAAATGAGGTTTAAAAAAAGTCTAAAAGAGGGAAAGGGAGAAATATGAACAAACAAGAGAATGTCTTAACATTTAATTGATTTAAATGTAGGTTATTTCCCATTGCATTAATCTTTGTATAAATTATTGTTCTAAGTACTTGAAGCTTATGCTGCAGTCTGGTTTTAATTTTTAGCAATGTTTATTAATTGTTATAAGGTCTCAACAATTTTTTAACTACTGAGAAGACCCCTCTCAAATGAAATTGCAGCTCCAAGGGACCAAAGTAACCAGTGGGTAGGGGAAAAGCCTATTTACACTTTTGGTTCAGTGACAGTTATGTGGAAACAACTCATGGAGATTAGTTTAGAAAAGATGGATGGGGAGGATACATTGCAGGACAGCCCTGGGTGAGTAAAAAAAAGCTTTCTGATGTGTGTCTGCATATATGTGTGGTTTTGGATGTGAGTATCTTAGAATCCCTACCAAAAAATGGAATGTATTGTTTACCGCTGAGTAACCCCACCTCATAGAAAGTTATATGATGAGGTCAATTAGCTCTAGTATTGGATTTTTCTGACTTCAGATATGCTTAATGTCATCCAAACAAGATAATTCTATAAATGTATTAACAGAAATAATGGTTTACAAACTTAAAACAAGAAGTATTTCCATTTATAGTTTAAAGTGATTAGCACAATTTTAGGAGGATATGTTCGTATCAACAGTATTTTCTTTAGAGAAAACGGGACTTTTAAGAGAGGTTTTTAGGATCCTCAGATAACCAGACTTTAAATTTGACTCAGACCCTGATACTGCATTGCCCCAGAATTCCTCTCATTTTCACTACATGCTGTTCCCAGTGATTGCTCAGATCTTTTAAATTGTGGACACACTTGAACTTTCTTTGACATACAAAAGTACCAAACCATCTCTCCCTTCCTCTGTTTCCAGGAAGAGCTAGGAAGTTCCTTGCCTTGGGCTAAATTCTGAAGCTGACAGTTTGTTTTGGGAGCTTCCAAGTGTGTTCACTGAGGACTCCCAGGAATGGATTCTCTCAGGAAAGGCACAGCTCTGCTGCTGGGGTTTTCTAGCGCACCAGAAGGTAGCTGGAGGGCATTTTGATTTTGTCTGCGGCTTGGAGGCCAGCTGTGAAAGAAAGTAAGGGAAAGACAAAAATATCTTTTAGGCACCTCCCACGAAAGAAACCAGGGGTTATGGAGTCTCGTTCTCGAGGGTAGCTAGGCAATAAGGCCCAAGGGCTCTCAGGGTCTCTGCATTGGCTGCAGTTGCCTTTTGCCATCAGTGCAACATCAGAAACAGGGCACACAGGGTACAGATGAAATGCCTGTGCATAAACATTGCTTTTGTTTTTCAATATCATCTTCCCGGACCTTCAAGCCACCTACCTAGCTGTGCTGGGCAAACACAATTCTTGTGTTCTATTTGTTTATTCATACTTTCCAAATTCTCAGATTTTGCCTATAACACATCTGACATGATTAAGTGATTTTTCTAATTAAAGATACAGTTATTTTCTGTGTAGGAGGCTATAAAGTTGCTTAATTTTTTTAAAAAAATTTTTACCTTTCTGCTCTGTTTTTCATATTCTTGTCACTGTGAAGACTGGTAATTAATCAAGACTCAGTCATGGATGGCTCCTTGCCCCCTTTCTTGCATCCTCCCCTTTTCTGCCTGAGTGATGAAGAATGATGTCTTTCCTCCTGTGCCCCTGGCTCCCTGTCCTTGGAGCACTCAAGCTAAGCCCCATGGCAAGAAGTTCCCAGTGAAAAGAAAGCATGGGGAATGAAAAATGTGACTCCCAGAGCCTAGGCAGCAAGGGGTGGGCTTCCTGATCCTTGTCACTGGCCACCATCAATCTCACCATGTCAGGAGGCCTTTGGGAAAAGCAGAAACAAAGAAGAAAGGAAAAGTCCTCATCCCTGCATTGGACTTCCTACAGAGACCTAGGTTTTAGCATGGTGGGAAGCCCGGGCATTCCTTTGCACAGTGCTGGAATGTGATGAGTCTTGAGTCTTTTCTAAAGTTTTGATACCCAGGACTCCTTTTGCCCACCAATCCACAAGCACACAGGTATGCATACTCAGACCCTCTGCTCTTTTCCAATTTTTTTCCCAAGTATCTGCAGGAACAAAAGCAAACATGATCTGCCAAAAAAAAACCTGGACAACTCTCCCTTTTATTGTATGATGGGTTTATACCTCTGGACACCGTAGGCTCAAGGCTATACTTAATTGAGATTAGGGAGAAAACTTTCCTATCCCCTGATCAGAGACTCCCACCTATTATTAGAGATTTACATGTTTGGATTAAGTTGTTGCATCTCCAAGAAACCTCATGGAACAGAAGTGATTTTATGTAGAAAGGATGGTGCAATGCTACCTAATTGACCATATCCTCCTCACATTCCTTTAGCAGATCCATGTACTATGGAGATCACTACCGGACAGCAGGGCCCCAAAGAAGTGGGGAATAGAATAGATAACTTCAGATGGGATGGAAGAGAAAGTAAGTTCTAAGAAAGAAATATCACACTGTCTGCGAGCGGGGTTGGGGAGTGGTAGGTGGAAGGGTTGGGGAGTGATGAAGAAGTGAACCGGAGTGTTGGAAAGTTTAGGCAGGTTGAATGAAATGGATGACCTGATGGCCTGGATTGTACCTGTCTGTGGCTTGAACAGAACTCCCACTCCCACATTGCAGGGGGAAAGAATGTTGACCTCACTATGTTGTGGCATTTTTTCTCCCTTTTTAATATGTTTTAGTCTGTTAGATCTTGTTTACTTGCTTGAACTGATTTATGCAGAAAGGAAATACATTGTAAGGATATAGAGGTATCTTGTGAACCTCAAATTAGGTCAAGAATGTTGTTAGTTCAATTCAATTAGCTATTTACATAATATGCTGTATGTGTAACAAACCACCACAGCATCCTGACAGCACAGGGCAAGAAGCATTTATTTCTCATGCAGCTGTGAGTTGGTTGATGGTTGGCCACTGAAGGCTGGGATCGACTGAATGACTGCAAATCTCACCTGTGGGCCTGTGGGTCAGGTGGGGCTCAGTGATCTGGGCCATGGTCAGCCTCACCTACACAGCTCTCCTCCTCTTCCAGTTCCAACTGGCTAGCGTGGGCTTATTCTTCTGTATTTTTACATATTGTTCTTTGCTGATTCCAGGATCAAATGGCTATATGGCAATTGTCATTCTCAGGTTTGCCTCATACCCATTTAAGACAACAGCTAGATTTAAATCCCTAAATCCCAATCTAAATTCCTGGGGAAGGAACTTTTTAGTCAGCAGCTGTGGTCATATTAGGCTTAGGCCTGCTGCAACCATCATAAAATAAAAGAATGGGCAAAAAGATGCAAATAGCCATAGTCAATGACATTGATTAGTTAATTCTTAATGTTGTCATGAGTAGGGATAATGAGGGTTTTGTTCTCAGTCGTTACTTACACAGAACAAAAGTCATTAGTAAATCAATCAGGTTAGTCATTGGAGCCTCATTCTTGCTTGGAAGATCTTTGGATGCTTTTTCAGAGCTTTTCTTTCTTTTTTCTCTATCTCCTTGGTATATCTGCAATTTCCATTTTTTCCCTCATTTTGTAATTTATTAGAAATCTCAAGGAATGCTCAAATAAACTCTGATGTTTAATTTCTTTGTTGTTGCTGGTTCCTCGGTCAAAGACCCAAGCCAGGCAATCCTTTGGGGGCCTTAATGACGTGTAATGCTCTCTTGCAAGTATCTATCTTCAAGACCATCCAAAATTGTCTTAGCAACACTGATTTCCCTTCACTGTACAATATACAGCCTCTTCCCCAGCTGGGGTGCCCCCTCAACTGCCCCCTTTTCATCAATCCTGTCTGCATGTCTTTTCTTGACGATTACCATTAAAAATGTCCACTCACCTCTTCTGACCGCTAAATAAAGATGTATCAATTCCTGAAGCCCCCGTCTCCAGTCCCATATTTTCCATGACTGCTTTTTGAAATCACATGGACCATTCAATTCCACAGCTGCCTGTTGCTTCTCTGAACTTCTGTTTTTCCCTTTTTAGCCAATGTCAATGTTTCGCATTACCCCATGTGACCTTGTATTCCACTCTCAATTCCTCTTTTGCATTACTTTTATATCCCACGCTAGATTACTTATTCTTTCAGGAGAGGTACCAAGTCTTGTGCCTCTTTTGTTTTTCCCAAGAACCAGAGACAGTGCCAGTCACATAGTAGGTGCTCAACAAACACTTGTTATGTGATTCTAGAGTTCGTCTTAGGATATCAAAACAATGTTATACTGTCAGAAGGCCATCTGTCATTGTTCTCTGAATTATTCTAACTCCTGCTCAACTTTTCATACTCATTCTTTATCTTTATTTTTAGAGATGATTATTTTTCTTTATAGGGGTAATTTCTGGGGGAGAGGATACTCTTCTTTTACTCTTTCATTCATTTCTCCATGAGTCTGATAGAAAATAGAGGATCCAAATGACTTTTTTCCAATGTGATTTATATGAAATGGAAGCATTTCTTTTTCCCTCTATGTGCTCTTGTTTTTGAATTGCAAATATTCACTTTCATATATATTTAAAAGTTATTTTGGCAATATGTAATACAGACTTAAAACATTCTGAACTTGGCTGCTTTCCCTTGATCAATTCTTTTTTTTTTTTTTAGTAGAAAAACTGTTAATACACCAACAAGTATCAGAATATACAGTGGGTAGTGAATAGTGAAGAATAATCTGTTATGGTTTTCTGTATGTTAAAGACCAATTTGTTTATGCCATTAGAAGGAGTTCACTTTTAGTATTTTGATTTGATGAGCTTAATGAGAATGATATGATTTGCTTCACTATTAGAACAGTGCCACAGCAGAATATGCTTACTCTTTACTCAGTACCAAAGGGAAAAATAATAATGATAGAAAAAGTTAAGGTAGCCAAAGAAGTAATATTGCTAGGATTAATAGAAGGAAATTCATCTATGATGCTTAGAAGTTGAACAGCAGTAATTCTATTCAAATAGGTCAATTGAATGGGCTAGGAACTTGTTTCACTGTGGGAGACATGAAATGGTTAGCTATTTTACTTAGAAACCTTGAAACTGAGGAATAATCTCCAGAGACTGACTGATGTGAGCTATAATCTTTCTGACTGAATCTCCAAAGTGAGGAATGAGCTGTGAGAAGGATCACAGGTAATTTCTAAATTGTCAACCTTAGAGGAAGCAAAACCATGAGATTTTCTTTCATTTTACTCTTTCCTCCTCTTCCTTCTTTTCTTTTCTTGTTCTAACTTTAGATTATTATTTTCCTCTTGCTCCTTTCAATTTTTATATGAGTGATTAAATAGGCCTTAGAGCAAATGATTGATTAACAGCTACTAGTCTTAGGAGAAGGACAAAACTAAATGTGCTGAGCTTTGTTTGTAATTATTCGGATGATGCAGAAAAAGAAGCAACACTCAGATTCAAAGATGGAAAAATCAATTAAGTCAATATTCATTAACGTGTATTTCTTAAGGGAAGAGATATAAAGATGTATGAGTTCATGCTTTTGAATTGTTTGCAATCAATTGAAAGTTGAAAAAAGGTATATGTTGAAAAAGATATATGAAAAAAGCAATTGACAGTTTAAGATAATATGTGTTAAGAGTGAATTAACTGTTACTGATAGAAGTTTGGATGTAAAGATGACCACTATTCACTGCAGTAGTCCAAGGAATGTGGGTTTTGAGCTAGATTTCGGGCAACACTACATGATTTGAACAGACAGTCTGTTTGAATAAAGGGTCAGAGGCACCTGTAGATAAGTTTGGCTCAGGTAGGAGAGTTTTGAGTGATAGACAACTATCGGAATGTGACTTAGGGCCAGCTTGTGAAAGGCCCTGAAAGTCAGGGTAAAGAACCTCAGATATTCAGTATGTGTTTGAGAACCATTGATAGTAACCATGGGAAATAAAGTGTGAACAGAATTATAGAACAGGAAATGAGAGGACCAGCCGCTGATTGGGGGTGAGAGAGTGGGGGTGGGGGATGCTTAGACCAGAGAAGGTAAAAAGGATACCTTTTAAAGTGTGACACATAAAGTGAAATAAGGCATCAATGAACTTTATTCCAAAGTCAAGTGGCCCTGGCCCGGTCCTCCTGAAGCATCATCATGTACACCAAAAGGTTGTGGGTTCAATCCCTGGTCAGGGCACATACCTATGTTGCAGATTTGATTGTCCGATCGCCAGTCAGGAAGCATGTGGAAAGCAACTGATTGATGTTTCTCTCTCACTTCTATGTTTCTCTCTCTCCCCCTCTTTCTCTCTCTTTCAAATCAATGAACCTATCCTTAGGTGAGGATTATTTAAAAAATCAAGAAAAGGAGGCGGCTTTTGTGAAGATGAGTATTCTGAGGTTTTGATGATTATGAAATAGCCAAATGAGAATACCATAAATCAGTAAGGTGATCCTGAACTAGAGTTTGGGAGTGAGTATAAAGTTAAAACTATAGTTTCATGAGTTAACTACCCAAAGATGATGGTTGATGAAAACAGATGATATTTTTCACAAAATAATGTGTTTAGAAGCTAGCCATATTTATAAGCGTGTGGTAGGAGAATGAAGAACCCTTGAACAAAGAAGGGGCAGTTGGAAGAACAGGAGAACCAGCCAGCATATGGAGTAATAGCAAGTGCCTCAGTACCAGTGGAGGAGCTGGAAGTCTAAGTCCACATGAAACTAAGAGGGATGGAAATGGGGCTTTTCCAGGATGGATGCAGGAGGAGACTTAAAGGTCTTCTGTAGTGATCATTGTTTGTCTTCAGAGTTATATCTCCATGAAGTACTATCCCCTTGTTCTTTCTTCATTAGTACACATAGAAAGATAGGCGGTGAAACAAATTAAAAACCAGTATACACACAATTTACAGACCCAGAGAAAAAGATTTCACACAGTCTTGGGGTAACCTGTTCTGATACTCAATGACACTTTTACCCAGGCACTCTTTTTAAAATTGTTACCCAAAATCCCCACTGTTCTCATTTAGCTGTATTTTTTCCAACTTTTTGTTTATCCTCAGGAGATGTGTAAAATATATGGTGACTATCTTTCAAGTAATAATCTTCATATTTTTGAAATGGGCATTACATGAGATTTTTTTCTCTCTAGTCTTCTATTCTTCAGGCTAAAATAATAATAAGTAGTTTACTCTTCCTTTATGGACATGTCTTTCCTAGGACAATGGCTCAGATTGCATCAGACTGAGCTCCCAGGGTTTGGATAAAATTTATATTGAAGTCACTGGTTTGTATCAGTGAGCAATATTAGAGTCAGGTTTGCCTCTTAGGTAGAAATTCAAGGATGAAATTATGATGATTTCTTTTGAGAACAACTCTCTGTGCATCTTTTGTTTCCTGAGAGCACTCATTAAAACTAATAGGTACATAGTAATTATTGAAAAAAATTAAACTTGTGGTCAAAGGGGAAGAAAGGTAGCTTTTATTTCCAATGACTGCCATATATCAGCTTGCTTCATGTTTGAATAAAAGCAAAAATCAAACACAGGTACCAAAATATGAAAAAAGGAATTAAATGGGTTGATAGCAGGCTAGTCTGTTAGGCTGTTTCTCAGGGATATGACATTTTATTTCTTTCAATATATTGAAAAACACTTAGAGGAATTAAAAGCTCTGAGAATGGTAGGGACTGGCCTTTTAATGGATGTTACCTCCACTTCCTTTGCAGAATTTATGCCATCATTTTTATGGCATTTTTAATATAGATTATTAAAAGACTATGGGTCTCAGTTCACCAACAAGTATTTGTTGTTGGCCATCCCAGAGTCTGTACTCTGTCCCAAGGAGGAGCTAAGTTAATGCAAATCCACAGATTATTACAGTTGGTCAAGCTTCTGATTTATTCCAAAGCAGGAATTCTCTACTATCATAGCAAGAGTGAAGGTTTACATAACTGACCTTGTGCAGGGCACTAATTTAGCACTTTCTGTGTAACTGTATACATCATTTCTTTTAATGTGTACAACACCCATTGAAGTAAGTATTACTATTATTATCATTTTACAGGTGAAGAAGCTGATGAGTCTTGCCTAAGATCAAATAACTAGTAAGCAAAGGGACTAGGCTTGGAATGTGGGTCATCTGCCTCCAAAGTCTGTATATTTAATCTTTACTCTATGAGAGATGCCTTCCAGATTCTCCTTGAGTAAAATGAGAGATGGGAAGTATACTATCTTCCTCCCCCTCTTGAAATGGAATTTTTCCCCATATGTCTCTTTTGTTGGTTGAATTTCAGTCCCTGGAGAAAGATTGAAGAGTCCCACAGGAGCTGAAGACAGCCTTTAGACTCCTCCAAAAATCTTTTCTCTTTAGGATGCATATCATGCTCTCTTTCAACTGTTACATCTGCCATTTGTTTTATTTATTAAGCTTTGTAAAACTAGCCTTTTTCAGAAAAGATGTAAAATGTTAGAATAAATATGTACAATAGACAAGCAGGGTAATATATCCTTCCAAGCTTCGTGACATCAATAGATTTGATAAGCATGCCTTTGTGTCTTCACTACAGCTATAAACAGATTAGGGCAGTGGAGAAAATATATATCCCTAAAGAATGTATCCCTAAACATCCCCCTTAAGATTTCCATCCTAGTTACAATGTTAATTGCTGACTGGCATGCTTATATCGTGATTTCCTTAGATAGCACTTTCCTTCAATATGTAATAATTTATTAACATGCAAGTAGATTTTGGATTCAAAATCTGTCTTAGTTAAAGCTTTGTGATATTAGATGAATAACTTAACCTCTGGGATTTTAAACTCCTTATCTAGTAGGGATAATAGGTATCTTGTCTCTCTTAAGGATATTTGTAAGGATTAAATATATATTGGCAATATTCTTAGCATATAGTAGGTGCTCAATTATGATCATGGATACATGTACAGAAGGATCTGTGTGGCCAGTAGAGTCTGGTAAATGTTGATTTAATGATTGGCTTTCTGGAGGAAAAAGCCCTGGTTTGTAGCATTTGTTGATTTCTGTGGTAAAGGTAATCTTAACAATGCTGCTTTCAAGCTGCCCTTGGGGCATCAGTGAACACCACATAGTTGGGAAGGAATACACACAAATGGCCCTTGGGAGCCAGTGCAAGCCAGTTTCAATGTGCCACCGTGTGCCTGCCCATGCTTCATTCCCACTCCCAGGCACGAGTAAGATGTGCAGCATTAACGTGTCAATAAGAAGTCCCACACATGTGTGCATGCATACATACACACATATGCAGATTTCCGTTAGAAGGAGCTCTCATCAGGTACTGATGTTGCCTGAAAAAGATAGATGATGATTTTAATTATACTTGTGAAACTTCTTTTGCTTGCCCCAGTATGGGGGCTCCAGTTATTCTTTCTAAATTTGCTTCCCCCTCTCCTTAACCTCTATCTGTGTCTCTCTTGCAACATTCCCCTTCTAACAACTACTTTATATGGCAACAGTTACTGAGGAAAGTGAAGGATTTTTTGAGAAACTCCAAGGCTCAGTTAGAAAAATGAACACAAAAAGCCCATGCTTTATCGATAGGTGGCATTCAGCTAAGAGTTGGGTATAAACAGAAACATTTGCCTGTCCCCCAAAAACCCCACCGTCAAAATCTTGGCATACAAGAAATGAACTTGTTTAGTATTGGCTGTTTATTCTTTCCTTGTACAGAGAAATGTCTGAATATGCTCATCTTCCTACTTGAAGTCACCATCAATTACGGAGTTGCAGGCACGTTTCTCACGGGCTGCCTCCAGTGGCTGTCGGGGAAAACCAAGCAGCTGTTGGGTAGATATTGAAGAAAAGCACCCTGCCTGCTGCCCTCCTGTTCTCTTCTCCTGGCACAGGTGGTGGTATTTCTGCACAGGGAAGGAAGTGAAGGGCATGCATCCAGGTTCTTTTCCAGCTGTCTCCTTAGAAAGCACTGCTTTTTGGACAGTCCTCAAAGCGTGACACAGCTGAGACTCGGTGGAGACACACACATAATGTTGTATTTATTTGCCAGTCGCTTCCTTCTGGCATCCTGTTGGCAGGTGGAATCGAATTCTTCTCTCAGCACATCGTCGCCAACTGATTTCTCTTTGTGTTTAGTAAATATTTGGGCACAGTGGGCTGTGTCAGCAATGATTCCTTTTAGGCTTCCAAACTGGGGAACTCTCATTCTTTAATACTTGATTATTGATTAGGGGAAGTAGTAATAGCAGGTGGAAACTGGACAAGTACCTTGGACGCATAACTCCCATTAATAGTAACTTTTCCTTAGTCACTTCATCACACTTGAAAATGGAATACCCTGTAGGCTGGGAACCTAATTTTACAGTGGCTCTATTTTCAGGGCATTTCATTCAATTCATTTATTAGCTTTTACTCTTCAGTGCTTATTAATGTTGATGCTTTTAAACATATACATTAAAGATACAATTTTTGAGCTAGTGTCTTACCAAAGAGATACTAGCAAAGGTGAGCAGAGATATGAGTATATCATATGTGGAATAAATCAAATGGACTTACGACTGAATTACTGTTTAAAAAGTTTGTAAGTCAGCCTTGTTACCATAGGTTAGCACTGTGTTAATGAAAATAGGATGCCATAATTTTGATGTAAAACATCAAGCACCTCATAATTATCATCCTTCTTTATCTATCATCACCCATCACCATTATTATTGTATTTTTATTGCTTGGATTGATTCAGTCCTAATAGAGCATAATGGTATGGAAATTATTTAATTACATTTTAAGTGCAAACTTTATGAAGTCACAAATCATTTAATTCTATGACAGAAATCCAGAAATACTGTCTCTGGGAAGGACTAGCTATATATGTCTTCATGATATTTAACTCAAACACACAGAGAAATATGTAGGTAGTATGATACCTGATTTTTCTTCTATTTCCCTATGTTTTAATGTTGCTTCTGTATCAAGGAATCTCAAACTTTAGTGTTCAGAAGCACTAAGACCCCTGCTAAATATACAAGCTTTGGTATCTCATCATAGCAGGTCTCAGGTGGGGCTCTTTGATTTTCTCTACTTATTATTATTATCATTATTATCATTATCATTATTATCATTATCATTATTATTTTTGACAAGCGTCCCAGATGTTGCTGGTATAGGTGGTCAGGAAGAACACATTTGGAGGAACATCCCATTCCGTCCTCATAAGAAAGCATTCACTATTCCGCCCACATTTTTGTTGCATTACTATCCAATAAAATGTGACTATCAATAAATAATCATTGCAATTTCTATTATATAAATTATTATGGTTACATTAGTCCAGTTATATCAGTCATTAATAATTAACAATATTAATAATGATGGATGATGACAGATGCAGGTGTGATACCATGCCCGCGCACTTTTAAGGGACTGGCACATGTTAACTGTCACAAGGACATTTTGAGTCTGACAATATCCTATCCCCACATTTAAGATGAGAAGTTTCATTTGGAAAATTCCGATCAGAATCGGAGTTGTAAGAGAGCAGGGCTGTGGAAGCAGACCACGTGGGTTCCAGGCCTGCTCCTTCCACTCGCTGGCCCTGTGACAACGTCCAGAGTCCCTCTCCTCCATCTAACTGTAACTGGTAACTGTGTGTATGACTAAAGCTGACCTCACAGGGTGGTGGTAAGGATTACTGGAGCCGGCATATCCACAGGCTAACAGCGATCCTGGAGGGTCATTTATGCTCCGAAAACGTTAACTGTTGTTACCCTCTGTTGTGACAACTCTGCCTTTTCTACTAAGTTATTGTTATTAACATCCCTATGCTGCTCTCTGGGTTGTTACTCTCTTCAGTTGGTATAGGAAATGTATCCTTTCTGTTCTTTTTAATCATTGAAAACCATTTGGCTTTCAATTCATTTTAATAGGCAAAAATGCAAATAGTAGACGTAATTAATAATGTTATTTACCTGGTTAGAAAGGCAGAACACAATGTATGTGACTGGGAGATTAATGTACGATTCTCAGTGTTCATTCCTTCTGAGATCTGTCATCCAAGTCCTAACCAGGCCCAACCTTGCTTGGCTTCCGAGATCAGACAAGATTGAGCGGGTATGGCTGTAGACTCGGTGTTCATTTCTACTATTGAACTCATTCACTTATTTAGTGTGAAATTTTAAAGTAAATCATTAAGACCTTTTTTCTACCACATTAAATGACAGACTTTAGCTGTCTGTAGGCTTTCCCACTTGCAACGGGAATATCTCCAAGCACACCATCACCTAACAGAAGCTTTCTGACCCTCCTGCCACAAACCGCTCACAAACCGCTTTGAGTTTTGAAGGTATTTGCAGCTGTCAGCATCAATGGGACATCACCGACCAGTCCCTGTCCTGTCTCTATTGCTGTTTGTTGGTTCCTTAAACTATGGCTCTCAATATTTAGTGTGCATTAGCTTTATCTGGTGTTTTTTTTTCCTAAATGCAAACTGCTGAGTGCTGCATTGGAATTCAGTAGCTCCTCAGTGACTCTGATGTAGCTATAGCTAGTCCGTGGACTTCTCTTTGAGAAAGATACTAACTTAGATTGTAGAGACAAACAAAAGTCCACATGAATGAAAATTTAGGACATAACAAGGACAAAAGATGCTGAAGTAAGAATAGCAAGTGTTTCAAAAGAAAACGTGATTGCCTCCCTTGAGGGTTACATTTTAACAATTGGCATAAATGTAGGGTTTTTGCAGCAGGGTTCAAAATAGGGGCAGCGAGGAGATGAAGTTGAAGCTGGGAACACGAACAAGGAGACCACTCTGAAAAGGAGAACATGCCTGCAATGAAATCACCATACAAATTTACTCTCTTGACTTATTCCCTTTATTTCTTTAGTCCACTCTCCCTGCCCCAACATACCAACTAAAGATCCTGCTTAGAAGCCTCTGGGTTTCTTGCAATATATCTACATAGTATAGAAGAAGCAAAGATGGGAAAAGGGCTCTTAAACAGAGAGAAAAACAGGGAATTCCTCCTAGATGACAATTTGAGAATTACTTCAGTAATTGAGATAATTGATAATTAGTCATTGAGAAGCAGATCCAGAGGTATTACAGGATATTTTAAATTTTACCTTACAAATACATATAAAGCATTGACTTAGAAGCTTTCAAAACATTAACACAGTTCATCTTCTTAGCCACTTTGTGGGGCAGGTAATGCAATTCCAATATTACAGACAAGGAAACTGGGAAGTTCAGTATCTTTCCCAAAGATGGCTGTATACTGGGGAGGACACAGATCTTGTTTTTGTAGAAATGGAGATGACGTTGTAAGTCCATCCCAAAGGATTCTATCTGAAGTAGTTAGACTGAACAATTCCACCAGAATTAGAACCCAGAACTCAGAATTTAAGTAGTACTGGCAGCAAAAGTAAGCTGCAGGGTGGGGGAATGCTTCTAATGATGTAAAATATGCAGGTTATCTGATTCTACCCAGGAAAGTTCCTAGATTTATGGAAATTGGCACATAAGGTAGATTCAAGAATGAAAACTCACCCACTAGACTCTGCCACCAGCTTTCATTTTTTCTAAATATGGGCCAAGAGTATCAGTGCCCTACTTTTCCTTTCTTCTTAGCTCAAAGGGCTCCAACCAAGATCTTACCCAGAGAACACTGAAATCTTGACCGAGAATCTATTTGTAGCCAAGAATGCATTTTTCATCTCCATGTCCACAAAACATTTTTGAATCAATTAATATTTATCTAAAATTTTATTTTCTATGGCTGAATAGAAAAACATTAACATTCACCATAACTGACATTTAATGAGCTCTTACTCTGTGTGGTCTGTGTTTCAAGTGTTTTAGCCCTATTTCATTATATAAAATAGCATAATTTACTTTGATTAGCCAAATTTTATTGAATAGTATGCTTATTTTCTAATTTTTGCTATTATAAACAATGTTGCAGCAATCATATCTGTAGCTAAACCCTGGAAAATGTTTGTAATTGTATCTTTAAAATAAATTTTCAGAAGTAGAATTGCCACTGTTAAGAGTGTACATATTTTTAAGTTTTTAGCATATTTTGCCAGATTTCCTGCCAGGAATGTTGTACCAATTTGTATTTCCACCAACAACATAGAAATGTTTTTATTAAAGGCTTAAAAGTAATGGACTGCAGATTAACCACCTCTGAGTTATTTTTAAAACATTGAGCCATCCTCATCAGGCATCGAGGGGCTCAGCCTGCTTCCTCAGGAGAGTGAACGTGCCTATGTTTCGGTCTGTCTGTAATGCCATGCAAGTGCTAAGGAAACTTCTCCAGAAGACATAAGGAGTAAAGTATAAATTCTGTGAGCCATAAGTAAACCTACTGGTGTGTTTGTACCAGTGGACTCTCATTTGTGTCATCATTTAGAACATTCAGGGCTTGGTTCTAATAGGATATTTGTAGAGAGTCTTTCCCTAGTACCCTATCTAACAGTTTTCCTAACCTGGTAGTAACAGTCCAGGTAATAGTATTGCCTGGTCACTCTAGCTCATTACTCTGTATTATTTTTATAGTGCTTACCACTTTTTCTGTTTGTTTATTACTCTGTTGCCTCCCTCTTTCTAACAATATAAGCTTCTAGAATGAGGAGACCTTTCCTGTACTAGCTATTTTATCCCTGGGGCCTAAAATAGTGCTTCCAAAGTGAAAGACAACCATATATATAGTAAATGAGTGAGTGAGTTAGTGAATGAGTGAAGGAATGCTGGGCTTATTAAGTCTTTAAGTTCCCCTCTCATCCTTCATACACAGCTGTTAGTCTGCAGCACAAAGGGACAAAAGATGCACATGGGCCAAAACATCCTCTGTGACTCTAAAATAGTCAACCTTGAAGATAAAGTACGGAAGGACTAGTTATTAAAGTATCAAAAACGTTGGCCCATTGGTTACAAATGTGAGTTAATTTCCCTTTGGGTTTATCCCATCAGTTGTCATTTAATGGTATCAGGCTGTTATCTGTGAGTTTGGCTTTACTTTTGCCTTTGTTTGCTTATGGGCTGTGCCCTTAGGGTGGCCACATTGATCGATTCTCTTATTCCCTGTCTTCTATGGATAAAGCTTTGGCAGAGCTATTAAAAATCCTATGTTAAGGTCCTTCACTTACGATTATTTTGTACAATAATGGATGTGTTGAGAGAAACACAAACTTGAGTAGTGTCTGTGTGTTGGGGCTATGGGGTTCCTGGGTAGGCTTGTAGGTCTTATGCAGCCTGGTGAAACACAGGGCTTTTTAAAATGTCCTTTCCTCTTACTTGTTTAAAACTGTATATTACCTTTGCCAGCTGGACTAATTGCCTCTTACACATCCCTAATACTCCTGTAGTAAAATAAACAGGAAATGTGGTCTTAGTCTCCTTTATAACAGTAGCCATATTTTCATTCTTTTGGGCAAGTCAGTTAATTTCCCTATATCTCATGGTAAAAAGTCCAGATTTCAGAGCCAAAAAGTAGATTTGTGTCCCGGTCCCACTGCTTACTATTACTGAACTTGGACAAGCTATTTAACCTCTTTATGGCTCAGTTTTCTCATTTTTTAAAATAGGGCTATTAAGCAGACATTTCCAATATGCCATTGTGTGTTAATGGCATTAGTTAATACATTAAATTAGCTTAGAAGAATGACTGGCATATCCCAAGTTTTTTAATACTTTTTATTGGGAAGTTATGTATATATACTTATTGGTCTAAAATTTAGGAAGAGGACACTAACTTATTGCACCTCAAAAACAGTGATGATAATAATTGCAGTTATCACTTATGACAGGTCCACTACATGCCAGGCACTGCACTGAATGCTTTGTCTGTCTTATATGATGTAAATCTAATAACACATTGGAGCAGATATTACCATTATTCCACGTTAGCAATGAGGAAACTGGAGATCCCAAATATCAAGCACTTTTCCCAAAGTTAAACAGTTCTTAACTGGTGGAGCTGAGATTTGAATCTAGTCCTACCTGACTTCAGAGCCTGTCCTCTTAACTTTTACACCATGTCATCATACCTATAGACTTCTTTCGTTGAGTCTTGGTATCTTATTGCAGCGAAATTCCAGTGACCCTGCCAGAGAAATCCTTCAAAATCCTTCCCTCAATCCCTTTGAAGGCCAATCCATATCCTGAAGACAAAAGACTTTCATAAACTCTATCAAATACAATACAAAACTCGATGAACAACTTTTTGCAGATCTGAAGCTAAAATGCTCCTTCCCCCGTTTCTACGGTAACAGCATACTTTTGTCCAGCATTGCTCTGAGCATTAAGGAATTAAAGCGCTCGATGCTGGAAGTGCCGGGAAATGATTTTTTGTTTTGTTTTAGTCACTGTTGTTCCTGGCATGTTTCTTTTTCCTTCATTCTACTTTTTATTTCTCCAATCTTGGCTGGAAGGACAGCTTCCTGTGCATGTTCGGGATCTGTGGCAAGGGGAGCAAGCACAGCAATTTGCCTGCCACTATTTGGATGTTAGTACTGCCTCTCAGCAGTGGGAAGACAGACCAAGCCCCCTGTGAATGCCGTAGTGCTTGGCCTGCGGCTTTGGTTGCCAAAGTGCAGTTTTACCATCGCCATTTCTACCACCTGCTATGTCTAATAACTGTCTAAAGGGAAAAAAAAGGCCCTGTCTGTGATTTTTTTTTCCTGAGCTTCCTGGGAGAAAGACTGTGAAATGATTTATTTTTCCGCACATGAGAAGCTACATGCCTTCTCAGGTGCAGAGTTTTGGCCTCTGATACTCTATGTTCTTAGGTTAATCCATTAACTTGCCTGAGAGAAAAGGGACAGGGAAGATGGATGAACATGATACAAAAACCTAGATGAGATGGATCTCAAAATATCCCAACTACTACCTCTTCCTCCTTGTTCCTATCTGCTCCCGAGAAGTCCATTATAGGAAACGGGGTTTATTAACAGCTATGCTTCGTACCTGTTGTTAGAAATGAGACCAGTTCTTTCTCACTATATGGATATAATGGATATTTTACCTGTCTGCTCATATTCCCCTCCAAAGAAAACACACACAGACACACACACACACCTACGGCTTTGTGCTCAAATAACTGTGGGAAATGCTGAGTGAAACAAAATTCTTTTTACTGCAGACCTTCTTGGAGCCGTAAGAAAATCACCCACACTATGAATCTCCAGGAGGGACATATAGTATGTGACATTTTCCAGCCTGATGAGACTTTGGAATGCTTTTTTTATAGGAGCAATTTAGGGACTAATGTTCTGTTGGACACACTTTGAGAAGCATTGCGCTACACAATTTTCTTTACAGTTTCATAATTTAGTTTACCAACTTATCTTGCTGCTTGGGTGAATTGGCTTGTTTGTTCAAGTGGAATTTTTTATGTTAATTTTTCAGGTTGCAAGTGTATTTTTTATAGAAATACCAGAAGTGGTGGTTGTAAAAATATCCTACAAGAGCATTATCTCAGTGGCTACCCCGTTTCCCTCCTACCTCTCCATTTTTACCCTGTTCTTATAAAGCCATGAGTATATCTAAAAAGAAGAAAGCTAAGTAAGTGGTAGAGGAACATGCCTGTATAGGTGGATTGGTATGTTAATTATATTATATGCAAATAACCTGTGGGTGGGCATTTATTAGATACCTCAGGAAATTGTATATTTGTATATAAAATAAATATACCGTAGCTTTTCTTTGTGTACATTTAAGGTAGTTTTTTAAAAAGATTTTATTTATTTATTTTTAGACAGCGGGGTTAGGGAGGGAGGGAGAAAGAGAAGGAGAGAAACATCAATGTGTGGTTGCCTCTTGCATGCTCCCAAAGGGGACCTGGCCCTTGATCCAGGCATGTGCCCTGACTAGGTTCAGACTGGTGACCCTTTGGTTCACAGGCCAGCACTCAATCCACTGAGCCACACCAGCCAGGGCAAACATGGGTTATTTCTCTAAGCAATTTCTATTTGTCTTGTTCATGGAATCAGCCAATTTATGGAGTCAAGCATAACATAGTAAAGTACAATGCATTTTTTATGTACATTCTTAATACACCATATCACAAGTTACTTTAAAGAAGCAAGAGCAACAAGGAGTCATTTAAAAGGAGATTCTAATAATTTAAAAGAAGTCATGTATTTTCAAATCCACAAGACGGACATCAAGAACTTCCCTGACAGCATCCACGCGGCTGTCCCAGCTCATTCTCTCTGTCGGAACCGGGTCCAGCAGAGACTGGCCCTGGTGGCTGCCTCGGTGTAGAGCACTCGAGGGACCACCTCGCATTTCCATTCCCAGAACGTTGTGCTCTTTGGTTGTAAGGGATCAACCGTAAGGACGTGTTTTTATTCCCCTTTCACGTCAATTAATCTCATTAAAAACATGCTGAAATTAAAAAAAAAAAACTTAATTGTTAAACTTTGTATAATCATAACTACACATATCCTGTGTTGGGCTCAGTCATAATATCCACTTCATGAGGTTCTCATTTAAAAAATACTTTCTGATTATGAAAGAAATGAGTTTATTGTTCTGCTGGTTTTCTCAGGGGGGCTACTTTAAGAGGTAGCTTCTGGAGAGGGAGCATTCCGAGGAAGTAGGTGGCGACTGCATTACCTGTTCTGACCAAGTCTCAGAAGCACCCCGTGACAATCCCACCACATTGCATTGGTCACTAGTGAGCCACTCAAGTCAACCCAAATCCGAGAGGAGGGGGAATTAAATTCCACCTTTCAATGAGGGCGAGCTGAGGTCACGTTGCAAAAGAGCAACTCAGGTGGGAGCTATGGTTGTGACTGTCTGAAAAATCCAGTTCTCCGCTGACGTTGCTTAGTCCTTTGAGAGAGAGTGAGGTGGTTGTATTTTTATAATATTTGGTGTATCAGGCACTTCACCGTGCTAATAAAAGTTAGATCACTTTTAAGTGTTCTACATTTGAAACGCTCTTTCTTCGTCTTTCTAAGAATGCTCTAGGATAATAAATGGAATGAACCAACATTACTTTATTTGTATAGCTCATTTAACAATAACCATTATTTAATAAATGCGATAGGGAAAAATCATAGACTGGGAAGTAAGAAACAAATGGGGATGTACAAGCAAGGAGAGACATTAGTGAATAATTAAGAAGTGAAAATACTTAGGGCAGGGTAGACACACAAATGATTCTCAACTTTATCTCATAAAAGAATCACCTACAGAACTAAAAGAGAGAGAAAAAAAGAGCAAACCCAAAACAAAACCCCCCCTGCTGCCCAGACTCTTCCTCCAGAATCAGTGATTTAATTGGTCTGAGGTGCGAACCAGCAATCAAAATGTAACAGTTCCTGAGGTGATTCTAATGTGTAGCCGGTCTTGAGAGACACTACTCTAAACCCTTTATAAGGTGCATAAATGAGAAAATCTTTCATTGTAATGCTTAGTTGCCTTGGTGAATTCTTATTAATAAGACGCTAATCTAAACAGACACTCATTTACCTCTTCAGTCCTCTACAGATTATTCCACAGCAGACACTGTTGCTTCATACCTGACATGTGGACGTGTGAACAAAATCCACATGCTAATATCTAAAGCAAAAAGCTGCAAAGAGCTTGTTTCCTTGATGTTGTCATTGCACCACCAAAATATCACTCCTAGTTGCCCTGTTTTTATTTGGGATGATAAATTTTCCTTTCATTTTTTAACCAGATCTTGGGATATTCTGTAACTTGCAAACAAAAGCATTTAAATCATTTCTACCTATAAGCACATTTTCTCAATTGACTAGAAAATCTACTGTACAGATTCATCATGAACTCAGACAGATCTGGGTTGGAATCCTAGCTCTGCTGTTGTTAAATGACTGAGTGACTTTCAGTAACCTTTCGGTTTCACTGTGATTTCATAAATTGAAAGAAAATAGAATGAATACCTGTTTCACAGCACGGCCGTAGGAATTTACCTCATTCATTCTTTCATTCAGCCAACATTATTGAGCATGTGAGTATTCCCAGATCATGTTCTGCACACAGAGTCTATATAGTATTGAGAAAGACAACCTCACTGTGTATTTTCTTGAGGGAGAAAGGCAGTAAGTAATTTAAAAAGGAGAAGAGGATGTCAGGTTCTGATAGAAGCTGGGATAAAACAGAATGAAGCAAAAGGGTATGACTGGGAGATACCTTAGGCTGTGTGAATAGGAAAAGTTCAAGATCTAAATGATTTTTTAAAAAAAGTAGCTCTGCAAAGGCTGGAATAGCACATCTAAGGCAGAGGAATGGTTGATGAAAATGCCTTGTAGCAGAAATGAGCTTGGCTTTTTTGAGAACCAGAAACACTCTGAGAGCTTGGATGGAGTCAGCAATGGGGTGAGTGACGTGCATAAGACTAGACAGGTAGGCAGGGCCTGATTACGTAAGCCGGGGAAGCAGTTTGGATTCCTTGTAAGTCTGATGGTGTCCATTTACAGAATTTTAAGCAAGAAAGTGAATTATCTTATTTTATTTACGGAGATTCAAGAGGGAGGTGGGAAGCCAGTTATGAGGCTACTTGAATCGTCTCCGTGAGATATGTTGGTGCCTTGATGTAGGGTGGTGCTAGCAGAAACGAAAAAAAGAACATTCAGTTTTGCTGTGAACCTAAAACTGCCCTAAAATGGAAACTCTATTTTTAAAATGTATGTACATGTAAACAAAACACTTAGCTTACAATGTGGCACTCGGTAAATGGTGGCTGTTATCCTTATGTTATTTTATCATAAGTATTAGTAAACCTTGAGGCAAGATCTTGTTCTGTCTGTCATTAGTTTTGCTTTTGTGGAGCGATTTGATAAGAAAAGCAGAGGTTTTTTTTTTTTTTTTTTCCCAAACTGTGTTTCTTTTCTAAAAAGGCTTTCCCCCAAGTGCACTGTGACACTGAGGGCCTGGTTAGCTTAAGGTCTCTATAGGGGGAGGCTACTTAATTTAATGGTGGGGGTCTACTCAGGGTAAATGCAGAGAGTTAAAACTCTTCATGGGTGGTTATTTCTAGTTCCAAATCTGATGATCAAGTGATTCTATTTCAGCATCCCAACACAGTTTTGTCATTGAATGATGGGGTTATATGATCGTGTTACATTATGCACTTCTTCAATCCAAATTAATTTCATTATTCTCTACAGACAGTTGTTTTCCCATCAAACTGGGGACAGGTATGCACTACCAGAATGCGCAGTAGGTTTTCATGTTTAATTTGAGCACTGCTGGTTTTAAGACCAGTGCAAATCCTCGCTTTCTTACTTGTAAGAAGCTGTTTTACAGGTCATATAAGGAAAGAGTAGTTTATAATTAAAGCAGTGAATTTGTATTGAAATGTAGGTTAGCATTCTCAAAGTTATCAGTCTATCTTTAGCTTTCTGCTGGAAAACTGCTTGCTGTCTTTATTTCTGAGTTTCGGGCTTGTAAACTGATATTAAAATGTGCTTTCCGGTTTAAAGGATGCTCCCTCCATCAGTCAGATCATCTTTCTGCATCTGAAGGACTTTAAAAAGAGAGGCTTTCGAGGTAAACATGATAATGTTTTGTCTATCGTGTTTTCCTGCTTAAATAGACTTGATTTTTTAAAAAGCAGTTTCAGGTTCACAGCAAAATTGAACAGAAAATACAGAGTTCCCATATATGTACCCCCACCCCCCGCTAACCTCCCCCAACAGAGCGGTGCATTTCTTACAATTGGTGAACCTCTGTTGATACATCATTATCACTCAAGGTCCATGGTTTACATTACTCTTGGGGTTATGCATCCTATGGGCTTTGACAAATGTGCAACGACATGTGTCCATTACTATACTGTCATACAGAGTAGTTCACTGCTCTTAAAATCCTGTGTTCCTCCCATTTATCCCTCACCCTTGATCAGTGGTTGACCCTGGCAACCACTGATCTTTTCACTGTCTCTATAGTTTTCCCTTTCCCAGAATGTCATCATTGGACTCTCACAGTATGTAGCCTTCTCAGATTGTCCTATTTTACTTCGTCACATGCATTTTAAGGTTTCTCCGGGTCTTTTCATGGTTTGGCAGTTCATCTGTTCTTGGTCCTGAGTAATATTCCATTTTCTGGATGTAGCACTATATATATATGTGTATAATCTCCATTTGCCTACTGAAGAGCATCATGGTTGCTTCCAAGTTTTGGCAATTATTAATAAGGCCACTGTAAATGTCTGAGTGCAGGTTTTTGTGTGGACGTACATTTTCAGTTCATTTGGGTGAGTATCAAGGAACGTGGTTGTTAGGTTGCATGGTAAGAGTTCATTTGGTTTTGTACAAAACTGCCAAGATGTCCTCCAAAATGGCTAAGTTATTACTGCATGCTCCCCAGCAAGGAATGAGAGTTCCTGTTGCTCCACACACGTGAGATAGAAACTGACCTGTACTGATTTCCTCTTTGACAATAATTCCAGTGAAATAAAATGAAAGGGGTCAAGAAGTCTTAGGGAATTCACCAAAAGTGACAGCCAGGAGACTTGCATCCCAATTCTCTACCTAAAGGGAGAATGAAGCATAAATTAAATATGTAAAGAATTTATTTCAATTATACATTGGAGTGAAGGACATTGTTCATCACTTTGCTGAATCTATATTATGGTTTTTATTTTCTCTCCATATGAAGTTTTCAGGGATCAAGGTTAGATTGTTGAAGGAAGGTTCCTGCTATTTCTTGTACTCTTGTCTTTTCTTTTAGAAATTTACCACTGTTTCCATATGGAAATTCTTTTGATGATTTAAAAAAGAATGCAGTTATTTATCTCTATGGGCAATTAAATGCTTTAAGTAGGAATGTCATATTACTGAACCACATTCTTATATGTAAAACAAAAGAAGGGTGTTACCCAAACGCATGTGAAGTCTTGGGGGCACTCTGCCACTGGCAGTAGTTGAGATCATGGGGATGAATATAAAATTGTCCCCTGCCTCTTTCAAGAATTGTATCCATGTTTTCCACCTTGTTTAATACTTTGCTCTGGCAGGTCACAGATTATCAGTGTTACGCATGAGGATAACAAATCAAGACACTATTTTAGGACACAAAAGAAATTTCCTCCCAGAACCATTGTAAACATACACAAATCTGAATTTGTCATGACTGCTAATGTCTTTTTAGACATAATGTTTTTTGTTACGAATTGCATCAGGTGACTTTATTTTGCTCGGATATGTTTTCTATGTGGCAGAGGAGGAAGAATGGTTTTACCTTCTATCGGTCTTGAATTTCTACTTTATTCTGGAGGGGGAGGAGAAGAAGAAAGGACTCATCAGCAGGGTGGCTTGGACAGGACACATGGACACTCAGGGATTCTGTGGATCATCACCATGCCCCTTCAAACACCTATGAACACTTTTTAAAAACTGTTGTAGACATAAGGGTGATACTGATTTTTTTTCCTGTAAATAATTGTAAAAAGTGGATCCAGAAATTGGGACTGGAAGTCAAGAAACCTAGTCTTTAGCTTGACTTGATTTTTAGCTAACTATACGATTTTAGAGAATGTATTCTTTCTTGCATGTTTCAGTTTATCTCACTACGAAATGGAGATAACGAGGTTTCATTACCATTGTCAATGTGAGGCACAGATGAGGTAAGTGTGAATCACTTGGAGATATATAAAGTTATTTATAAGTTCAATAACGAATTATAACACAACAAATAATTCTGGTGTAATTTAGTTTCTCACACATATACTTACTGTTTGACAGGTAGGGCTGCGCTGAATGGCCAGGTTGAGAGTGAACAGAAGAAATCACTCACCTGCACTTAAGGAGATGCCAACATCTAGGACCTATTCAGAGTTAGGAGTTATACTGGGCTAAATAGTGTCCCCTCAAAATTCATGTCCTTTCCAGGAGCTCAGAATGTGAGTCTGTTTTAGAAATAGGGCTGTTACAGATATAACTAGTTAAGGTCATGTTGGAGTAGGGTAAGCTCTTGATCCAATATAGCTGGTGTTCTTAATAATAAGAGGAGATGAGGCCCAGAAACACACACACACACACACAAGACAACATTGTGTGATGGTAGGCACACAGAGGGAAGATTATCATGAAATGATGAAGGAAGCAGAGACCGGAAAGAGGCAGGGCAAGCCAAGGAATACCAAGGATAGCTGGTAACCACAGAAGCTGGGAGGGGAGCATGGACTCGCCGACACCTTGATTTCAGACTGTTAGCCTCCAGAACTGTGAGAGAATTCATCTCTCTGTGTTAAAATGCCAGTTTGTGGTACTTTGTTATATCCACCCCAGCAAACTAACACAGGAGTCAGTCAGGGAGGCTGCTGAGCCCAGCTGGCCACTGAGGGCCTTCCACAGAGGCCACCAAAATGGAATGGTCATAGTTACATCTTGAAAGCCAGATATGGAGGCCAGGATCCAAGAGACAGGGAGACTAATGAGGAATAGTCATTAAAATAGCTCTTGGCAATCACCTGTTCCAGATGTCACTGTTACTGCCAATATTTATATGCTCACTGCCCAAATCACTTTAATTGTCTGAGATGGGTCGGACAGCTTCTGGTTTGAATATACCCTTAAATGTGAAGTAAGGTATCACCAACCATCCAGGTATCATTCTTCATATTGAAAAAAGGATGCAATGCTCCCTGATCACTTAGTTTCCTTCCTTGTTCATAGATAACCTCGTGCACAATTAGTCCAGCACCACTCCAGCCTTTTCTTCCTATTTCATTTTTTAAATGTAATTCTGAACGGTGAGTAGTCCCAGGAATTATCCTAGAAATCATTGGGCTATGTTTTGGTTTCCTACTGCTGCTATAAGAAATCACTACAACTTTCATGATTTAAAACAACACAAAGCTTTTATCTTACAGTTCTCCAGGTGAGAAGTCTAGGATGGGTTGCACTGGACTAAAATCAAGTGTCAACAGGCTGTGTTCCTTTCTGGAGGCTCTGGGGGCAAATTTGTTTCCCTGCCCATTTGGGTTGTTGACAGAATTCAGTTTCTCGAAGCTGTAGGCTGGAGGTCCCTGGTTTTTGCTGGCTATGAACTGGGGCCATTACCAGCTGCTGGAGGCCACTGCATTCTTTGGCTCTTCAAAGCCAGCAACAGCTCGTCAAATGCTTCTCCCCTCAAATTTTTCTGACCCATTCTGCCCGTCCATTTTTAAACTCATGTGATGATTAGATTGAGCCCATCAGATAATCCAGGACAATCTCCCTTTCTCCAGGTCAGCTGATCAGCAGCCTCAGTTCCACCCACTATCTTAATTCCCATTTGTCACGGAACCTAACGTGTTCACAGGTTCTGGGGATTAGGGTAGGGACATCCTTGGGGCACCATTATTCTGACCACCACAGTTATCTGCAGCAGACCAGCATGACTTCCCAACAGGACTGAGTAGAAAGAGACACTAGACTATGAGGAGGAAACAGAGCTTCATCAAAGTACAGCAAATGTCAATAATAAGCAAAAAGAGAAAGCCAAGCTGCGTAGGATATATGTGGTATTTAAAAAAATCTATTCTTTTTTTGTTGTTTTTTTAATTTGTATTTTCAACTTAAATTTTTTTCTTTTTTTAAATTTTATTTTTATTGTTGTTCTTATACAGTTTGCTGTCTTCTACTCCCATCCCAACCTGCCGCCCCAGCCCTCCCCAGCTCCCTCCCATTTCCACCCCCCCCCCCAAAGGGGAAGGAAGGGTTTAGAGCAACAAGTATGAAAGACACATGGACAAAAATCTATTCTTTTATCAACTTACTGACTTAAAAATTAAATCTACTTAATGGAAATTGTTGGGCCAAAAAGTCCATTTAGTTTTTTCCATAAAATAAAAGACACATTTTTTATTTTCGCCAATAACTTCATTGACTTGGGTACTTTGAGCATGTTGGCTATCTCCCATATGGTATAACGTTGTTTTTAGTTAATGTCTTGATTTGATTGCTATCAACTTCAGCTGGTCTACCTGACCATGGAGCATCGTCCGGAGAGAAATCTCCAGCATGAAACTTCTCAAACCACTTTTGACACATTCAGTCAGTCCCAGCACCTTCTCCATACACTGCACCAATCTTGTATATTTTTGCATTTTAGTTGCACTTTTACCTTTCTTGAAATATTAAAGCATAAGATATTGAAAATGTTGCTTATTTCCTCCATCTTCAATATTAAAATGCTTACACAAAAATTCACCAATTTTGATGTTTTTTTAAATGCATGCTGATATGACAGCTGTCATAATACAATCTAACAAAACTGTTTTCAATGGAGTTAAAGGTAACTAAGCACTACTAGAGCCCTCTTATGGAAAAAAAAAAAACAAACAAACTTTTTGCTCAACCCAATCTGTGACATTTAAGAGTATCAGACATCTCTTCAGTGACACTGGTTTGTTATCAAGCAAGAGATTACTTTATAGACAGTCCGTGGAGGAAATGCGTAGAATTGTCAGTGTGTCATGTTCACAGTTCTGTTTGGCCTTAACTTTGAGCTCATGAAGTGTAAGCCCCTTTTGCTTCTCACCTTTCTGATTGCCTCTCCAAACTCAATTTATCACAATAAAGGGAAACTTAAAAAAAAAAAAAAAACAACTTATAATTAATTCCATCTAATTACCATTCGAATGATTGCATTCCATCAATTTGTTACATCATTTGTCTGTCAACTATTTCTCTGTTCCTTTTAATTATCCTAAGAAGCATGTTCCTGAGAAACCTTGACTCCTGTTTGGGCCTCAGCTCTATTCAGTGAATTTACTACTAAATGTGGGTACACATACTCATGTCTAGTTTTCCAATGCAGTTTTCTGGCATGTTTTGGCATTCCTTCTCTTCTCACATCCATATAAAATTAAACAATACAAAAATATATTTAAACACTTCTTTGAAGAGAGTTTATCCATTCATGTGGTCATTATTATTGAACATGTGTTACGTACTAGGTATTGTTCTAGGCACTGGAAATACGTCTGTGATTCAGGTGTTCAATGCCCCTGTTGGGGGCATTGCCTTAGTACAAACTTGTTTTTATTAAGCCTCTTCTTCTCCTAGTACTTTTATGTTAACCCTTACCTACTTAGATTTTTGTCTCCTTATGTTGGCATTTTACATTTTTTAACCCTTTTCATTATTTAAATTCCATATCCAGCATCTCATTTGCCCATGGCTGGGCTTTTAAATAACTCTATTTGGAAAGAGTTTAATTAAGAAAATGCCATCAAAGGTTTAATTGTGATAGCTCTGTATGCACTTGCTATTTGTTAAGGGGTGGAATTTGTAGCCATCCCACTCAGGCTACTAAAGACAATATATATTTTGTTAGGGCTCCTCCTGGTGCCCCTTCAATTTCTTCTTTGTAGCCTTTTCACTTCATGTCCCTAATGGTAAGACCAGCCATGACCTCAGATGTGACAGTTAAGCACATGCCAATGACATATTTCCCCAGAGCAGTAGAAAGGCCATTTTTCAGGCAATGATTTAAGTAGGTCAAAACAAACAGCATACTCATGTTAAAGGAAGAAGACACTGCTTATTTCGGAAAGATCCATGGATTTAGGTACCTTTGCTTGCCTGACATTCCACTTTTCAAATTAATTTGCCTGTTAGGTGAGGATCTGCTCTGTGGTATTGATATTGGTCAACTCTCAGACCTTACACAGTTCTCAAGAGAGAACAAAAGCCTTCCTTGAAGTTTCAACAGTATAGCATAACCCTTTAGGGGTTCACTTGTATAAGTCTCACTGACAAATCTTCCTGTACTTGAAACCTTGGCAGTGGGGAGGTGAGGAATGAATACTTGGAAGACTTTCTTTTTAATTCTTACCTGATGATATGTTTATTGATTTGAGAGAGAGAGAGAGAGAGAGAGAGAGAGAAGGAGAGAGAGAGAAAGAGAGAGAGAGAGAAACATTGATGAGAGAGAAAAATATCAATCAGTTACCTCTCATATGCAACCTGACCAGGGATTGGACCCACAACTTAGGTATGTGCCCTGACTGTGGCTTGAACTCCCAACGTTTTGATGTAAGACCTGACACTCCAACCAACTGAGCCACCCGGTCAGGGAGGAAGATTTTCTGGAGTACTAAATAATTGGTAGTTTAAAATCTAAAACAAATTAATTTATTAAAAATGTCATTTTAAGGAACTCCAGTTAAGTATAAAAATTTGCATTAAACTTGATGACTAAGCAACAAAATATTTGATGTTTCAATGCCAATGGGGTACTTGACTAAGACAAATGTTTAATGCCTGTTTCTCAGCATCCTTCCCCATCAGAGCACAGACACTGAATTATGCCAGAGTCTTAGAAGAGGCAGTTAGTAGGTAGAGAATTAAAATAAAGAAGCATCCAACATAGCTTTGGTCCTTCCTTCATATACATATGGAGGGGCCGAGGGCATATTCATGCCTTGGGCTTATTAGCAAAGTACATTAGCTCTAGCTGACTGATTTGCACCTGGTGCCTGCCTGTGTTCTCGAAAGACAGGAGATTTACAATTACGTTACAAGCCTGGGAAACTTTGAAAGCTGTCCCTATCAAAAAGATGTCTATTAGATAGATGTCTATTAGATAGACATTTGGAAATGTAAATATACCATATTTCTTTCTGGATTATACATTTTTTGAAGTTCACCTTTTAGTTTTTTTTAGAAGTGAGTTTTAAAACTCCTGGCAGGCATATTACACTCTTTCTGTACATCACTTGTGAGATGAGACTTCCAGATGGAGTTTTAGTGCTGAAATGGAGCAAATGGATTATCTAGCCCAACCTCCTCCTTGCAGATTAGCAAACTCAGCTCCTGAGAAGTTAAAGAAGAGTTAAAATCCCAACTATTTAGCAGCCGGGCCAGGGCGAGGACCCGCATCAATCTCATTTCTAGGACAGTGCTTGTTTTTTATCTTCTCTCTGCTGACATTGCAGTTGCTTGAATAAACATCTTAAATAGAGACTATTTCTTCCTTTTTATTAAGAGATCTTCTAAAATAGTATATTGTCTAGTCTCCTTTAGGCATATTTTGTAAGATTTCTGTGCCTTTAAAAATCCCTTTAATTAGAGCACAACACTTAATTGGCGATGCTTCTCCTGGTTGAAACTTTCTGTTTTGATGCTTAGCTTCAACAGTTCCCATTTGTTTGATTTAAGGTGGGGTTGAAGGGGGCACATGGCCCAGGGAAACTTCAATACAAACTGGCATCCCCCTCTAGCCACGCGCTTATCCAGCCACCACACTCTCCCAGTCTCTGATAATTATCGATAAATGGGGTGGTAGATGAATAGCCCTGTCACGAGAGAAGAGGAGTGCTGAAGGCACTCCAGGGGTGACTCTTTCAGCCTGTCTCATCGGCAGAGGAAAGAAGTAAAGACAGATCTGTCCTGTTTGTCAGGAGCAGAAAGTATGTTGGAGAAAACTAACTCCTGGGCAGGGGATGTGTCAGGAAGATGGATTACCCAGGAAGTCAGGGCTGCTCTCCCAGTGGGCAGCAGCCCGCTTGGATATAATTTGCCAGCTGTCCGTCTTGTCCTGGTGCGTCTCCGCCTTTTCCCTCCTTTGCACTGCTAGTGGCCAGCCTGTGCCCTGCAGACCTAATGCAGCCACAGAGCCTTCAGAATAGCTCGGAACCTGGAAGGAAGGGGAATCTTGTTTGCGGAGAGTAAATATTCAGCATGCACACTCTTCCTATCAGCACTCCAGAAGCTCTCAGAGAGACAGACCCTGTGGGCAAAACTCATTACCTGAGCACCTTATGAGGGAGTGATCCTGGTAGGTGAATAAAGGGCTGATTACATACCCAGAGGTGAGCTGTCATGAGGCTCAGACTAACTAAATGAAGCAATCTGCTGCACTTTGTATCTGGACTTGAGCCTGAGCATTTCAAACCAACACCTGGAAAAGGAACAGGCTCTGGGGAACACCACACAATAGACTGAAGTGTACGCCATCTTTTTTTTCCCCCCAAAGGGAATTCAGAGCAGATTTCCTGGATAACAATTTTGAAGAGGGAAACCTGGTGTGAGAATGTACCGTGGTGTGGGCATTGCCACCTCAGAACCAAACCATGGACACATCCCTGCCTGTCTCTTTAAAGCCACAAGGGCTGCTGGCCAGGGATTCTAGCATGACATCTCAGCACCACTACCTGAAGACTGGGGAGGAAGTGTGAAGCAATGGTCATTATATTCCCTGTAGGGGTAAGTGAGACGTGAATTTGCCTTCCTCCTGTGTGACTTAGCCACGAGAAACAAGGGCCACGGGTTGAAACTACTAACCTTGGCCCCTGCTGTTTGCTTCTGTTTGAATCTTCCACGGCAGCAGCTACCAGCCACTTCATTTCATTGAAAGTTCACTGGCCTTGGTTACCCGTGAGGGACAGTTTCTTATTTAGTTAATTATCATCCTAATTAATTCATTTTGTAGAGCTAACATCTTTGTGATTCTCTCATCTGCTGCCTGCTTTTTCCCTGACAGGTGCAGGAAGGGTACTGATGTCAAGAAAGGGCTCCTCTGACCCAGAAGGTTGGGTTTCCAAAGGGGCTTTGCCACTTGTTAGTAATGTGTCTTCCTACTATTGTTCAACATTTCTGAGCCTCTTTTTAAAATGGGGAGCAACAATTTTCCTGCCTTTTATCCTTTCCTTGCCATATAAGAGATTTTGGGAGTGTTTGATAAGCTGTCATGAGCCGTTGTAGGGAAAGTTATATTTATTTAAGCCATCTGACTTGTATTTGAAAATCTGAATCATGATTCCTGGCTAATGATAGCTAAGTCCTATTGCATTCCTCAGGCATACAAGTAGTTTTTGTCTCAAAGCAAGGTGTTCAAAAACAAGACAGAATGCTTTGACTCCCTGGATCATGCCATTGGCTTCTCTTGACCGTGACTTTGCTTTCCCTATTTTCATTTCACTTGGTGGGGAGGTGGCGATGAGGCAAAGTTTTATCCTTAAGCCAAAGGGAGCTCTTTAAAATTATCTTGGGGATATGAATAGACCAGTTACCATTTATTCCTTTAATCTGATTAATATTCAAATGTCAAAGGCTGAAATGGTAGTTGTGGTATTTTTATCTGTTAGGTTTCAGTCAAAGCCAATGTGGGCACTTGTCAGTGTTATAATGATGGGTGACAAAGGTGGCTAAGTTGATAATTGAGGAAAACAAAGCATCCTCTGTGTCCCCTATCCGCCCCCCCCCATTTAGTAGTCACCTTTGGTATAAAAGCATCCCACTGTTTCAATAGGATAGTGTGTTGCTCACCTGTCAGCTGGATGGAAGATGGCAATGCTAATTTGTTTCTCTAAGCATGCTTTCCTTAGACTAAGAGCTAAAGTTGCATGTAGCTCAAGGCCTGAGAGATAAGAGTCTGAGGCATTCAATAGTTAGTTATATGTCTGACTTCTCTGCTAATTTACAAAAGAGAATAATATCTTCTCATTTTTCAGTTATCAGCAGCAATGTAGCTTGTCTTCAAAGCATATCTTGAATTGAACAGATAACCACATTCAAAACATAAACTAACAGGCTTTTGTTTTACATTTAGTGCCCTAAACTTGGAGCATCTAAAATTGCCATCCCATTGGAAAAAAAAATGTTAAACTGGTTGTTGTAGAGTGAGGATTGTAGTGATAAGAGGAATGAGATTATAGCATCTATATTAAATATATATATTTCATATTAAAAAATAGCTACTTCTTTATTGGTCTCAGAGAAGAACACTGTACACATAGGGGAGTCATTGAAAATGGAAGAAACATTAAAAGTATTTTATATTCTGTGAGGTGAAAACTGAGGCTCAAAAAGCTTAGGTAATTTGGTTCATGTCTCATGGCAGGAGAGAACCTACTAGAATCCAGATTTGAGACTGTATTCATCTGAAAGGTGAATTTGTCAAATTTTGTGTCCCGTGGAATCTAAAATTACTACCTCTTCCTACACTTTTCCATTCTCTCTGTTCATCCCCAAATTTTTATTCTGGTCTTTCTTTTAAAAACTTGTTAAGATCATTATTAAAGCATACAATGTTGGATGAATGAGTTGATATCTGGGAATCTACTATTTTGAGATTGTATTAAAAAAAGAACCTTACTCTTAAAAGTTTGAAAATAGACAGGGGGCCCAGAGACATATGAAAGGATGCTCAGCATCACTAGCCACCAGAGAGATGCAAATTAAAACCACAAGGGGATACCACTTCACATCAATCAGAATGGCCATCATAAATAGAGAAACAAACAATAAGTGCTGGCAAGGTTGTGGAGAAAAGGGAACCCTAGTTCATTGTTGGTGGGAATGCAAACTGGGGCAGTCACTATGGAAACAGTTTGGAACTTCCTCAGAAAACTAAAAATGGACTTGTCTTTTGACACAGCAATTCCACTGCTGGGATTATACTTTAAGAATCCTGAAACATCAATTCAAAAGAACCTATTCATGACTTCTGGCCAAGATGGAGGTGCATGTGGACACACTGTGCCTCCCCACACAACCAAAATTAAGGACAACAAGGATTTAGAAACAAGAAAACAAGAGAACTGAGAGAAAATTGAACTGTATGGAGGTCTGACAACCATTCATCCAGGCCAGTAAGAGGGGTGGAGTTGCAGCAGGAGAAAGCAGAGATTGGTGGACCCAGGCATGTAGGCAGCTGCTGGAAGATCAGGCCTGCAGGTGGCAGGTAGCAGGCCCCAGGTGCACAGGTGGTGGCTAGTGGACCCCAGGAGGTCCCACATTCATGCACAGATAATCCAAATGAAAACAGGGAATAACAGACCTCACAACCCAGGGCCCCAGTGCCAGGAAATAAAACCTGAAAACACTGAGACCCTGCCCCCACAACCCAGTGACTGGGCTGCCCCGCCCTGGGGAACACCTAAGGCTCCGCCCCTCACTAAGTAACAGTTGCGACCAGACCAAAAAAAAAAAAAAAAAAAAAATGGCTCAAGCAGGAGAACAGATCAAAGCCCCAGAGCCAATTCATCTAAGTGATGAAGAGATAGCCATCCTATCAGATGCACAGTTCAAAGCACTGGTGATCAGGATGCTCACGGAATTGGTTGATTTTGTCGCAAATTAGATGAACAAATGAAAGCTACAATAAGTGAAATGAAGAAAAATGCACAGGGAACCAATAATGAAATATATGAAATGTTAAAGGGTTTTATTTAGGAAAAAGAAGATAAAAAATATGAACAGTAAAAATATAGCAAACTCACAGATGTTAACAACCACACCTAAAACAAAAGCAAACTAAGGAAACAACTGGAACAGGAACAGAAACACAGAAATGGAGATCACATGGAGGGTTAGCAACAGGGAAGTGGGAGGGGGAGAGAGGGGGAAAAGGTACAGAGAATAAGTAGCATAGATGATGGGTAGAAAATAGGGGGAGGGCAAGAATAGTGTGGGAAATGTAGAAGCTAAAGAACTTATGACACATGGACATGAACTAAAGGGGGGAATGTGGGTGGGAGGGGTATGCAGGGTGGAGGGGAATGATGGGGGGAAAATGGGACAACTATAATAGCATAATCAATAAAATATAATTTAAAAAAAAGAACCTATTCCCCTCAGTGTTCATAGCAGCACAATTTACAATAGCCAAGTGTTGGAAACAACCTAAATGTCCATCAGTAAATGAGTGGATTAGAAAACAGTGGTACATTTACACAATGGAATACTATGCAGTAGAAAGAAGGAACCCCTACCCTTCATGATAGTGTGAATGGATCTGGAGAGCATTACACTAAGTGAAATAAGCCATTCAGTGAAAGACAAGTACCATATGATCTCACCTATAAGTGGAATCTAATCAACAAAACAAAAAAGCAAGTGAAATACAACCAGAGGCATCAAAATAAAGAACAAACTGACAGTAACCAGAGCAGAGGGGGGAGGGGATAATGGGGGAAAGGTCAAGACAAGGAACATGTATAAAGAACACATGGACAAAGCCAAAGAGGGGAGAGGGAGGGTGGAGGGTGGGAGGTGGGGATGGCTGGGGTTGGGGGGGGATGGTGGGGAAAAATGGAAACCACTGTACTTGAACATCAATTAAAAAAAAGGGAAAGAATAGTTTGAGAACGCACAGTTCCAAATAGATTTTCTTTTCCTCTTTGAGTGCTGTAGAAAAGTACTTCATACTTCTTGGCTGTTGAACTTCTCAGCATTAACTCAGAGTACATCTCTCCTTACAGTTCCTTAACGGGTTGCTCACTTTCCATGATGCCTGCTTTCTAGTTGGAAAAATTCTTTAAATCACAGGTACCACATTGGAATCTCTTTCAGTTAGGATGACAGATCCAATAAGCTGCTTGTGTGTGAAGCACAGATAAAAGTAATCAGATCTCATGCTTCAGGGAATAAACTGATTACCTATGAGGGCCAGGAAGGAGTTTTCCCCATTAGCATCCTGCAGATGCACAAGCCAAGAGCGTGATCCAACTTTCTGCTAACCTAAAGCTGTTTTACAGAAACTCATTATGTACAGAGTATAAAATCTGAACCTATGACATAATGTACTGTGTATAATGGTTGTCATACATGGATCCATATTAAATGTGCAGCAAAATAAATACTATAACAGTTGAGACTGAGTCTGTTTAGATAACCAGGGTAGTTATTCATTAAATATAAACTACTTAAAATCTTTTCATGTTTCCTCAAGGGATCTCAAAGTATCTTCCTAAAATGAGCTCATTAATCCTCGTAAATATCCTGTCACATAAATTCTGTTAAATTTCTCTGAAAGAAAAAAGAATAGATCAGTCAGTTTTACTAACCAGTAAGTCCGTATAGCAATCCTAACAATCTTTATTGCTGTGAAATCTCAGTAGAGATTTGACTTCGAAGGCCATTATTCTAGACATATTTTATTTTCATCCCTGGCTCACTCTCCATGTGAGTATTCATTCCTCCAACAAATACGCAGTGAAGGTCAGTAATGTGTAAAATGCTGGACACGAACATGTAAATAGGTGGCAGGGTATAGGGGAGAAAGCTGGGAAGCCCTTCTTTATATACTGGCAAGATCCTTCTTCATCTACTGTCCTCTTCTTACTGGACTGGTCCTCATATCACCTGGGCTTTGGCAGATGGAAGTCTAGTCTGCTTCATGATTTGCTCCTAAGAGACTGTAGTGGATTCCATTTAGTTCAGTTGACATTTGGAGAGAGTTGTCCATGTTCCACCTCAGAAATCCTTGGGACAACTTTTTAAAGTTGGGTTCTTTTTAAAACCTGAAGCGATCCAGAAGTCTCTACTCTAGCATAACTGCAGTGTGTGTGTGTGTGTGTGTGTGTGTGTGTGTGTGTGTGTGTGTGAGAGAGAGAGAGAGAGAGAAACTCTTGATAAAAGATGATTAGACTTAAATTTGACAAGATTTTCTAAATGAATTCTATAGACAAGTCCCGCGTTGATCCTAGAAAAGTAATAGAGAATAACAATTAAGAGAGTTCTCAACTGAATATCCATGTTTAAGTTTTATTTGTTTGGTTTTGTGTTTTTTTCTTAATGTTCTTTTTTTAAATTTTATTTTTATGGCATTTTTATTGTTTTTCAGGTACAGTCATCTCCATTCCCCCCCATCAGTCTCCCCATCCCTGCCTCCCACCCTTGATCCTACACCCCTTTGGCTTTGTCCATGTTTCCTTTATACATGTTTCTTGACGACCCTTCCCCTTTTTCCTCCTGCTATTCCCCTGCCCCTTCCTGTCTGGCTAATGTCAGTTTGTTTAGATCAAACCATGGCAGTGTTTAATATTGTTGCTATTTGACATGAAGGAATAAGTAATTTTGAGAGGAAAGATTTGTGCAATGCATAAACATTTCTTTTGAACAATGCTCTTTTGGTTACAAAGGGGATAGCGCTTTGAACTCTGGAAGTGAAAAGAGACTTCTCAGTTTGGTACCTATAGGATGTTTGCTGTGATAAGAAACACACAAAATCACACTGACTGGGCTTGCACCAAACCTTCACCCAGCATGGGATACGCAAATAGCAGCCGATGTATTGGTAGCCTCACTTAAAGAAAATTATCTTTAGACTACTGTTGGCAAAATGTATTCCCTTAAACACCAGTCCCAAGGTATTTTCCTTGGGAATAAAAAAGCAGGGAAGATAGTAAATGGTAAAAGCATATTGGGAAGCTTTTTTTTTATTGCGTTCCTGCCCTCAGATATTCATAGTGCATATTAGCAAATTAAAGGTTCTGTGAAGTCTTGCAGTGCACACACCTCTTAAATTTTATTTAAGATTCTCACATTGCTAAGGAATGATGCGCTTATTTATATTCATAAGTTATTTTTACTTTATTTTATGAAGAGTTCCTCATAATGTAGGTTTCTCAAGTACTTTAAAATAGCACTTAAGTAATTTTTAAAACAGCAATTATTTTTGAAAACATAGTAAACATGTGTTAAAGGATACAAACTGTACTCATTCCCACTTCTATCCTGTCTCCCATTCTAGGATTTCTTCTCTTCAGTGTTCGATTTATGAGAGCTAAATTTATATTCAACTTTTTAGGACATTTCTTATCGCAACGTGAAAGATAGCATGCCTATATATGTGTAGGGATGGTGGAAAGCGTACTTCCAGGTAGTCAATAGAAAGTATGTCATAGTGCAGGATGACAATAAGAGGGAAATAACTGGATAAAAGTGTCAGGCAATCTTTTTTTGGGGGGTTGGAGGGTTTGCTGGAAGATTTGGGCCAACAAGTACCCTACCTGATTCTTACTGTATAATTACAATGACTGTTACTTCCCACCACCAGAGAATGAATGATGTGGGGATTAAGCAAAAACAGAATTCTGACATTTGAGTAAATCCCGCCTAGTGTTTTAAAGGAAGGTGCCCATATGTCTAACTAATACTTTCCTACATGTCTATGATTCCATTCACTCAGCAGTTCTAGTTTTATTCTGTAATTCTTATACCTGCTCCCTGTCACCTCTTTACTTGTTTTCACTCTTTATAATTAGAACATTGTCAACATCACTTGTGTTCCAGTGAAAAGTCCATTTGGAAAAAAACTTGTGTGTTGGGGATGGGGGTGGGGCATGGATTAGAAGACAGTTAAAGATACCTGGTGACTCTTTAGTCCAAAGTTGATTTACTTATGACTTACCAAAAAATAATTGAGGCAAAGTGATTAGGTATGGAAGTGTAAACTGTAATGAATGACTGAGTAAAGGTTATAATCATAATCATTGGATTTCCCCTGATAAACAAAATGCTATTTGATAAGATAAAAAATGACCCAAGATCCCTGGCTGAGTGGCTCAGTTGGTTGGAGCACTGTCCCTTACACTAAAAGGTCATAGGTTTGATTTCTGGTCAAGGTATATACCTAGGTTGCAAGTTCAGTTCTTGGTTGGGGCACCATTGATGTTTGTCTTTCATATGGATGTCTCTCTCTCCCTCTCTCTCTCTCTTTCTTAAAAAAGAAAACATATCCTCTGGTGAGGATTCAAAAAGAAAAAAAAAAAAATGACCTAGGATCCTTTGGAGTTTATCCACCCCATTCTATTCAGAAAGATGTCAGATTATTCATTCTTTTTACTCTGTAGAGAATTATCATATCTAATTACTATTTGAAAATCTCAAACACCAGCTCTTCTAAAATAATGTTCCCTCTGAAACTTCTGACAGTAATAGAATTTGGTTATCTAGAAATTTACTGCACATATGGCCCAGCAAGAGAATAATTACACTTTATTGATATCCTCTCACAATGCCATGAGAAAGAGTGGAAAAGAAAATCTGGCTGAAGCTGTGAAAAATGAGATATATTTATAAACCTGAGATGTCAACTTTCCAAATCAGTTTCAGATTCAGATACCGCATACATACTCTTGAACTTACCTTCCCATTTCCACACTCACACAAGGAAACACTCCATGATTTATCTGCAGCCATTAGATAGATAAGTATTTATATAACAGTATATTCATATGTACACATGTATGTTTATATGTATGTATGATTCATCATTTGCTGGTGTTATAGCCCCAATGACTTTAATTTTTTCTTTATAACTCTCAATCTTTTCACTCAGAAGAAAATGTTCTGAAAACTCTCTTCATTCCACCAGCATGCACGAGAACATTCAACCATATATTTACTGCTCCACAGGTTGAAAAAATTATACTTACCTCTTTGTCTGGAGGTTGCTTCTTATTAAAGTGTATTAGAGATGTGTATCATAAAATACCGGGAACTGGGATTTCCCCTCCTCTATTTATTTCTGGAAAAAAATTTACTACTTGCCAACATGGACATACATTTTAAAAATTCACTGCGCACTAATTATTCTGTGCCATGTCACAAGGGTATTGCTATTTTTTTTCTTGTAATGTTGTGTTAAACTTGAGAGGAAGCTTGAAAAATCAATTAGAATGAACTTGTGTCTGGACACTTTATTGCAATAGAGGAATGCAGAAGAGGACCAGGACAATGAGAATGGACTGACTGGGTAAGAGGCAGCCACTGGTTTTACAAAAGGATCAGGGCTTGTCCAGATCTTATTTGGAGTGTTGTGAAGACTTCATAGCTACTGTAGTGAGGTTACAAGTTTCAAATTGATTATTAAAGATTTCAGAGAAGATAGCATTAGAAACAAATAAAGAACCATCTAAATTCAGTCCGAACTGCAAAAACGCAAATGATGTTAGCCAGAGGGGCGTGGAGAACCAGGGGAGCAGATGTGCTTAGGGAAGGCTGCGGGGTGCTAAACGGCTGGTGGCTCCAGGGAGAAGAATGCTGTTGGTCCCTCCCCCTTTCCCTTTTCTTGGCATCAGAAGACACTGGATCTTCTCTCATTCATTTATTCTACAGAGGAGTGCCTGTCTTTCACATACCTTGATTGAGTACCTATTGTGAGTCACCTGTTAAGAGAGGCGGGAAGTAAAGAGGTAAACTCACCTTCCATACCCTGGAGCAATTTAAGGACAAAGAGTCAAATGCAACATGAGGGTGTGAGGTTTGGCTTAAGGAGAGGAAGGTTTTATACCTGGGCTAAAATCCTTATTCTGCTTCATATGGTTTTGTTCTCGGCAACTCTGAACCTTGGTTAGCTGTAAAATGAGGATCATGATGATGCCGGTCTCATGGGGACACTGTGACACTTCAGTGTGGCAGCGTTTGGGGATGCTCTTTGAAAATAACATGCAAAAATGGTCTGGCTTTGATTATGAAGTATTTTGATTAATGCAAGTTTGATAGTAGAGTCAGAATACAAAAGAATCAGGGTAACAGATGTAGTTATTGGAAGAATGATGAGTCCAGGAAGAACATTATGTGGTAGATAAGGTCAGACTCATGAGTGTACTGTTCCCTGGGGCCCTGCACTTAGAAGGGGCCTGGGCTTAGTTCAGTGCTATGCTGTCACCATCTTCAAAGCTTTTGATAATTTTTAAATAAGGGGCCTCACATTTTCATTTCTCAAATATTCATTTTACTGGGCTTCATGAGCTACAGAGTCCATCTGGGTTGTAGACATACTGAGTGTGTAGGAGGTCTGTCCAGAAAGTATCCATCCATACACTATGAAAAATAGAGAAATTTATTGAAGAAAATACAAGAAATATTGTATGTAGGACAATGACACTTCAGTCCCCTTCAAAGTTATGACCTTCTAGAGGAAACCTGGTTTATTGGTAGCCGTTTGAATCAAGTCATTAGCAAATGCAGTACAATGTTCCTTCTGCTCTGGTAGCAGAAGCCACAGAAGGAATTTTTGCCACGACACATTTCAGGCCAAGATCCTGTGTCAAAATGTTGGACATAGTAGTTTTTGGAATCCCCGGGTCAGCTTCTAGTTCTCACACTGTCAGTCACTGATCTTTGTTGATTGTAGCCCACACATGTTCAACATTCTCAGGTGTTCTGCTTGTTGCAGGCCTTCCAGGATGTGGATCACTTATAACAGATTTTCAACTGTCTTTGAAGCACTTGTGCCACACTTTTATTTGTGCTGCATTTATTGTATCGTCCAAGAAAGCCTTTTGAATCATCCAAATCATTTCCATGGAGGAATGTTCAAGCTTAAGGGAAAATTTGACACAGATTCCTTGCTCTACTTGCTCAGTCATTTTGAATGCAACAGCCAGACAGTACATGTGCTCACTCAACGGCATCTACCACATGCACTGACTAGTACAGCGAAGTCATCGTTGTTTAAGCCTACGCATCCTAGTCCACTGTCCTTGGCTGCCAGGTTGCATTGATATGGCGCAAACTGTTCTCATTGTATTAGCAATGGCTGGACTTTTTCCAAACAGACATCGTAAATACTTAGATTGGTTACATACCAAATTCATTAATCACCAAGTTATTCATTTATGCATCTGACAGTTATCCATTATTCATATGCACATATTGACATATTCTTTCACGTGGGATATGAGGTACTTGAGGAGTGAAAGTTGCGTGTGTGGGTCTGTGGCCTAGGAAAGAAGGTGAACCTGGAAAGATTATTAAATGTAATTGATATCTGTAATTGAAAGCCTCTTATGTTCCAAGGTCAAGAAATATATGAAATAAATGATAGGTATTAGTAATATATCTTATTCTCCTCCTTATAAAGATATTGCAGCATTAGTAATCGGTAGGTCTAGAATGAGGCCAGGAATCTGCGTTTTTACATAAGCACCACAAGGGCTTCTGATACAGGTGGTTTCCACACTCATTTTCCAAACACTGAGTGAAGGGATTGCTCATATTGTGTTTCTAGTATTTATGTATAGTTGGGAGGATCAAGTGATTTTTTTTTTCTAGTAGCCCTCAGCAGCAGCCCCAGAAAAGGAATACTGTAACTACCATTTCTCAGTGTTATTTGGGCCTCTGTTCAAAATCATAGTAAATGTTTGTTTTACCAAACAATACCCTATATCCGATATAGGCCCATTTGGATGTCAAGCTACCACTAATGTAAGATTGATTGTTTGGAAGTGCAGTGTGCTGATTGCTGGGTGGAGGGGTGGGGCATAAGGGGACTAAATGATAATGGAAAAAAATACAATAAGGATTTTAAAAAAGAAAAGGAAATGCAGCTAACCAAGTTAGGGTCAAGTGCATTTTGGAAGCAGCTTCTGAAAATGTGGCCTACCATCTACCCACTCTGTATCAGAGACCTTGAATAAAAAGAGTTAGAAATATAATAGCTCATCTGTCCAAAAGAATATTCA